>CM053412.1:2023044-2103486 GCA_028644305.1 Xerus rutilus
TGGGGGTGTGGGGTGTATGCTGGGGGGTGTGGGCGTGTGGCCACTGAATGCCACCTGCGCTGGACCCAGGCACACTATGCTCTGCTGATCCCGAACCAACAACCTTACCTCTTCCCAAAACGCTCCCATGGGACCCGCTGAGTTCAGGGAGCAGGAGCCCAGGACTGGCGCCCAGCACCTCGCCCCCGTTCAGACATGGTGTGCAAGGCAGACGGGCTCCTGGGCAGCTGCAGCTCCCACCAGGCGTCTATGCCACCCAAAGCCATCTTGCATCTCACTCCCGACCCCACAGATGCAACGTGGCAGGGAGGCTGGGCACCCCGCAGCTGGCGGTGGGGACACCACATCACACAGGCCAGGCGGCAGGGAAGGGCCAGCCTGGCGCGGCAGCGAGACAAGCATGAGCAGCAGCGTGGACTCAGGGCGACACGCCCTCAGCGCAGGGTGCAGCCTTTGGCCCCAGCGGAAGGTGTCAGGGAGACGCGCAGTGGAGCTGCGCGGGCCGCCTAGGCAGGCAGAAGACGGTGGCAGAGGCGGCGCACCCCTGAGGCCACAGCCAGGCCCCAGTGCCAGACCACCCTGAGGACCACCTCGAGGACAGACTGCGCCTCCGCCAGGCCACGCCCCACAGACCTCGGGCGCAGCACCCGCCTCACCCCCTCAGAGGCCAGTCCTGGTTGACACAGGCCACCCCGCGAAGCCCATGTGGTGGATTAAAGGGCACGCGTACCTGGTAGGCGATCTCTTCGCAGGCGCCTGACGAGGACTGCGGGGTGTGGCTCACCAGGATGACTTGCGGAGAGCCCGCTCCACCTTGGCCCGAGAGAGCGGGGTCCGTGAGCAGCGCCGGGAACTGCTGGCCCTGGCAGAGGATCGTCATTACTTTAGGAGAGAACCGTCACCACTTTGCTACCCGTCAGACCTCAGCAGAGAAGCAGAGACTCACGAGACCTTTGAAGCTGCAGCCACCATGGGAAGCAAGGCTCGCCCGACACCACGGAGAAGGAAACCCAGGTCCACTTGGGCTCCCGTGGACAGCCCCAGAGGACACAGCGCGATGCCACCGGCTGAGGAATGCACGGAGGCACATGAAGGCATATACTGTGGTGTGACTGTGTGGGTCAGGAACGTCCCCGAGGCTCATGCACTGCGTGAGGGCTTGGTCCCCAATGCAGCAGCGTTCCAAGGTGGAGCTTGGGGAGCAGCTGGGTCCTGAGGGATCTCCTCTCTGCACCGAGGGCTTCGTAAGCCAGTGGGCTCCGGGAGGCGGCGGACGCCGTGCCCCTCCGCCCTCACTCTGTTCCCCGCTGGGATGCAGTGAGTAGCTGTGCCCTGCACCTCCCGCAACGCCCACCGCAAGCACATGGCGATGGGCCGAACGACCAGGGCTGAGACATGGAACCATGGGCCAAAGGAAAGCCTGCCTTCTTTAAGCTGTTTTCCTCAGGCACCCCGTCACAGTGACGGAGAGCCGACACGGGGGCACATCCCTACAGAGGAATCCCATTGGGCAGCACAAGGAAACTGAGCAGACGCGAGCTGCAGCACGGACGAACCTTCAGAACAGCTTGCGAGCTGAAAGCCGGCGGCCACAGGCCCACGGGCTGGGACTCCACCAGCACTAGACAGGCAGAAACGGAAGGAGCTGGACGGCCACCAGGGCTCGAGGGGCAGGACAGGGCTGGGGCAGCCCAGGCGGGCGAGCAGGAGTGGGAGCGACGGGCACCGGGCTCTCTGGGGCAGCAAGTGTCGTCCATGTGCACCAGGTGAATATGCACAAGCGGTGGGCTGCAACGCGCCGGCAAGTCCTCACGATTCCCCCGAGGGTGCCCGCTGCTCCCACTGAGGAGATGCATCACAAACACGCAGCAGTGAGCAGCCCTACACACGTCTGGAACCTGTGCAAAGTTTCTTTTTCTAAATCAGCACTTACTAATGATCTGTTTATGGGGTACAATGTGATATTGCACTGTGTGCACACAATATGCAATGATTGACAGGGACATTGTGTTTCCTCCTCCTGGGAATCCTAAAACGCCCTTCTCCCAGGACCAGGATGGCCCAGGTCCACCCATGTCATCTCAGTTGACAGATGTGTTCTTTTTCACGGTTGCCCGGTGGAGTACTATTCAGCCCTGAAAAACTGTCCCTTAAATACGTGGTGAACTCAATCGTGCTGCAATTTAAGTTTTCACATGCACTCATGTGAAAAAAAGATGTTCATTTATTTTAAAACAAAGATTCGATTTTGCTGCCATATACAAAACTGCTCTGCATCTCTGTGAAACCGGCACCTTTAGCTGTGAGAGTGAACAGGAAACGGAGGCCAGTACGCAGGGTGGGTGGGCGGGACACAGCAGGGCAGCTGCAGCCTGAGGAGCCCCACGCACTCTAAATGCCGGAATGACACAGTGCCCAGGGCAGCCCGGCTCCAGCAGGGCCAGCAGCACACGCCTGTAACCCCAGCAGCTCGGGAGGCTGAGGCAATGGGATCACAAGTTCAAAGCCAGCTTCAGCAACTTAGCGAGGCCCTAAGTAACTCAGAGAGACCCTGTCTCTAAATAAAATATAAAAAGAGCTGGGGGTGTGGCTCAGTGGTCAGTGCCCCTGGGTTCCATCTCTGGTACCAAAAAAAAGAAAGCTCACCCTACACACACTGTGCATTCTCACAGGCAGGGCGGGGCACCGGGACAAGGTCTCTGGCTCTTGCAGGGCAGGAGAGCACTTGCGCCCCGGGCTTGCTTAGTAGCTGAGCCTCGGCAGGAGTGACAGGGGCTGGGGAAGAGAGCCAAGCCTCAGCTGGCATTCAAATGCCCCGTCTCTCTGAGGACTAGGTCCCCTTCTCACAGGAAAGACGCCACCTAAGGAGGTAGCAGAACAGACAGCCGTGTACAAAGGCTCCTCAGCGATTCCAGGAAGAGAGGCTTCCTAAATGGACTAGGGTCCTTCCCACATGTGCCTTTTTAAAAAGCAGAATGAGTCATCGGGGTCTCTCCACACAGCAGTCTAGCTGACCCCATGGCAGAGACTAAGTCCTTCTGAGCTCACTGCCCACTGCAGGGACACTTTCCTTGGTGTCTGTGACTCAATGCAGCCACCACCTGCCCATCCTATTTGAAAAACAGTGTCAAACTGGACTTGTTAATTCAGGTTTCTTTATTTTTTAATCAAAGACAAGATAAAAAATGAAAACCTGCTGGGCATAAATTCTGATATGAACAGGAATCACTGCTGGGTCACAAATTCAAACAGTCCCCGCCTGAAGCTGACGCACCCAGGAGTCACACCTTGTGCAGGTCCATCAAGGAATAAATCACAATTCCCTTTGTTTTGGAATGACAAAGTCACAGACATAAGGAACACATTAGTGACTGTCAGGGATAAAGAAGGGGCGAGTAGCTATACAAGGGCAGCACGAGGGACCTGGAGTGGACCTGCTGCCCCAGCTGAGCAGTGACAACACCAGGCTATGACCTGTGTCTGCGTTCCCAAGATGTCACTGCCTGCGTAGCTGGAGGAAAGGGTGCTCGAGCCCTCTCTACTGGTCATCACTAATGCTGGAGCCTACAATCACCTAAAAGTAGGAGCTTGCAGAAAGAAGCAACACAATGTCATTTACTAGCTGCTTATTTGTGTTTTAATTGCAAATATTAACACAAATGCACCCAAAAATCTAGAGTCCAGTAAGACCTATGCTCGGGAGTCCACAGGTCTCACATGAGCCCACTAACACAGTGACACCCAAACGTCCTGTTGTCTGCACTGGGTTTTACTCTACTCATTTCTTTGTCACACTCGGTCGCCACTGAGGTAGAATGGCAGGACCCTGCACTGTGTGCACGGGGACTCCCCACAGGAGCATGCCTCATCCACAACAGCTGCAGGAGGCTCGGTGCTGCATGGCCCGGCTGCTGCACCTGAGCCAGGGGAAGCCACCGAGTCCACTGGGCTGGCAAGACCCAGCAACGCCAGTGGCCAATCCAGCTGGGGAACGTTGAAAAATGACCAAGGGTTGGGCATTGGTGGTCAAAGCCGAATTTTCCAGCCCACTAACAGGCCCCCGAGAGCCAGTCGAGTGCACTAATCACAGGTACTAAAACTTCACCAAAGCACCCTTCTCAGCAGCGCGTAACGCCACTGCCCTCGACGGTCTGAGACAGATACCACCTCCACGGACTGCCACAGGGTTTCAGCACCAGAAAGGGCCACTGGAGTGACCTGGGTGAGCAGAAAGCAGGAAGCGGCAGGAAGTGCTGGAGGCCCCCGGCAGCGGGCCAGCAGCAGCAGCACAGGAATGGCCCGCCCACAGGCAGGGCTTTCCTGGGACTGCCCGCTTCCGGCTCACTCCCAGGCCAAAGTCGGACACCTTACTGGGACTCCAAACCCACGATCATGTGCCTAAATAAAAGCGCTCTAGATGTCTGGGACCCGCCAACTGTCTGCAGTAACTGAGAAAGACACCGACAAGAATCCACACGGACAAACCTCCCTTCAGAAAGAGGGGAACCCTTTTTTATACTCAGAATAAGAACTGAAACACCTTCCTCTTTGAGCGAGTGTTCTGACGCACGTTTCTGCTCCTCTGAAGCCGCTGGCCCAGTGACTCCCCACTCAGGAGCCCAAACCAGGAAAGAAGGGAACTTCCCCAGTTTGCACTGCAAAGGAAGCTTCCCACCTTGGAGCTTTCTATGACGTCCCCACATGGTTACTCTGTACTGCAGGTTGTTTCACATCACTCAATTTCAATTTTGACAAAAATGTATTTCAAAATAACGTTTTTTTTTAATATTTATTTTTTAGTTGTAGGTGGACAGAATCTTTATTTTACTTTATTTTTTATGTGGCGCTGAGGATCAAACCCAGTGCCTCACCCGTGCTAGGTGAGCATGTTACCACTGCGCCATAACCGCAGCCCCCAAAATAACGTTTTTATAATTGGGCCACTGTCATATTTTAAATTAGGATTAACTATAGATTTACAAAATATTTTTTCCAAATGTTTTGCTATTATGGATTCAACTTTGCCCACTGTACGTAACTATATAAGAATATTACTTAAGTAACTACTTAAGAATGCTTTTTGGACTGGGCTGTACCGCAGCAGTAGAGCGCTTGCCTTGCATGCATGAGTCACTGGGTTCGATCCTCAGCACCACATAAAAATCAATAAAGATATTGCATCCATCTACAACTAAAAAAAATTTAAAAAAAAAAAGAATGCTTTTGTTTTTAAAACCATTTTTCTTTCATGGACTATATAAAGAAACAAAAATAATAATATATAATAAATATCTGTGACTCTCAAAACTTTCAAACATTTATAATAATTACATTTAAAAAAAACATTTTTAAGTCCCAGCACTTTGGGAGGCTGAGACAGGAGAATCGCGAGTTCAAAGCCAGCCTCAGCAATGGCGAGGTGCTAAGCAACTCAGTGAGACCCTGTCTCTACATAAAACACAAAATAGGGCTGGGGATGTGGCTCAGTGGTCGAGCGCCCCTGAGTTCAATGCTTAGTACCAAAAAAAAATATATGTGTGTGTGTGTGTGTGTGTGTGTGTGTGTGTGTGTGTGTGCGTGTGTGTGTGTGTGTATTTAGTTGTAGATGGACACAGTATCTTTAAGTAAAATAAAGTATTTTACTTGTGCTCTTGGTCTATTTCCTCACTAAGCTGAAAGGCGTGTGGAATTCCAGGACCGACGCCAACCCCAAGTGCTCACCTCCTGACTGACTCCAGCTATCACCTGCCTCACCATCCCAAACGGCTGATTTTCATGGCCACCCTATTGAGTTTCAGGTCTTACCTTTATGAGAGTAAATAATCTTAGTAATTTACATATTGACACGTTTTCTTATTTGCTCGTTAAGCTCTTGATAACAGTGATTTAATTATACAAGTATCCATTATATATGCCTAAGAGGAATGCCATTCATAAAGCTCTTAAGAAAAATACAGTTGGTTTTTCTTCAAGTTTTCAGACAATTAAATCAATATAAGATGTATAAAGTTTGTCAGTTAATAGTTCAAATCAATGTATACAATTTCTACTGGAATCCTTTATGTTGTTTTTTCTCTTTTTCTTTCCTTTTTTGGGGGGCTAATTGGTCATTTTGGATTTAAAATTCAGTATTTGATAATTTAAGTACATTACAAACACAGAGCTGGCACACACCCCCGAACTCCAGAGGGCTTGCCAATTCTCCTGCATGAGCACAGTCTGTCTCCCCACAGCTCACACCTCAGACCTGCCACCTGCCTCCCCTCCCAGGAGGGCTGAGGGGCTGAGGAGGTCAGGTGTCCGGTTGGACGACCACCTAGGCAATAGGGTCAGAAGCCAGTGGGCTGGGCTTTCAGGGAGAGAACAGGACAGACCTGCAGCAGTTCACATGGCCGCCAGCACACACAGCCCAGAGTCTAGAACAACACGATGAGAGCATGGAAAGGGGGCAGAGGCAGGCAGGCAGCTAAGGAAGAACCTCCTGTGCCAAAGAAAGTGCTCTGGACTTTGACCTCCAGCAGAGGAATGAGACAGGGTGCAGCCACAGGGCAGCAATCTAGAAGAGATGGTGACCTTCCTTGCCTGGTCTCTCCTTGAACCAGGCCACCCTCAGTCTATCCCAGGGCTACCAGGCACATCCCACACTTCTCTCTCAAGTCCTCTTTGGAGACCCTCCTGTGGGCCACACATGGCCCTCAGCAAAATCCTCCTGACCCACTCACGAGGCTCCTATGAGCAACAGCAGCCCAACACCTGGAGCCCACAGCCCAGTGTTGTGCAGAAGACGCAGACATCCCAAGCAAATGCTCAGACTTTAAAATACAACTAGCCCACAATACTGAGATTTAATGAACTTTCACTTTAATTATAATTAATAATTCTCAAAGTGATATACACACACACACACACACACACAGTTTCTTTTTTTTTCTTTTTCAGTTTTTGGATACTGAGGATTGACCTCAGAAGCAATTTATCCCTAAGCTATATCTCTAGCCCTTTTTGTGTTTTTTATTTTGAGATAGGGTCTCACTAAGTTGCTTTGGGCCCCACTAAGTGCCTAAGGCTAGCCTTGAACTTGTGATCCTCTTGCATCAGCCTCCTGAGCCACTGGGATTATAGGAGTGCACCACTGTGCCTGACTCACTGTGATATAATTCAACACAGAAAATCACTCTCGTAACTACTGAAACAGTCTGGCTTCCAATTAAACTTCATCCAAATCCCCCACCCAAAGCATTAAATTGATTCCATAATTTAAAGAACTTTTACTTCACGGCACTTCTGTAACGACCAGAATTAAAGTGTACAACAACAGAAAGCGTTAAGGACCACAGAGGCAGCTCGACAAAGGGACAGGACAGCACGAGGCTCACACGTGGGGAGGCCAGGGCCAGGGCCTGTTGGCCAGGAGGCTTAAAAAGGTGGCTGGAAACAGGTCCCACTCACTGCTGGACCTGCTGAGACATAGACTGAAGCTCAGCAGCAACACAAAGCCAAAAAACCAACTGCAGCCTCAGCCGCTGAGGAGCCACACCAGGAGCCAGGTGCTGTCTCAATGGCACATGATCTGGAGTGCTAGCCTCCAGGCCTGCCCGGCCCGCAGGGCTGATGGTATGCTGTTCCTGTGGCACAGTGACAGTGGTCGTGGAGGGATGCTAGCATGGCTGACCTCCAGGAGTGGTCAGCCTCCTGCCTCTAGAAACAATGTTTCCGTCACTTACACTGAAGGTGGTCATTTAAATGCCTAACATTTAGAAGGTATCAACAAGGTATAACTGATACTGCCTGACATACAAGAGAAGGTGACGGTTTGCTAACCTGCAGCCACTCACCACACAGACCTCGGAAAGCACAGCCAGAACACACCAGCCCTCTGGCCTCCCGGGACCACACAGGGCTGCCCTGGGGGAGAGCACGGCAGGGCCACGCAGGGCAGGCCGTACACAGGGCTGCTCGCCTCAACTGAGCGGCCAGAGGGAGGCCGCTATTTCCAGGCAGGACTGACCTTTGCCAGACATTCTGGTCACCTCAGGGAGAACCAGGTGCTGTGGGAGGCGGCCTTGGGAAACTCCCTTCGCCAGGGTGAGCCTTTCACACACATCTGTGGCCACCGGACCAAGCCTGCCCTGGAGCAGCAGAGGACACCGCCTCTCGAACGAGAGCTAAACTTAAGAGTGGTTTCTCCAACGGGTGCTACAACAGGCACAGGACCAACATGGCTTGTAATGCCAATCTCTTGCTCTTCTGGTACAATGAGCCCGAAAGGCAGAGATGGGACAGGCAAAGAATGTGCTTTGCTCTAAAAAAAGCAAACAAGTGGAAAGGAGCTCACTTTCCAGCTCTGCTGCCCGTACTCTCTCGGGACAGCCAGAAATCAGTTCACAGAAACCACTGCTCTGTCCACCAGTCAGGGACAGGGCCTTCAGGTCAACTATCAAGTCTGACGTAGCTTTACTATAATTAATCTTCACTGCAGTTAGTCATGAGTCAACATTCTGATTTTTCAAATTAGACTCTGAAAAGTTTTCTAGATCTCAGCTCAAGGCATCTTGCAAAAATGCACACACCTTGGATCCAGCTGTGCACCTAAGAACCTAAGTGATAAGGGCCCCAACTTCCCCACTCATACCCCTCAGCAAGGTTTGCCGACAAAAGTAAATGCCGCTAGGCCACTCGGCAGGTTCTGCACTATTAAAATCTTAAGGGAAGATGTCACTATGCGAGTTTATACCACACGGTATATACAAGAACCTATTTCTGTAGAATTTTGAAAATATGCCTCGTATGTGTAACTACAAAGATTCAGAAGGACAACTAAATGAAAATGTTCATCATGATTCCATTCAGGTGTCTGTGGAATTAAAGGGTTTTTTAAATTTATTTTTTATGCTTTCCTGTGTTGCCGAAATTTTTTCCCCATTTTACTTCTAACATAAATATCTTATTTAGTCAAATTTTAATTTTCAAAGAAAACGTTCAGACACCTTATACATTTGGGAAAGAGCAAGTTCATGAAGTTCCCACAGTCATCTTGTGAAAAGGCCTCACCTCCCCCTGGACACTCACCTGAGAGGTGATGTTCAGTGTAACTGTGTCCAGGCCTCCCGACAGCACGCCCTGAGTGTCGGCCAGGGTCAGCGTGACGCTGGCATCTCCCCCTACGCCTGACGAAGACATGACCAGGTTCTGAGTGGAGATGGCTGAAGGTGACCCTGGTGTCGTTGAAGGCAGGCTCCCACTTGTAGGATTAAGCTCTGTGAGGGGGGCAAGATGAAGAGGTCAGTGCAGAAGCCAGGCAGGGAAGGGCTGGCCCCAAAGTATACAAAGGAATGCCTGAGCCTTTAGCCCAATTTTATGAGAAGCTCTTAGTTTCTCAGTATCTAAGGTCAGTATGCTTACTATAATATTTTTAAAAGATCAGTAAAAGAACAGTGAAAATAAGACCCACAGCCCAATCACTGCTACCACTGTAGAGAGAAAACCCAGACAAGGAGTCCCAGGATGAGACCACTGAAGAAAGAAGCCAGACAGGACCCACTGAGCAGCAGCTGGCCCGCGAGACAGCGGGAAAACGACTCCCTCGGCCGCTTCCCGCAGTTCCTCGCCACAGTGTCTCCCGGTTCTGAAGTACAGAACTCTCATGCGATCCTTTAAATATTCATTTATTCAGTCTTAAATTTCTTTAGGAAAGATAACAAAACTTTTAAATACTTTCCCTGACAGTCAGGGCTAGGAGGAATGAAGGCATCTGGGACAGGATCAGGTGTACAGGCCTTTCCTGTACAGAGCAGATGCCACGCACCCTCCTGGCAAGCAGGATGGGCACAGAGGGCTCACCCAGCCTGCGAGCAGAGGCTGTTACCGTGCTGCTCGTGAGTGTAAGAACGTGGGCACAGGTGGCACCCATGCTCCGTCCTCCACCGCCCACTCACCCTCCAACGGGTGCCCTGAGCATCCTAGGATGGCAACTGAAGCTCAGAAAGCTACACCCCAGTTATGGAGAAAAACAAAACAGAACCTTTGGCCAACACCTTGCTTGCCGGCCGGGAGCCTGTCCTGGAGCTGCAGCCAACAGCAAAGCCGCTCCCCCTGCAGCTGCCATTCTGCAGGCATGTCCCCAGACGGCCTCACCCTGTGCTGCCCAGCCTGGAGCCTTCCGAGCAGCCTGACCACAGCAGGCTGAGAGCCCTCACCATCAGCACAGCGGGGCCCAGGGGAAGGTTCAAAGTTCAGGCACTGCTCTTCGGCCGCCTACTTCACTTTTTATTAACGACTGGGCTGATCTGGGGAAGCAAAGGACAGTTCTTGCCTTCCACTCAATGTAACTTTCACCCTGACGCATCAGCTGCCAGAAGACTTCATAATACCTGCATGCTCACATGTTCCTAAGCATCCAAGAGTCTATGAATTAACAGAGAAGAAGACCTTTCTACAAATCAACCACGACTCTGCACACGCATCTCAATGCTCCCAGCAGGGCATCCAGTCCATGCTTCCCACCCCTGCTCCAAGCAAGGAGGGAGGGCCACGTGGAGTCTGCAGCCAGTCACTCTGCACCACCACAAGAAAATAACAGGAAACCTGAGCCCAGAGTTTGGACAGCCTCACCTCGGTGATTGATTTGAAGTTCTCTCCTAGGACAAACCTTTTAAGCCAAAATTAAAAACTAGTTGTTACTAGTTATTAGAGGATTCAAAAAATTCCACTAGAAAACTTCTAGAATTAATAAATAAATTGAGCAAAGATATAAAATCAATACCCATAAATCAAATGCATTTCTGCACATCAGTGATGAATCCTCTCAAAGAGAAATTAGAAAAACTACCCTATTCACAATAGCCTCAAAAAAAATCTTGGAAATCAATTTAACAAAAAAAGTGAAAGACTTCTACAATGAAAACGACAGGACACTAAAAAAAGAAACTGAAGATCTTAGAAGGTGCCTATCCTTGTTCTTGGATAGGCAGAATTAATATTGTCAAAATGGCCATACTTCCCAAAGTGCTATACAGAATCAATGTGATTCCAATTAAAATCCCAACATCATTCCTTACAGAAATAGAAAAGGCAATCATTAAATTCATTTGGAAAAATAAGAGACCTAGAATATCCAAAGCAATCCTTAGCAAGAAGAGTGAAGCAGGAGGCATCACAATACCAGACCTTAAACTGTACTACAGAGCCATGGTAACAAAAACAGCATGGTATTGGCACCAAAATAGACATGTAGACCAATTGTACAGAATAGAAGACATAGAGACAAACCCCATAAATACAGTTATCTCATACTAGACAAAGGTGCCAAGAACATACATTGGAGAAAAGATAGCCTCTTCAACACATGGTGCTGGTAAAACTGGAAATCCACATGCAGCAAAATGAAACTAAACCTCTATCTCTCACCATGCACAAAACTCAACTCAAAGTGGATCAAGGACCTAGGATTTAGACCAGAGACCCTGCGCCTAACAGAGGAGAAAGTAGGCCTCAAATCTTCATCACATCGGATTAGACCCTGACTTCCTTAAGGGAATTCCTAAAGCGCAAGAAATAAAATTAAGAATCAATAAATGGGATGAATTCAAACTAAAAAACTTCTTCTCAGCAAAAGAAACAGTCAATGAGGTGAACAGAGAGCCTACATTCTGGGAGCAAATTTTTGCCACATGCACATCAGATAGAGCACTGATCTCCAGGATACATAAAGAACTCAAAGAACTTAACAAACAACCCAATCAATAAATGGGCTAAGGAGATGAACAGACACTTTTCAGAAGAAGATATACTATTGATCAACAAATATATGAAAAAACGTTCGACATCTCTAGCCATTAGAGAAATGCAAATCAAAACTACTCTAAGATTTCATCTCACTTCAGTCAGAATGGCAGCTATCAAGAATACAAGCAACAATAAGTGCTGGCGAGGATGTGGGGGGAAAGGCACACTCATCCATTGCTGCTGGGACTGCAAATTGGTGCAACCACTCTGGAAAGCAGTATGGAGATTCCTTAGAAAACTTGGAATGGAACCACCATTTGACCCAGCTATCCCACTCCTCGGTCTATACCCAAAGGACTTAAAAACAGCATACTACAGTGACACAGCCACTTCAATGTTTATAGCAGCATAATTCACAATAGCTAAACTGTGGAACCAACCTAGATGCCCTTCAGTAGATAAATGGATAAAGAAACTGTGGTACATGTACACAATGGAATATTACTCAGCAATAAAAGAGAACAAAATTATGGCATTTGCAGGTAAATGAGTGGAGTTGGAGAATAAGTGAAGTAAGTGAAGTAAGTTAATCCCCAAAAACCAAAGGCTGAATGTTCTCTCTGATAAGTGGATGCTGATCCATAATGGGGGAGGGGGTATGGGAAGAATGGAGGAACTTTGATCAAAAGGGAGGGAGGGAAGGGGATGGGACATGGGGGCAGGAAAGATGGTGGAATGCGATGGACAGCAATGCCCTAGGTTCACGTATGACTGCACATATGGAGTAACTCTACACTGTGTACAACTAGAGAAGTGAAAATTTGTGTTCCATTTGTGTACAATGAATCAAAATGCATTCTGTCATGTAGACCTAATGAGAATAAATAAATTTTTAAAAATACCTCAAAAAAATAGATGGATAACGCTACACTTTTTAATATACCTGTAAGCATAATAAAGTGGCCAAAACTTGTACAATAGGAGAAAAAAAAGCACAATCAGGTAAGTTGAAGAAGATACCTTGTGAACTGAAAGCAAGAGTCATGCACCAAGCGTTTCTGACGGGGCTTCGCTCAACGGCCCCCACACTGGGGTACTCAAAGCTAATCTGATCAACAGAGACACAATACATTGCTTTGAAAAACCTTCTGTTTCCAACATTAAAAGTCAGAAAGACATAAGGAAAGCAGGAAGTTACTACATAAAAGTCATTGTTAACTTTTGCTGTCTAAGAGCATCTAAAACTCCCAGCATGCCATTCAAAAGCAAAGCTCCGTCTAAAAATCAAGCCCTCAAATTCTCACATAACAAAAGGAATAAAGCCAGGCACAGTGGTGCAAGCCTGTAATCCCAGCACTCTGGGAGGCTGAGGCAGGAGAATCACGAGTTCAAAGCCAGCCTCAGTAATGGCGAGGCACTAAGCAACTCAGTGAGACCCTGTCTCTACATAAAACACAAAATATGGCTGGGGATGTGGCTCAGTGGTGGCCCTGAGTTCACTCTCCGGTACCATAAAAACAAACAAACCAAAAGAAGAATAAAGACACCATCCTGAAAAAGGTTTTGGTTCTGTCTCACAACCTTTCTTTGAGTCCCACTGGTAAGTTCTTCAGACATCTTACTGAAATAAAAGTAAGACATGTTGGGTGGTCTCATGGCTGAGCTGGCCAGGCACTTGGCCTGCTAGGCTCCCCTTGCTTGCTCAAGGGGAGATGCAGCACGTCCCTCCCTCACACCAGATTCCCATGGAACGAATTTTTATGGTCAGTAAAACAGCTTTCTTATTTCCAAGGACAACTTCATGTGTAGTTATGAGGATTCAGTGAACTACCATAAACGCATCAATATTCAACAAGTCACTAGAGTAACACAAGGCACATGGATAGGGCTATAAAAGTCGTCACATTAAAAAGTGACTCCTAGTTCACATGAAGAGCTCAGGGCCGAGAACCAACGTGGATGAAGCGTGCCAGACACGCTCCATGCCAACACAGGCCAGAGCACGCTGTGAGGACAGTGGCCATGCCAGGACCCAGGGAGGCACACGCCCGGGGATGGGGCACTTGTCTGCTGACCGACCTGGAGCACAACTAACTTGCCCACCTCAGGGGAGCTGCAATGTCCAGTGGCATTTCTGGCCTGTTTACCTGCTTTACAAGGTTCTACCATGCTTTAATTTTTTCTGTATAACCTGAGTAGACTTCTGAAGACAAACAGCAGGTGAACACAACAGGTCCCCAAGACGTCCTCGCCGACACAGTTCACCCGGTGTGCACCTTCCCTTATGGAGCACGAGCGAGAATCTGAAGCTCAGTTCTGCCCGTGGCTGCACACAATGTTGTGAAACCAGACTCTCTGAAGCCCAGCGGGTGAACTGCGGGTGGACTCCACTTGCAGGACATGACACGAGAAATTGCAGGTCTGGATTTTGGGTAGCGGAGCTGAGCAGCTCGGACTTCTCACACATTACAAGTGCTTGCTGAACCTGGGCAGATGCAAAGTCCAGTCCAGGAGAGGAGCCACGAGCAGAGGACGTGAGCTGCAGGTGGAAGGAGGCTGGAAATGCCAAGTTACTAACCAGAGATCGTCAGGGTGATCTCCTGAGGAGACCCTGAGGACGACGTGGCAGTGGGACCCGCGGCCTGGGCCAAGACCTGGCTGAGACTCGAGTTGTTGATGGTCAGGGTGATCTCATGCGGGCCCGTGGATGTGGACACGAGGCCTGGCGATGTCATCACTTGAGTGAGGTCCTGGGCCCCTGCTCATCAGTACAAAGCAGAACACAGCTGAGATCTAAAACAGTACATCATCCTCATGTATATCAAAAATAACTTAATTGAACTGTCATTTCAAAAAGACAAAGATTCAAAATGACCTATCTGCTGCCTCTAGTTACTTCCTCTAAGACAAGACGTGGGCAGCCCCGCAAGGCCCTGGGTGACCCACAGCACACAGGCCACAGCTGTGCCAGGCAGCAGGCACCGCACGAGCAGAGCAACCGCCAGAGCGAGCGCTGTATGCGCACACCGAGCAAAAGGGCCGGGGCCGGGGAGCTCTTGCTGTCCCTAGGATGCCTGGCTTCCCGGTGAGGTCCACCCAGGGAAGGAAATGACCGCAACACAAACAGCTCTCACCACTGCTGCTGGTGGTCAGCACGGACTCCTGCTCGGACAGTGGGCTGATGGTCAGATTGGCAGACGTCACTGTGGGCTGCAAGGACAAGCCTGAGATGGGCTGAATGACGACGCTGGCCGGGACGGTGCTGTCAGGGGTCTGCAGGGAGCTGTTCTGTGGGGCTGTGCCTGCCTCCCCGGAGAGCGGCTGAGTGAGCAGGTTGCCTGGCTGCAGCGTTTGCTGCAAAATACTGGGATCGATCTGAAAAGCAACACAGACACCTGTCACGGAAACTCCGTGCCTCGACGTGATTTAGGCAACGTGAAAGCCCAGAAGCCATGGCAGTCACCACACCTGCAATGTGATGTTGTTGATGCCGGAGGCATCGATTCCAGAAATTTGAACATTGGGCCCAACCAGGTTGGCAGCCAGCTGTAACTGGATGCCTTCCAGGGTGGCCAGGCTCCCATCTGTCAAAGACACCGTCAGGTCACCACCAGCTGCCAGAGAAAGACAAGAGAAAGGTCAAACAGCATAAATGCTTTTCGAATCAGAAGGAGCTGATGTTTACATAGGGATTTTTAAATACACAGGTTTTATAAATGTCATGACACACTGAAGTCATTCTGGTATGTTCACTACACCCATACAGTATCTGATTTAGTCATCACAAAACAAATCCTATGAGATAAATAACAGTACTATCCATTTTGAACATATCAAAAAGTGGCTCAGAGAGAGTCCTTGGGTAAGACTCAGGTCTGCAACAGCAGCGCCCAAGAGATGCCAGTCCAGCTCCAACTGCTGCCAGGCTAGGAACGACTGTGCTTCTTGCAAACAGACCCAGCGAGTCAGAACTGGAGGCTTTCCACAGACCGTGACCCAGTGACATGGGTGACTCCATCGTACTAGAAACTGTCAACAAGGTTCCTGGATCTACCCTCACTACTAAGGCTGAAAGAATATCAAGCAGAGAGACAGATCCCAACCCACTGAACACAAATGCAAGCCAAGCGCCAAGGTGTTGAGAAGCAGATGTGGCAAACAGGACACAGAAGGTCAGCTCTCGGTCTCCCTCTGGCCTCAAAGGGAAGGGCTCCAGGAAGGGGGCAGCCCCTTGTGGAAACGGCAGTCCTCCCACACGGGACATGGGCTGCGCGGGTGCAGGGCTGGGATGCCCCGACTCAGTGCCTACCTGACACGGAGGCAGGAAGAATCGCTTGGCCCAGCAGTCCCTGCAGATTCTGCAGATTCTGATCAAACTGTCCTGTGAGCACAGAGTTGTTCATGATGAACACACTGGGG
Source organism: Xerus rutilus (assembly GCA_028644305.1). Lineage (NCBI taxonomy): Eukaryota > Metazoa > Chordata > Mammalia > Rodentia > Sciuridae > Xerus > Xerus rutilus. Next base: position 2,039,188 of record CM053412.1, read on the forward strand.
TCCGTGGAGGAGGGGCTGAGGTTCGCTGGCTGCAGCCCCTCGGGCGAGCTGCGTGTCACGGGCTTTCTGACTTTCTTGGGGTCTGGCTTGTAGTGGAACTGCATGTGCGTCTTCCTGCGTCCCGAGGTGCGGAACCGGAGCTCGCAGTGCGGGCACTTGAAGGGCTTGGCCCCCGTGTGCAGGCGCATGTGCACCTTCAGGCTGCCCTTGGTGGAGAAGGCGTTGCTGCACACGTGGCAACTGAACAGCTTCTGACCTGCAGAGAGCAGCGGCGCTTCAGCAGGCCTGCGGACGAGGGCCGACAGCGTCCCTCCCCAGACCCTGCGCACATGACGGCCAGGTGCGGAGACTAGGCGTGCGGCACCAGCCCCAGCCCAGGGCCTCCCCTGCCCAGGCTTGGCCCTGGGACCGCCGCCTCCCTGCTGCAGCGAGGGCAGGCGTAGCTCAGGCTGCAGTCAGTCGCTTCTCTGACCTTACAAAGGGCCCTTGAGCATCTTGGCATATCTAATTTCCTTTTTTGCCAAACAGGGACAGTCAGTGTGGCTGGCACGGAGTAGTGCCAATACATGGGGAAATGTCCATAGGAAAACCCTTCAGGGGCCACAGGGCCGTGTCTGGTACCATCCCTCCCTGACTCTTCTCACCATCACCCATGTAACGAAGGCCACACAGGCACATGTGTCACCAGCACTGGCTCCGCCCTGGAAGAGCCTGGGTGGGAAAGCTTCCTGGCCCTCTTTCCCTCTGCCGCCAAGGGACAGTGCTTCACCCAGGAGATGCAGGCGAGAACCACAGAAGGACGAGACTTTACACTGTTTGGGGTCCTTCGAGTTCCCTCAGCCTTCCACATGGAGAAAGGGGCACTAGAAGCATTTTCAGAGGTGCCGCTCCACTTCTGTGCACGTGAGCGGCAGGATGCCCCGCCCAGCAGGTGCTGCGCATCCCAAGCGCCTCCCAGCACCCACCGTGTGTAAGACAGTGCACCAGCCCCGGGTGCCAAGGTGGCAGCGCCAAGCCCGCCTCACTCCCAGCCAGTTCACAGAATGACACAGGAGAAAGCCACAAGACCCCCAGGACACAAAAAGCAAACTGCACATGAGTTCACACGTCTGCTTATCTGGCTCTTCACACTGAGCCATCAGACAAGAACCAGGACGTCACATCAGCATGTGGAATCACACCTGCACACGCTGGTTCAATTCTGCTCACAACCAAAAGTGAAGAACACAGAGGAGCGTGGCCGTCACAGCCCTGAGCGCCACAGTAAGGGCACCTCCAATGTTCACCCAGCGCACCCCGTGTGGCCAGCGCGCTTGCAGCTGCTCACAGGAATCACACAGCTCAACTGCCTGTGAGGGCGGTGCCACCCTTGTGCCCGTTTCACCCACAGGAACCTGCAGCGTATAGGAGCAGGAGCCCACCCTGGGCAGGGGGAGGGCCACCTCCTCACCAGGAAGGCACACTGTGTGGAAGTCAGGCAGGTGTGGCTCGTGCTGCGATGCGACCACTGACTTCAGGCCTCAATTCGGGCAAAGGCCAGGCAAGTTGGACATTAACTGTCCCCTCCCTGGGGATTTCTTCTCATGTAGAAAGTATGCTGACCTGGAAACTTCGGTAGGACTTCACAGTCCCAGTTTTCAAAAAGCCTTAACAAGCTGCAGGAGACCCCGCTGGCGGAACAAGACCCAGAGACCACCTTTTCAACAGACACTGAGATCGGAGGAAGAATACAGATAACCTGCAACTTCAATCTTGAGATCTAATCCCTCTTTCTTAGACCATTCTCCCTGTCAGGAATTAGGAAAAAATAAGCTTTTACATCCACTCTCCCGTGGTTCCTGATTTTTAAGCTTCCGATGCTGCTGAAAGTGTCAAAGCGCGGGTGAGACATGGAAACGGAACCTAAGCACTGCAAGGCCTCGCCCAGGGCTGTCCGTACCTGTGTGGGTCTTCACGTGGCAATCGAGAGTGGACTTCACGGTGAAGCTCTTCCCACACTCCTCACACTTGTATGGCTTTTCTCCAGTGTGGATTCGAACATGCCTAGCAGAAACACTTGTCAGTCAGTGGTTTTGTTTTTAATTATAATACACTTACAAACAACTTCATGATTTGAAATTTATAACCACATAAATAAAAATCATGTGTTCCTATATTCTGATTAAATTTGGCCACATAAAAACTTTGAGCTGTACTCTACACGTGAAAAATACCATTAAAAATATAAATAACAACAAAAATACTTGCAAGACAAATGGAAACAAGGCTCATTTCTTAGAAAACAAAGAAGTCTTACTAATCAGCAAAAAGAGAGCCCACATCGGAGTAGACAAGTGGACAAGGTTGGAGCTCACAGAAGAGCCCAAGCTCCCAGGCACAGTGGCGCACACCTGTAATCCCAGAGGCTCGGAAGGCTGAGGCAGGAGGATCATGAGTTCTAAGCCAGCCTCAGCAAGAGTGAGGCACTAAGCAATTCATTGAGACCCTGTCTCTAAATAACATACAAAACAGATCTCGGGATGTGGCTCAGTGGTGGAGTGCCCTTGAGTTTAGTCCCTGATAACAAAAAAAAGAAGAAGAAGAAGAAGAAGAAAGCCTAAGACACAGGCTAAGCTGCAAGGCCTGCCCACTTGCTGGTAGCCAGTGCGGCTCTAGGGCCTGGGGGACACGCTCTCACCACACCAGCAGCGAGCAGGCACTCGGAGGACACAGCCCTGGGGGTCCTAAGGCCACAGGAGCACGTGTCCAGCAGCCGGGCTGGTGACAGGGCTCTGGGATGCCACATGGCAGAGCGCTCCATCGCCACTACAAGGAGTAGGGCGGGTGCCGGCAGAGAGGGGCCTCAGACTCCTGCGCGCACACCACTCAGTGGGAAGTGCGATCAGAACTGAGGTGGAAGGTGCAGGCTGCTTCTGAGAGCACAGGAGGCGTGACGGCAGCACAGCCTGCCTGCTTGGGTCATCGCATGGTGACCCTGACTCAGACGCACAGAGGCTGAGCCGGAAGATCTGTTAAGAGAAGGACGGGCCCCTAGCCCGCTGTGCACTGCTTTCAGAACTGACTCCTGTCCCGTTGACCCTCAAGATGAACCTGCAGTTCCAAGGAGGGCCCAGTCTCCTCCTAGCGCCTCCCGAGCAGCCTGGGGATGTCTGAAGTGGGTGCAGACTCAGACACCATTTCAACACCCCGCACACACAGGACCAAGTCAACTGCCCATCCAACTCCCATGGTGACAGAACTGGCCCTGCCAATTCCTTAGCTTCCCGGCCACTCGCACTGAGGGCCAGGCTGCAGTCCCACTCCTAAGACCCCCCGCCCCTCCCAGGCTTTCCACTGCCGCATCCCCCAGCCTCAAGCCCAGCACCAGCAACCTCGAGTCCCGGGCTGAGCTGCAGCTCAGGGCCTGAGGAGCGCGCCACTCTAGGCCCCTGCGATCCGGCTCTGGGCTTTCTCCGCCCGCGTGGTCGGTCGTCACTCTGGCTGAACGCACGTCCCCTTCTCACAGGGTGCACGTGTCCCCGGTGGCACCCACACTCACGCCCCTCCCCGCCTTGCCCCACGCCCTGCAGAGCACGCTGAGGGTCCAGAGCATGTGGAGACGTGCTGTGCGTGTTCTGCAGCAGTCTGCCACACCCACACCCGCAAGTCCTGGCAGCCCTACTTACCAAGCTGCTCTATGCCCTCCTGTCTAGACAGTTCTATCTCCTCGAGCAAAGACCACTCAGCCTCGCTTCAGACAGAAACTTCTGGAGCCTGGGGAGCTTGCCTGGACTTGCACCTCCCTGCTGCACAGCCCTCAGCTCCTCCCAACTCCACCTCTGCCATCGTCCTGGACTCCGTGCCACCGGCCACACTCCACCCCGTCACCCACTGCCCCTCCGGCTGCCGGCCTGGCTCCTCCCTTGGTCTCTAGCTTGACGCGTGCTCCTCACAGAGCAGCAGCCCTCCAGCAGGAAGTGTCTGCTGCTCGTCTGCACACCCTGAAAGCCTGGCACTCCATCTTCCTCAATAAATAAATGGCTTAACGTCTTGCTACTACCACAACCACACGGAAGCACGCACAAGCCATCCGCAGAGAGACAGGCCTCCCACCTACTGCTCTGAATGAGGTCACGAGAGTCGCCGCGGCTGAGGCCCACACACTCCAGCAGGCAGCACTGCGGTACCTGCTGCACACAGGGCCCGGTGCAGGGCCAACCTCCCGCACTGCAGTGAAGAGCACCACAGAAATCCCAGTGTGCATTTCCGAGTCTCCGAGAGCCACCCAAAGACGGAAGGTGCCTCACCTAACCAGGTCACTGGGCTTCTTGAAGCTCTTGGGGCAATAGCTGCAGCAGTTGGCATGCTTGGGCTCAGCCTCCAGCTCGGCTTGCTTGTCTTTCACCTCGCTGATGCGGTCCTTCTCTGCGGCCGACTGCACCAGGACCCTCTCCGACACTGTGGCACTCTCCTGGGGCCGGGTCTTGGCCAGCTGGGCCGTCTCCTCCTCGGTGAACGTGATGACCTCAGGACGAGACTTCCTCGAGGCGCTTCTGTCAGAACTCCCTTCCTCGTCCTCCAGGCACACGTCTGCCCAACACAAGAAGAGGGGTCAAAACCTCACCAGAGCCCGAGTTTCCACACAGGGTGACGAACGCCGGCCATGCACGCGAGGGTCCAGCCAGCAGACCCGGCTGCACTGCGGATGGTGAAGAGCTGCCTCTCCCACCACGATCCTGTGGAAAAGTTGGGCAAGATTGTGGAGGAAAATGGGCACGAGCAGGACGTGCCTGGGAGGGCCTGCTGACCCTGGGGTGCTGGGGCTGACCCCAACACAAGACCCATGGGCAGCTCCGAAGCCACTGAGGTCCACACAGCCTGCAGGGCTCGCAAATATGTCACCTAGGAACAGGCAAACAGCAAACTGCCGTCTGCAGGGGAAACCAGAAGCCCAAAACTGAGAGACCACGCTGATAAAGTAGCAGGGACCCAGTTAAAAACTTACTGCACAGAAAAAAATGAAATTGAATGTATATACATGTATGTGCATGTTTCGACAGCCTCTCAGTGAAGCGTAGGGTCTGTTTCAACTGATGTACAACAAGAATAAGCTGCGATAAAATGTAACAGGAAAAGCGTGTGGCTGGAGGGGGTGAGGTCACAGCTGCACACACGACTAAAACTTAGAACTCAAAGGAAACACGCAAGAGCAGGGCCCGTGCTAACCCAAAGGAACCAGTTAAACCAGCTGGGGGTCCTGAGAGCAGAGGCGGGAGCAGGGAGGGCTGCGGCAGGCAGAGGCAGCATCCCTTGGCACTAGGCCCAGAGAGGGAAATCGCAGGAGCTGAGGCTCTGCGCCACCTCTCTAAGCTCGGGAAAGACGGGGTAGCTCACAGACGCGGTCCCCGCAAGGCTGGCAACGAAACGTGAGGATGACTGAGGATTTCAAGTGATCAAGAACACACTGATGCAGCACCAGCCACAGAAGGAGAGAGAGCAACGAAACCCAGCATGGAAAGCAGAAGGAGCATCGACGGCACAGGCGTGACAGGTGCGACTGCCAAAGGGAACGCAGGAGGCAGGCCCTCGTCCCAGGAGTCCAAGCGTGTGGGCACAGAACTGGTGGCCTCTCTCAGACACCGAGATGGGAGGGGATGGGAGGAGATGGGAGGAGACAGCAGTAGGCCTGACCTGGTGTCTGGCAGCCCTCAGGAACCCAGCCCAAGCCCAAAGCAGGAGCTCGTCAGCATGCCGCGCGTCTGCGCCTGGACCGAGGGCATGGCCCTCCGGCTGAGCCGCTCCCCTCCCAGCTGCGTGGGATGGCTGCCATGCTGCATTCTCCATCCACCTGAAGCAAACTTCGGTGGCTTCTTACACCTTCCTGACCCTCATGGCAGAATTTAGCCAGTGGATAAATGCACAGGAGCCTGAACACGTGACTACTCCACAAGGTTCAGAGGTCAGGCTGGCCCCGAGCCACTCCACTGCACAGAGGTCACAGATGTGGCCACTTGAGGGCAGGCGGATGAACCCAGAGACCGGCCCTCGGAGCACAGGAGAAACCACGCTGCTCTTGCTTCAGGGGAACACATGCCCTAAGGTCTGAGACCTCACAGCAGCTGGCTGCACGCAGACGGAGGGGACAGCACTAGGGACAAGGTCCACATCCTTGGCAGACCTAGTCCCCAGACACTGACCAAACAACCTGGCACCCTCATCAAGACGACACCCCCTCAGCAAGCACAGAGCAGTGCAGTGAGGACAGCAGCTGGGGCCACCGGAGACACTGAGGACGGAGCAGGCCGCTGTGCACTGGGGGCATGCACCGGGGGTGTGCAGCTGTGGGAATGCGCTGGGGGTGTGCACTGTGGGTATGCACTGGGGGCGTGCACTGGGATTGTGCAGCTGTGGGAGTGCACTGTGGGTGTGCACTGGGAGCATACACTGTGGGCGTGCAGCTGTGGGCATGCAGCTGTGGGTGTGCACTGGGAGTGTGCAGCTGTGGGTGTGCACTTGGGGTGTGCACTGCGAGCGTGCACTGTGGGTGTGCACTGGGAGTGCGCACTGGGGGTGTGCACTGCGAGCGTGCACTGCGAGCGTGCACTGTGGGTGTGCACTGGGGTGTGCAGCTGTGGGCGTGTGCTGTGGGTATGCACTGGGGGCATGCACTGCGAGCGTGCAGCTGTGGGCGTGCACTGGGAGTGTGCCACTGGGTGTGCACTATAAGCATGCACTGAGGGTGTGCAGCTGTGGGCGTGCACGGGGGATGTGCAGCTGTGGGGTGCACTGGGGGTGCGTACTGGGGGTGTGTGACTGGGGGCATGTAGCTGTGGGAGTGAACTGGGGGTGTGCAACTGTGGACGTGCACTGGGGGCGTGCACTGGGGCAGCCGCTGAGGACACACTACATGCTGAGAAGGCGGAAGCACGAAGGCTGTGGCCTTGAGGGGCAGCCCTGGGCGGCCTAGGCAAACTAACTGGTGCTGCCACCCTTGCAGCACAGGGCCTGGGCCAGCCTGATGAGATGGCATGCAAAGCACAGGTCTGCATGGGGACGGCACCCTGCAGACGCTGGCTGCTCTGGACTTCGGGGGAGGCAGAGGCATAGCCAGCTGCAGGATGAGCACGGGGCAGCTCCATGCAGCCCCCTTGCCTGCCGCAGCCTCGACTATCTGATCACGCGTGCATAGCGGGCTTCAGAAGCCCGAGTGGATTCCAACAGCACGCACACGCCACACCGCCAGGGTCAGACTGCCTGCACGTGTGCCTGAGCTCACGCATGCGTACATCTCCATGGCAGCTCAGAAGTCTCACCTTTCCTTCCCAGGGCCTTTCTCAACTTCTTTCAAAGGCATATAGGGTTTCATACTCAGGAAATAAAGTTTAATTAGTTTTTAAAAATTGAAGGTGCTATGAGCTTAAGCTGTACACAGGTACACATACTCCAGGTGACTCATGTGTGACTTTATCACTGCATCAGCATTTGGCTAACAAACCTTGAATCAACAAATGGAAAATACCTCCTCCCTCGGTCTCTGCAGCTACCGACGCAGCAGAGGGGACCGTCTGGTGCCTCTTCATGTGCTTCTTACAGTGAACCGCGGTGCGGAAGCCCTCGTCACAGAAGGGACACTTGTATGGCCGCATGCTCATGTGTGTGGCCATGTGCCGCGTGAGGCTGCCGTTGGTGGTGAACGAGGCGTTACAGACGCTGCAGCTGAACGCCTTCACCCCTGTGATGACAGACGAGACAGCAGCCGTTGGGGAGGGTCCGACCATACCACCTCATGCGAAGCAGACACATTCAGTAAGCCACAACTCAGAGACGGTGTGTGTGCCGAGGTTTCCGAGCTTTAGGAACTGGACTGTGTTAAGAACATGGAAGCTGACAGAGCACATCTTACCATATTCTACTGACATTAACAGCCTCTGAGAAGACGTTTCTCAAAACAAACCAAGTCACCGGGCGCGGTGTGATCCCAGCTACTCGGGAGGCTGAGGCAGGAGGATCGCAAGTTCGAGGCCAGCCTCGGCAACTTAGCGAGACCCTGTCTCAAAATAAAAAAACAAAAAGGGCTGGGGATGTGGCTCCGTGGTAGACTATCGCTGGGTTCAATCCCCAGCACCACAAAAAACAAGAAACCTAGTCTCATCTTCAGCATTTTCACCTAAGCTGACACTGTGTGCTGGTGTGACCCGAGTGACGTTTCCTCACGCCCATCTCTGCCTCATTACTACAGCAGATGCCTCAGGCCGGCCCCGGGAAGAGTCCACCAGGCATCTGTGGCTTCATCTCAGGGAAAGCCCGGCCCCAAGCTCCTCTCTCCTTGGCATCAGCAACGAGGAAGGATCCAGAGAGGAGGCGCGTCCACCCCAGCCCTGGCCTTTGGCGGCTCCTCTGCCTCCAAGGCAGTGCCTCTGCTGTACTAGTAGCTCAAGGCCACTCCCTAGCCTCTCAGCTACAGAGGAGTTCATGAGACTTCTCCTCCTCACTTGCTGTATGTCTAAGTGACACACCTTCATTCTCAGATGAAGCCCTGGACAGAACACATGTCAGTGTTAAACTGTGCCACGACTGTCAACCAAGCGTGCTGTGTGTGTTGGACAGATCAACGTAATGCACTGAGAACATATGTAACCGTAAACCAGACATCTGATAAAGGTCCAGCGACCAGAACATATTAAAGGCTCCTACGGCTCAGTGACTACAGACAGATGCCCTAACTGGGAAGCAGACACAGCGTCAGCACAGGCACCGCTCCACTGGCAGACGAGCCGGGAACATGCACATCAGAACCACAAGGAACCAGCATTGCACCTTGGCCCGCACGGTCACAGTAAAAAGAGCCGGCAGTGACCCTGGAGAGGACGTGGACAGGCCGGGCCCTCACGCGCTTGCTGGTGGGCATGCACAACATGCAGCACTCTGGAGAGCCAAGTACGCTCAGAGCTTAGAAAGCATCATCCCATATCCCAGCAATCCCGTCCTGGGACACAGACACAAACGTGTCCACACAGAAACCAAGGCCACCAAGGTCAAGAGTCTAAAGATGGAAATGATCCAGATGTCCCCTGATGACAGGTGGCACGTGTAACGTGAAAAGTGGCAAGCCCACAGAAGGGGAGATGCTGGCCATGAAAGGACAGCGGTACTGACGTGCCACAATGCAGATGACCGAGAACATGCTGGCTAAGCCACAGATGCCAGTCACCAAAGACCACAGGTTGCATGAGCCACTTACACGGCACGTCCACAACAGACCAGTCCGTGAGGACAAGACAGGTCAAGGGTGGAAAGTGGACCCCAGAGGAGGTGGGTCCGAGACAGAAGTTCCACACTGACTCGGGGCTACAGGCTCTGCACAAACTGAAACCCCCAACAGAACACCGTGTGCAGGTGCCCTGGGCACGCAGACCACCATCTCAACAGAGCTGTGGGCTAAACCAAGACGGGCACAGCCCCCACGTCCGCAGCAGACAGTGACCTGTGTGCGTCTTCTCGTGGGACTTGAGGACGCCGGAGGAGACGAAGCCGCGCCCGCAGAGCTTGCACTCGTAGGGCTTCTCCCCGGTGTGCGACCGCACGTGCTGCTTCAGGTGGCTGGACTTCTTGAAGCCCTTGCTGCAGTAGTCACACCTGCAACCAAACAGCAGAGTTTAGAGCACGGTCGCCAGGCTCCAGCTGCAGAGGGGGACGGCACCAGCTCCGTGGCAACTGCCCAGCAAGGGCCACAGGACAGAGGCCAGGTCTGCTGCCCACACTCAACATGACGGAGGGCACCGCGGTGGCAACAGCTGCACACCAGGTTCTGCGGGGCATTAGGAGTCTGAATGTGCTTCATTCCTTCCAGACCCGCAAGTCCTGCAATGGCTCCCCAGCAGACAGAATGTGGGATGCACTAGAAACTGTCCAGCACACCAGGACGGCGCCGTGAGCTGCTGCTGTCACCAAGTCAGCAACACTGTAGGACCTTCCACTGCTTCTGGGACTAGGCTTTCAGAAAGGCCAGTCCACACACTTCACTGGTTAATTCTTTAAGGAAGCAGACGGTACTAGAGGTAACCTGAGTGCGTAACCGCAGTGTTCTGTCCCTCTCCGCAGTTACTGAAGAGGTCACAATCACTAACTACTTCTCTAATGTATCTAACCAACTGCCTGCATCCCCCACACAGATGGCTGCCTGCCAATTCACCCCAAGTACGACTCTGGGGGAGCCCTCCCGTGAGACCAGGTGCAGAGTGGGGACCCAGCCCGCTTCAGCAAGTCTGCCTGGGGCCCCATCCCCAGCGAGTCATGCTACTGCTTATGCTGGTTACACATCACGGGAAAGGACGGCTGGGGGTTCGAGTTTCTGCAGCGTCCTTGAGGAAGACCCTGCACCCCAGAACAACCCAGAGTCCCTCCACTCTCTCACAGACAGCTCGCCACACCCACGCTGCTGCTCTCCCACCCGCCTCCTCAGCTCTGAGCCACTTCTGTTTTGGCCACGGAACACTCGTCTCTGTATTAACTCTCAAATGTGGACTTCTAGCCTGGACCCTTCCTGCCGCCAACGCCAGCCTGGTGGAGAGGACCACCTGCATGCTGTGCTTCTCAACCATCATTCCCAGCAACACAAGACCAACCTGCCTCTCTCCAAGAGAAGCAATCTCGGCCTGGCAGGCGCTCAGGCCAACATCCTGAGGGCTCTTGGATCCTGCCTCCTGTACCCCTGTGGTAAGTCCTACAGGCCTGCCCTCTGGACACACCCAGAGTTTCTGCCACCGCTCAGCAAAGGCTCTCCTGTAGCCCTGCTCCTGCTGCGCTCCTGCAGGGTGCCTACACAACCTGCCCATCTCCTCCTCCCACAAGAAGGGAGGCAGCTTTGGAGCACTGAGGGCTGAGGCTCACTCAGATGTGCTGGTGCCTGGTTCCTCACAGGCCCCAAGTAAGTGCTGGATGAATACTGTGAGCAAAACTCACCATCCAGAAGCTTCAGCAGACACAAGAGCCAGAGAACTGCCAAGTACACTTGGAAACAGCGATGCAAAATCTCCAGCTAGACCTTACGAACCACGTCTAATGAACCAAGGAGCACGTGTTGGGAGGGGCACAGAAGTCCTGAGGCCGTGTGTGCGTGCCTCGGCCCAAGGACCCTCAAAGTAAGCCAGCGCTCCACCATGTTCTGAGTCTGCAGATTCATGGAGATCTCAGCAGATGGCCTTTTGAACCCTACAAATACTGGCTCGAAGTACTTCAGCTCTTGCTTGGAAAACAAACCGCATGGAAAGGGAAGAGACTTTCAAGAATGGAGTGCTTGACAGTATTAGGAAACATTCATCTCCTAAAAGCTTAATTAAGACTTTTCCTTTGTGTTAAAGCAGTTCCTCAGTTTCCAAGAAGGGCTTTTCATTAAATGACCTAGTTTTCTGTTAAATGACTCTGCCAAAAGTATTAAGAGTTTAAAAAGTGCTTTAAGAAGATGATAAAATTAAAACATCACAAAGCCAAGGCTCTCTATATTAAAGACAATGCTCATTTTAGTCTTTTGTGTTTTTTTTTAATATCATTCATCTTTCATTTTGTAAGAAGACAGCTGTTTCACTCCCTGCCTGAGCCTGGGAGGGTCCACCCTGTTCAGCAGGGCCCCATGGTGCAGTGGGCACACAGTGCTCCTTAGGGGCCAGTGACCTGGAGACTCAGGAACCCTGTGTCCTGGCACAGCTGTTACCTAGAATGCACAGAGTCCTGGACAGAAGTGTGCCACCACATCATAACAAGGCTTCCGATGGTCACAGGAAGCTGTGGCAAAGGATTTAAGTGTGTATAGGCTGAAGAAAAACTTCCTTTCCAAACCTAGCTCTGGTCCTAACTAGCAATGCTGTGGCAGGTCACCTCTGCTGTCCCAGATCCCAAAGGAAGCGGAGTGACGACGAGCCCTGTTTCACAGAGTCTGAGGGAGCCAGGCCACCGAGCCCTGGGCAGGGCAGGCAGGTGACGAGCATGACACCCGGAAGCCAGCGGCTGACGCACCTGTAAGAGCGCCGGCTCTGGTCCTCGCCGTCCTCCAGGAACTGGGGGCGCTGTGACTGCAGGTCCACCTCCTCCGGGGCCGACTCCTGAATCAAGCGAGCTGTCTACAACAAACAGACACCCGAGGCAGGCTGCTCAACGTCTGAATGGGCAGCGGCCAAGCACGCGAGGCAGGAGGCACCCTGCAGGCGCCAGCTGAGGGGCAACGGGGCTCGGGCAGGCCTGACCGGCAGCGCCGGCACTCTCTAGCACGCTGCCACGCAGTCCCCTGACGCCGAACTGACGGTCGTTATTTTAGGAGAGACTCTCACTGGCTGCTGCGGTCTAGACTGCAGATGTCCCTCCAAAGGCCACATGCTAAAGGCATGGTCACCAGCCTGCGGTGCCACTGGGAAGGGGCTTGATGAAAGGAAGCAGGCCACTCGGACGCTCGGGCCCGGCCACCCCGCCCTCGGCTTGCCGGCCACTACAAGGCGAGCAGCACAGCTCCACCAGGCGCTCTGCCCCGAGCTCTGCCTCAGCGAAGGCCTGAACACCAGGGCCACCCACCGTGGACGCGAGCCCTGAAACCAGCAGCCTTTCCTGTTGTTTCTTTCAGCTACTTGCCACAGTGGTGGAGAGAGGACTGACATACTGGCAGTGGATAAAAAGCTGACTTTCTGAAAAGATTAAGTCTCTCCTGTCACAAAAGCCACAGGGGAGAAAGAGGACCTACCATCCACCCCAGGAATAGTCACCCACACAGGGAACAGTCACGCTAACCCCTCCTCCAACACAGAGTCACAGCTCAGCCTGGCCGAGCCTTGCTGATCACCCTGGCACCCCGAGGGTGAGCGAGGCCCTGGACAGCAAGAGCAGTGTGTAAGCTGTGCCCACCAGTGGTGCTGGAAGCAAGCACTATCTCTAATTTTTTGCTTGAATTCCATGACCACATGAGACAGCCCACTCTGCTACCTCCCCTGGCCCACGCTAGCCGTTTCCTAAGAGGGCTCTGGGCGGGGAGAAGCTCCTAAGCAGCATGCTTTCTCTCCCAGATGCAGACCTGCTGCCAGCCACATGGTGTCCAGCCATGAGAGAGCACTCTGCCACCTTCAAACCCACCCTGGGGCAGAGCCACTACTAGATTTTAAGGAAAGAAGACAATTGATTGGTCAATTATTTTCATCACTTTTAAAAAATTTCCAATAATAAAACAATCAAATAAAAACTTAAATGTCTCCAACTTGAATAAGATTAAAAATTTTAATTATCCAATTAAATATTTAATTTCAATATGTTAGCATTCATTTTACTTTCCTTCTAACTTATTTCTTTTAAGATATCACAAACGAAAACACTTAGGTTTTGTGCAAAAGCCATATCCTTCAAACTTTAATTGCCCACTCTCACAGACTTCCTGGCTTTTAGGCGAAGCCACCACATGGTGCTGACCTCATTAAGCAACTCAAGCTGCTGTACGGGGAAGCCTGCATGCTACACACTGAGGCTTCCACAGGTGACGCACTAGCCTTAGAAGAACCAGAAGAAGCGAGCATGCCCTTGCAAGCAGGCAGATGCTAGATCATCCCGCGAAGACAGAGCAGCACCTGCCAGGCCATGACGTGCACCACCTGCAAATACTCACTGCGTTCATGGTGTCAGAGCTTGGCACCTGCAGTAAGTTCTGCTGGTGGAAACTCGTGGACAGGGCTTGGGACTCGAGAGTACTGGAATCCTGTAGTTGTTGCACAGGTGGAAACTGAGTCTGCTGATTGTACGTATCAGTCACTGTGAAACCTGAAATGCATTAGAAAGAGAGCTCTACAGAAAATAGGACAGCTTTTACACAAAAATTTTTCTTAAATGAGTTATAAATAAGAAATGTCTAAAGGTACACTTCTACTTTCTGAGAGTCAGGATTCGCTTCTGACAGCAGCTCTGGATGGTGTGCACCCCACCAAGATCACTTTGGTGCAGGCTTAGGGACCAGTCACAGGTTCCACCTGCCACCAGGTCCTGAGTCCCACTCAAATGTCTCCTCTGGCTAGAAACTGCATGGAATGGCTATGCATGCCACCTCCACAACATGGTGTGGTCTCAATTTAAAATATTTTATAATACATGCAAAAGTTATTTGGTTTGAAATCATAAATTCTAGAAGGGACTTCAGAAAAACACCTAATGTGGTTTGTGAAAGCAAACCCATTGCAGGTCAGCTGGTCTGCCAATCTCCCTGACCCACTGACCTTGAGACAGTCCTGATGGCTCAAAGGACTGCTGTGTGGGAGTCGGCTCTTCAAAGTGGTCCATGTGCCCTGGGAGAGGGTCCTGAGCAGCCGTAAACCCATCTAAGCATAAGAACACAAAGAGAAGGGGCATTTATATGATGAGCCCATTCACTTTCAGACACATACATTTGTCCAAAAGTGTGCTTCAGTGGATTTTCAAAAGTTAGCTTCTTTATTTCAAAAAGGCAATAGGCAGGCTAGGGACATTGCTCTATGATATTTCCATAAAGCAATATTCTAAAATCCAAGTACCCCAGAACTACTTAAAACTCCTGCTGGGCACACATTACTCCAGGTATCGCAGAGGGCAAACGGCGTGCAATCCTGCCCACAGGCGAGAGGAACGTGGACGTCCCTGAGGTCAGCGACCTGCATGCTGACAGGCCTGTGTGGGAAAGCAAGTCATCGCGGCACTGCTCACACGCCATGGCCGCCTTGATATGTTTTTGTCCTAGGCTTGACTGACAAAGGAAGCCATGTGTTGCTTTGTATCAAGAATCAGGCACCTGAGCTCTCTGCAGACTAGTAACGGACTGTTCGCTGAGCAGCACCAGCCCATGGCTCTACACCCGGGAAACTGTCACAGAATCCGACTGATGTGCAAATACACACCTAGGAGGAAAGAGGTTCTGGACACATGGAGGGACACTGGCAGGGCATAAGCACACACAGGAAGATCCTAGAGTGTGATTCCATATGCACACTGAGCAGTGTGTCTGTGCATTTGCTTGAAAAAACTGAAAGGACCTGCCCTGGAGCTCGACAGTAGACTCTGTTTAGCCCTAAGGTTTCAAGTACCTGCAAAACCTGCTCCCGAGAAGTAAGGTTACTACTTTGTGTTTAAAACTAACAAACAAAAACCGTTGCCCTTAAAAGCTTAGTAAAGTTGAAGAGCAAAGTGTGACTGGAGAGCATAAGGGGAAATGTCAGACACCCAGCACCACTGCGCAACTCCACAGCAGCTCCTAGGAGCTCAAACTCCCCGCACGCACCTTCATCCGCTTCCAAAGGCTGATCTGTCAGCTGTGGCCCCAGTGCCGCCTCTTCTGTGCCCACCACGTGCTGCGACCCCAGGTCCAGCATGGTCTCAGGGTCAGCCGGGACAGGCTCGGCCGACTGCTGCAGCTCGGCCCCCTCGATCTCCACGGGCACGGGGGCCGCCACCGGCAGGCTGGGCTGGTCCACAGTGCTGTCACCCCCTGAGGCGGCCTGCTGGTGCTGCTGCAGCTGCTGGGCAAGTTCGTACCTTCAGGAAAATCCACAATTCATCAAGTTAGACTCCTGGCCGTACTTGCCTGAGGATCTGACCACAGAAGTTGTAATTGATTTAAAAACATTTTTATTCTTAAATTGCTTCATTTTGAAGTCATGATGGTGACCCAGCTAACATTCACACACTCTTAGTAATTCTGGTGCCATCGCAGATCACAGGACACAGAGGCTCCGAGAAGGGGGCCTAAGACACACCAGAAACTCAACACTGGGACTCCCCACTCACTTCTGTCATGGGCTCAACTCCTCAGAACAATGCTGTCCGGGCCAGCGCCTCTCTGGACAGCCTGAGCACCAGAGCAAGGGCGCTGCAGCCGGGGCTCAGCCTGCAGATCAGGTCCCAGGCCCAGCAGGAGTCCTGTTTCCAGATGGCCTGGGGCTAATGCTGCTCAGCTACTCACACAAGATACGTCCAGTGAACACTCATCACGTAGTTCTCCTTCAAAGAGAAGGAGCAATGACGACCTGACTGACCAACTGCACAGCACACCTGCCTCTCCCCAAGGGCTCTCCACTCCGCCCTTCCTCACGACATGGTGAAGCCCAGTGAGCATCATCACGGGTGGCCTCCCCAGATGCTTCTCCCTACCACCAGTCCTTCCTGGAGTCAGTTCTCAACCGCCTCATAGCCACGAGTCAGAAACCTACTTCCAGTTAGAGAAATGCAAATCAAAGCCCCACCGAGATTCTACCTCACCCCAGTCAGAATGGCAATCATCCAGAATACAAGCAACAATCACGTTGGTGAGGATGTGGGGGAAAAGGCGCACTCATCCATCGTTGGTGGGGCTGCAAATTAGTGCAATTACTCTGGAAAGCAGTCTGGAGATTCCTCACAACACTAGGATTGGAACCACCATTTGACCCAGTTATCCCACTCTCTGATTTATACTCAAAGACTTAAAATCAGCATACTATAGTGATCCAGCTACATCAATGTTTATAGCAGCTCAATTCACAATAGCTAAGCTGTGGAACCAACCTAAGCCCTTCAACAGATGAATGAATAAAGAAAATGTGGTACATATTCACAATGGAACATTACCCAGCCATAAAGAATGAAATGATGGCATTTGCCGGTAAATACGGAACTGGAGACCATCATGCTAAGTGAAACAAGCCAGTCCCCAAAAAACAAAGGCAGAATGTTCTCTCTGGTATGTGGATAATAACCCACAATAAGCGTGGGGGCTGAGGGAGAACAGAAGTTCATTGGATTAGACAGGGCAATGAAGGGAAGGGTAGAGGGGATGGAAACGAGAGAGGCAGCAGAATCACCTGGACATCACTGTCCTACGTTCATCATGAACGCACGACCAGTGTATGTCCACATCTGTACAACTGCTAGACTGGGATCCCAATTACAGTAACTTATACTCCATGCATGTATAATACGTCAAAATATACTCCACTGTCACATATAACTAAGAAAGAAAAGAAAAAACAAGCATGCTATCTGGACTTTGCCACCACAGCTCTGGGCAGTGACGCAGTGACGTCGGCCTCCACCATGTTTCCCCAAGGACGCGGGTCTCCCACATTGCGGGTAGAGGGGTTAATGTTTGCTTGCCTGGATTCTTCCGACAACTTTACTCTTGTACCTATGTGTATCTGTCTTTAATGTAAGTATGTAGTATTTGGGGAACTTCCAGTATGTCAAAGGGACTAAACAGCACCTACCTTCTTTATGGCACACACATCTAAAGGGGAAAGCACCCATGACAGTAACTGTCACCGCAAGGTCCAACACTGCAATGACCATTTCCTGCAGGCAGCCCTCAGTGTAACCATGAACTGTCCACATGATGCTCCACGTCACACAGGTGACCCTGTAATTGCACCACTGGCCATCGTGTCCACCATCAAGGGCCGAAACCTACATTCCCAGACCTACCCCAGGAGGAACAAACACAGGCCAGATTCCTAATGGAAAAAAGTGGCACTCAACACACCGCTAGGGCATGCAAGCACTCAGGCTCATGGCACAGCTCCTGAGCCAAATGGGGACCTATCTTCCTGTTCCATGAGCAGAGTCAAGCATCCTGAGTGTCTACACCAACACGGACACCCAGTTCTCAAACACATGCCTGGCACATAATGCCCTTGTAAAGCACAGTACAGCAGGCCAGAGCACGCTGCTGAGAAGCACACTAAATGTACTACCAATATGGACTCCCTGGAGTGCCCCCAGCAGCCGGTGAGGTTCTGGGCTAAGACCGACTGTGCTGCCCCAAGGAAGCCAATGCTGACAAGCAAGCTTGGACATTCAGATCCATAATACCCCGAGCAACAACAAAACCATTGCACTCCAGTTATTCTAACACCTGGGTCTCGGTTCACTGGGAACACGCAGGCAGATGCATGTGGGTTGAACTACTACCACTCCTAAAGTGAATGTCCCCATGTATTAAAATGTAACTTTTGAGAAAAAATAAATAATCAATAAATAAATAAATGAAGTGAATGTCCCAGGGCAAAATAGTTCAGCACTCTCGTGGTGCCTAGTAACTCATTTCACATAAGCCAGAGATGACCACCTCCAGGCTCTACAGGACTGCACACCACCACAGCTCCTCAGGAACGCTTGTGCATAAGCCCAGCTCTAGTCAGAAATGATCTCCCTTGGAGATGAGCAGCCAGCTACTAAATGATGGGTCCATGGGCTGCCCCCAACGCATGTTCAAATCCAAGATAAAGAAGAATCACCTCTGAGATTCACTAATAACATGCCTGGAAAACAAAGCATCGACCCAGAACTTCCCCACCTGACTATAATAGGCAGGATCCAGTATCTCATCCAAGTACCAGCAATCATCTACAAGAGGGAGCCAGCGACCAGGGCTCAACATACTGCCTCAATATTACATTAAGAATGAGCATACTAGCCAGGCGTGGTGGTGCACACCTGTAATCCCAGCACTTTGGGAGGCTGAAAAAGGAGAATCACGAGTTCAAAGCCAGCCTCGGCAACTCAGTGAGACCCTGTCTCTAAATAAAACACAAAACAGGGCTGGGGATGGGGCTCTGAGTTCAACACCCAATACCAAAAAAAAGAAAGAGGATGCTGGTGCCTTTCTCTGTGTCACTCAGCAGACCCCCAGTCACTGTAGCCCACACTCAAAGCGAGAAATAAGAGCTCAAAGACAATTATTTCTTAAAAGTGCGCCGCACCACCACTGGGGAACTACAATCAGATGTACACCTACCTGTGGGTTTTCATGTGCTTTTTGCAGTTCAGCGAGGTCTTAAAGGTTTTCTGGCAATAGGGACACATATAGGGCCGGAGGTCATTATGAATGCCCATGTGTCTCCGCAGGCTTCCGCCAGTGGTGAAGGCTCCGTTGCAGATGAGACACTTGAAGGACTTGAGGCCCGTGTGTGTCCGCACGTGTGCCTTGAGCACTCCCGCAGACACGAAGCCTCTTCCACACTGAGAGCACTTGAAAGGCTTTTCACCTGTATGTGACCTAGAAAGAGCGAACCTTGGCACCTTCCTCACACCGCCACACCCTCCACACCCGCCACACAGCACACTCCGGCGTTCCCTTCGCCACACTTCTGGCCAGACAGCACAGGGGAAGCCTGGCACTCCAGAAGCTGAGTGAGGAGCCCGGCATACAGCTGCCCACACCAAGATGGGTGGCTGTCTCCACGGGGCTCCAGCCGCCTCCTGCGCCACACCCTCGTGGGACCAAGTCTCTATTTTTCTCTTCATTTGTGTTCAAGCTAGCACTAAGAATCAAACTCCACTGAATGCCCTGGAAAACCTTAACTGCAATCTCATCAAATAAAATAAATGCTTCTTTGATATTTCCTGAAAGCTGCAAAAACTAAAATATAATGGGAATACAAATAAAATTCAGTGGCAATTTCTGAGTAAAATATTTTAGTCGAGACACTAAAGAATAAAAATATAAATTACCAACATTTGGGGGTCAAATATGACATTTTAAATACTAAAACCTAACACTACCATTCTAATTACTTTTACAGGCTACCAGACCACCTGGACCTGCAATTTACCTGATGTGTTGTTTAAGATGGCAGGACTTTTTATATGCTCGATGACAGTAAAAACATTTGTAGGGTCGATCTGCTTCATTTACAAAATTATTATTAAAATAACTTTGGAAAAACTGGTTTCTTGGAATGGGCTGGATAAGACCTGCAAACCAAAAAAAAAAAAAAAAAAAAACAGCAAGAATACTTCAGTGTCAACACTAATAAAATTACATGTCAAAAGGCACTTGCTTTACCCCAAGATGAAGACGTCAATGTGCTGGAGAAGCCAGTGTTGCAGCCGAATGCTATTTTACTGTGTTAGCGACTATGCAAATGCCCAGGGGAAATACTAAAACATTAACACACTTTGTTTCCAACATGAGGAGTATGTCCATTGTCACAATTATTTCACCTGAGTCTGCAGCCAGATTTTTGTGCATGTCTACATTTGCCTGCTATGAAGGCACTGGTTGATATGGAATTTACATCACTATGTCCAAAGTGTGGGTGAGGATGTCAGACCTCTTCTTCACTCAGTGCGTCTGCTGCCCATGAGCTCCTCTGGTGAACTCAGAGCATCACTGATTCTAACACGATCTTCTGTTCTAAAAAGGTCAGCACAGTCACAAATTCACTCTACAAAATCTGCAAATAGCAAAATTACCAACGATTATTTCCAAATCTACATGCTTTGATTTCAAGAAAGGGTTCCCTTGGTTTGCTCGTTTATAAACAGGACTCAGTGAAGCTTGTGGGTTATACATGTCATTCAGGACAAACTGAGGAGTCAACTTTTGAGTCACTTGATAGTCACCTAACACTCAGCCCTGGCCAGTCTTGGACTGTCCCTCCTTGTGCCAACACCAGGAAGGTGTGCCAACACTGCCCTTGGCTCCACCTCCCCCTTACCCTCCTCCATCTCTCCCAGCGGGAACACTAGCTTTCATGCAGTAAGGACACCTCTCAAGACAGCTTCCTGACTTTCCCCAGCAGTGCAGGTCCTCTCAGTTCTTTTCCCTAAAACTTACTGCTCCTCCCAGCTTTCCCAGGTGAATGCCCACGAGACCAGGTGTTTTAGAACCTTTGATAACTCCCTTCCCTGTCTGATACATTTACCATTTGCCATGTGCCAATCCTGGAGATCACACTGTTCCAATGTCTCTTAAACCTGCATCTGCACCCCTATTTCCACTACTACCCATCCAGCCATCCAGCCACCCACCCACCCGCCACCTCTTCACTCACCCACTCACATGACCGTCTGTCCACTCATCCACTGACCGCACCCCTCTGTACTTTATGCTCTCACCTACAGCAAACCCCACTCCTCCCCTCTATTTTTACTGATCTTTACTTCAGCACTTATCACTCAGCACTTGGTCTCACGGCTTTTCTCCACTTCACTAGGCCATAAGTTTTCCAACCCTGTCAAGTATGTGAGTTCACATAATACTGTGAAATAGGAGGACACACAAATATAACTGAATCAAATAATTCCTGTTCTCAGCATCTAAGATATTAGGGAAATGCAGTTAAGTACAAATTCAAACCAAGCTCATTTATTAATGCTCTATGGTCAACATTTACTTAATATTCACTGTGTTCAGGAAGGTGAACAAAAAAACTAATGTGGCAGTCGGGCGCGGTGGCTCAAGCCTGTAATCCCAGCACTGTGGGAGGCTGAGGCAGGAGAATTAAAAAGCCAGCCTCAGCAACGGCGAGGTGCTAAGCAACTCAGTGAGACCCTGTCTCTACATAAAACACAAAATAGGGCTGGGGAGGTGGCTCAGTGGTCGAGTGCCCCTGAGTTCAATCTCCGGTACCAAAAAAAAAAAAGTAATGCGGCTATTCTCCAAAGAAACTACAGACAAAAAAACTGCAACTAACAGGAGTGATGCCTTTGGTCCCTGTGGGGCTCATCAACCCTTGCAATTCCCACACTCGGTGATGCAGAACAGCAGCAAGGAGGCACCGTCACCTGGGGTTTTACGCACTGCTCTGCACTCACCTGGCCATGTCACACTGACACCCAACACCTCAGGCCGCTCCACGTCGTGCTCTGGACACCTGCACAGGTTGCGCTCTGCCGAGGTGCCAGGCGCACTGAAGGCACTGGAGAGGTGTCTCCCTGGCTTCTGACTTTCCGCTAGTGTGAACACTACGACCAGTAATCCCAGGCTCTACCGCTGTCTGAGGTCTTCCTCCCAAGCATGCGATTTTCATCTCTGGGGTGGTGCCCAGGTACATCCATTTTTTTTAAACAAATTCCAATGTGATTCTGAGCCCTTTGTGGGTGAAAGTTCCTACTTTGAGACATTAAGTAAAATAAGTCATTTTTCAAATGCTTCCTTTTTTACTTTTGCTGACTTGACTAAACAAAGTGAGTAAAATTAATAATTAGGCTAATTATGAGGTTTCATTCTCTAAAGAAACCAATTAAGGATAAATAAAACATGTAAGTGCTAAGATGCCCACTACGTCAGTCACTTCTACTGGGCCAGCAGTCCTTTACTACACTTGATCTTTAAAAGGAAACAACTTATCTCAAAGAAACCGTGGAAGCTGTGATACACACGCCACCAGCACACGTATCAGAAATCTGATACCCATTTGAAAAATTTGTTAATGACAAACAAGAATAGTGTATCAACACTAATAGGATTAAAACATCAACAGGAACTTGAGATCGACCAGTGCAGCCTGAGGGTCTGAAATCACAGACAAGCAAGCCAGGTGCAGTGAGTGGCACATGCCTGTGATCACAGCTGCTCGGGAGGTGAGCAGCAGGATCACAAGTTCAAGGCCAGCCTGGGCAACTTGGCCCAGTCTCAAAATAAAATAAAAAGGGCTGGGGATGCAGCTCAGTAGCAGAACATGTGTTCTGCTACAAGGCCCAAAAGCATCCCCAGTACAAAATAACAACAACAACAACAACAACAACAACATATATATATAACCAAAGCCTGGCTCACATAAATGAAAAACATTTCCCACGTGACCTATACACACGTGTATAGTCATATAAGGTAGAAAAATAGTTGAAATGGACATAACATATACATTTGATTTGAAAATCAAAAAGCAGCTATAGAAAAGAATATAGGTTGAACATCTTCAATCTGGAAATATGAAATCCAAAATGCTCCAAAATATGAACCATTCTGACCATCAACCAACAAGACGCCCAAGGGCTACGTGCATAATGTGTACATGAACTACAAACCAACTTCATATTCAAACTTGGGTTTCGTCCCCAACTTTTTCATCTTATGTATGTATGTATGCACATACACATACATAATATATACATATATACACACACATACACATAATATATACATACACACACACACATACACACACACACAAAATAAATCCCAAATCCAAAACACTTCTGTTCCTAAGCACTTCGGATAAGAGATACTCAAGCTGTGTCACGACCGACCTGACTCCACACATCCCCAGTCTGTACCTTACAGTCTTTGACCTTCAGTCCCTAACTTCAAAGAACAGCACACTGAGAGTGCAGCAGAGGTGATCCTGCAGAGCTGGAAGGCCTGTGCTCTCTAGGTTCAATGCGCTCTGCTCCCTGGCCTCACCTCCGCAAGCAGCAGTTCACTGGCAGTGGATGTGGAAAGGACCTGCATCTCAGCCCACCCAGAAGCCAGAGGACTCGGCTCTAGGCCTACTGTGGGCGTGAGCCAGCTGCATGACCCAAACACAGTCAAACCCTCCTAGACCAGGAGTTGGCATCCCTAACAATGAGGAATGCCGTGTGGAGAAGCTGTGGAAGACAGCTCATGTTCCCTTGCAGCAGCACAGATTTTAAAACATAGAAGGCCACGTGAATCTATGCAGCCAACCATCTCCCTCCTAATGTCAGAGGCTACCCTGCTTGCTACAGTATCTGAAATGCATTCCAACCCTTTCTACAACGACAGTACTGGTGCGAGACCATTATGTCCTGCCGTAGACAACTACGCACACTAGACTACGCCACCTCCCAATCCAGTCAAAGCCCGTAGCATGCTACCCGCACGTTCTCCTGACTCCACCCCAGGCGGGTCCTTCCTGTAATGCCAGGCGCTCCACAGCAGAGGACGGGACACAAGTACAAAGGTCAAAGGCTCTGAGCTGGGAACGGAGGTGATGATGCACACCCTGCAGTGTGACGCCTCCTCGAGGAAGGCTACCCCTGCGCTCCTCAGGGCCCAGGCAGCAAGAACCCCAGGGAGTCTGTCTCTGCTCTACAACATCAAACACAAGCACCGTGACAGCTGGCCTCCTGGGAGGCGCAGAGAGCACACTCCAGGTCCTTGGAGCTGGGAGCTGCAGCATGCCCAGCTATCACCACCTTGCCCGGCTGTCCTGTGCTGCAGGTTTTCCATTTCTTCTAAGGTCAATTATGCTCAGTACATTATCCAGGAAAAGACACTTCATCCAAATTTTCAAATGTTTTAGCAACTAATTGTAGGTGTTTGCAAACAATTTTCATCTCAATTGTATCTGTGCTTACAGATACACAGGTGCAATTTCGCATTCCCAATATTTCACTTTCCCTTTATCAATGATAAGTCATCTGTTTTACTATTCACTTTTTTGAGGAGGGCAGGGGGAGTACCAAGGATTGAACTCAGGGGCACTCAACCACTGAACCACATCCCCAGCCCTATTTTATATTTTATTTAGAGACAGAGTCTCAATGAGTTGTTTAGCGCCTCGCCTTTGCTGAGTCTGGCTTTGAACTCATGATCCTCCTATCTTAGCCTCCCGAACTGCTGGGATTACAGGCTTGCACCACTGTGCACAGCTCACTTTTTTAAGTTTTGTAAAATTATCACATTTATTTTAAATTCTTTTAATAGGTACTAATTCCTTTGTGCTCTTTTTATTTCCCATTTTTCTAGCTGGTGAGTTAACTATTATTTATTTTAATCTTTATTTTTTAATAGAAAGTATTCAAAAACCTTAATTTTTCTGAGGACATCGGCGTATCTGATCTGTTTATGTACTGCTCCCATTCATAAATACAAATCTCTCTTTTCCTTAAAGTTAAATTTTAGATAACCGTTTTTTTAATTTATGTTTTCATGGAACTGTAATCAGCACCCACTTTTGAGTAAAATTTTCCTGTACCCTAGAATGTGGACTTTTATTTCATGTACTTTTGAGAGTGTGTAATTTAAGGAAAAAGATTGTACAAAGCCATTAAAACACCTCTTTTGGGCTGGGATTGTAGCTCAGCGGTAGAGCGCTTGCCTTGCATGCGTGAGGCCCTGGGTTCGATCCTCAGCACCACGTACAAAGCAATAAAATAAAGACATTGTGTCCATCTACAACTAAAAAAATATTTTAAAAAAAAAAACACCTCTTTTAATGTGTGTATTCAAATCTTCTTACTGTGTTCATCTAAAATGATCTTTTTAGTAGTTGCAAATCTATCATTATACTTGAGAACTTAAACACTTCTTCCTTCTGATTGCTTTTGGTTAATGTATTTTGATGCCATGCTCTTAAATATATAAAGTTTATGACTACTGATCATGTGATTGAAGGTCTATAATTCACATCAATCTAAAATATATCTCTGCATACTATTTGAACTTTTTATACCAAATTATATTATCCCATGTTAATTTTGCTTATAGACTAGATTATCTTGCCTAGGAAAACTATATAGGGACTACATGAAAATCTAAATCCATACGCAGAATTTAATTAGTGGTATCCTCTGAATGTTTGTGTTCCCTCAAAACATCCACGTTTTAAAATCTAACCCCAATGAAACAGTAAAACAAGAGGGGCCTTAGAGAAGTGGGTGGGCCCGAGGGTGGAGCCTCCCGAATGGGATCAGGGCCCTTATGTGAAAGCCCTAGAAGTCTGCCTGCCCTTCCTTCCTCCATGTGAGGAAACAGCCCAAGGTGCTGTCTTTGAAGAAGGGAGCTCTTGCCACACCCAGTCTGCCAGCACCCTGATCCTGGACTTCTTAGCCACCAGAACTGTGAAAAATAAAGGCCTTTTATTTATAAGGGATCAGTTTATGCTATTTTTGTTATAGCAGACCAAATGGACTAAAATGAGGTTTCTTAAGTTTTACTCAAGTACTTACAAAGATCATTTTTCCCAGGATACTAGTAAGCAGTGTTCTCTTCCTGGCTAGTTAACAAAATCATGATTTGACTTGACTATAACATCACTGAGCCTACAGAGAGGTTTTTCTTTTCAATGCAAAGATTAAAGCAGCCCAAACTTCTCTACCATGTAACCTCGTGGGACTTCACAGATGAGCACAAGGTATGCCACACAGTCCATACTAAATCCTTCGTCACCTTGATGATGCCAGCAAGGCAGAAACACCTCGGTGGCGAGGACTGGCATGCTAACACCTGCACAAACACACTGCTTCTCTAAACCAAAACGTAATTTGAGCAGTAGTTCACGATTTTCATCTTGACTGTGAAAAATACTAGTCCACAGACAAAACAGTGCTCAGCAAAGACGTCACTAGCCATGGCCGACGCTACTCAACACACACACGCACCAGAGCACACAACAGGAGGTGAAGTTTCCCTGGGCGCCTCTTACCTAAGTCGGTTATGAGAATCGGTTCCTGCAAAGGGATGTCGGGGACTGGAGCGCTGGCCCTGCCCACTCGGGCCCTGGCCGGCTTGCGCTGGTGTCTCATCTTCCGCAGCTCCGTGTGTTTGAAGTGGGAAGCAATGTGGGTCTTCCTGTGGCCTGAGGTGCGGAACTTCTTGTCACAGTGAGGACAAGCAAAAGGTCTAACTCCTAATGAAAATGAGAGCATAGTTTAAAATTAGTTCAAGGCATCAGATTTCAGCAAAAAATTCCAACATAAAATGTTAGTATTCCCAATGTTGATCTGAATATTCATGTCATTCCATGCTTATAATTTCATGGATTTTATAAATTCTTCTCTCTTGTTTATATACAGCGCATGACAAATGTAGACAACACAATAAGAGCATTTTACATTAAAAAGAACATTTATTTCCAGGACAAAGGCTTAAGTTGTAAAATATGGGTATTCAAGCCACTGGTCATCCCTAAGAAATGTGCCATGGTGCTCAGCAATTCAAGCTCTAGCCTGGCTGAGGACAAGACCCACCTCCTGGGCTCTGTATGCCAGTGCCTGAAGAGCTGTCAGCAGCTGCTGACAAGCAGTTAGTGGCAGCTCACGGGTGATGCGGAACAACCAAGAATACTATCCCAACATTCTCTACGGTGGTCCCTTTTCTGAGCAAAACTTTTTTCCTTTTAAAATTTTATTGGCAAATAAAAATGCAAATTCCAAAGAAGGACATAACACTAATTTCAACTTCTTTAAACTCTGGCGCACAGCCAGCCCAGCAGGGAGTCTGGGGGTCCAGGAGGGGACCTACCAGAGCGTGCTGAGCCGGGAGGGGTGACAAAAACGCTCCAGTCGGGGGAGGGGGAGCTGCACCACTCTGAAATGTACACGTACACGTCATGTATGTGAGTTATATCTCAATGAAGCTGCTGTTTCACAAGATGTGCAGCTCAGGTGCGAGCCCCTCAAGCCCACCGTGCCTGCAGCGGTGCCCGGGGCCCTCCCGCCCGGCTGGGCCAGCGTGCAGGGATGCAGCCGCCTCCCGCTCAGAAGGCGCCCCGCCGGCGCACCTGTGTGCAGGCGGATGTGCACCTTGAGGCTCCCTGAGGTGGAGAAGCTCTTCATGCAGTACTGGCACTTGAAGGCCTTGATGCCCGTGTGCGTCTTGATGTGCGCGGTCAGCGTGCTCTTCACAGCGAAGGCGCGGAAGCACTGCGGGCACTTGAAGGGCTTCTCGTGGGTGTGGATGCGGATGTGGCGCACCAGGTCGCTGGGCTTCCGGAACTCCTTGGTGCAGTAGGGACACACGTGCCACCGCACGCCGTTCTCTTCCCGGACGGAGCCTGGAGCGACAAGGAGAGGAGGGCAGTCCAGCAGGCCAGGCGCCGCGGCACGCGGAGGTCCGCGCCTGCCCCTGCGCGCCTGCCCCTGTCGCCCCTGCGCCCAGCTCCCTGCCGCCCTGACGACCTCACCTGTCGCCCTCACCTGCACCCCCTGCCCCACCTGCCGGCCTGCCCCACCTGCCACGCCTGCCCCACCTGCCCCTGCCCCACCTGCTGCACCAGAGGGCAGCACCACGCCGACATTACAGCTTAACCTTGAACCCCACCCGCTAGGTGACCCCGCCCTGTTTAGCCTGGACCCGTGGCTGGTGCCGACCCGACCCAGGGTGTAATGGTGTAATCGAGGTCCCGGTCCGAGCGCAGGGCGGGGACAGGCAGGCAGGCAGGGGGCCCCTCTCCCGCCACAAATAAAAAGCAGTACGAGGGCAGACAACTGGCAAATGGCAGATCCTTCAGATTCAATAGGAAATCCACACACAGCGGACAAAGAAACCTACGTGCGACTAGAGGGTCCCTGGTCAGACGTAAAGACCCCGCCTTCTGCAACTACCAATGTTATCATTCAACCCTGAGTCAAGGTTAGAACTACCTCTAACAGAAGAAGATCACAAATAAAATTTATGGAAACAAGTAAAATTATTCCTAACGTACATGAATATTTTAAAATAAAATTCAGCACACTCACTCTTATTTTGAAAAGTTTGACTAAATGTATTTATCTGAAATTAAATAAATATCTACAGTAGTTATGTAGATTCAAGTAAAAAAGTCCAAATGAATTCTAAAAGATTTTGGTCATGTTGATGAAATCAACATTTCAACTCAAATTTATTTTACTGTCTGTAGAGACAGGTTTTGTTAGGGAAAATCTCTTGTCTCTTCCTCTTTGTTATCAGCATATAAAAGGAATTTTCCACATATGCAAATGAATCTGTAAAAGGAGAAAATGAATTTTCCTTAATAGTCTTTGCAAGAATAATTCACATGGTAAGAATATTAGATAAAAGAAAAATCGTAACATAACTTCTGTTAGCCACAATTAGAAAATCATCTCCAAAAATCAGATTTTTTTTCCCAAACAAAAATGAAAACATACCTTTAATTATGAAGAAGACACAGTATAAAACTGTCACCAAGTTCTAATTATTTCTGGGAACAGACTGAAATGAAGATTCCAAACTGGCAGCCCTGAGCTATCTCAAAGCGTGACCTCCACGTGCAAAAATGAAAAGCTGCATCCAGATCCCTCCTGTGACAAGCGGGAAGGCTGGAAAGCCAGATCCACAGTCCCAAACAGGGCAGCAGCGTCCCTCCTCAAACACTTTCACACATTTGTAAAGAAGACATGATCATCTTTAATAGAAAATGAATCTGTAAGAATCACTATCTACTCTAAAGCTTTTTTAAAAGTCTAAACAAAGGAAGAGGTGAATGAAACGCACCAACACAACACAAGATAGGAAAGCACAAAGAGCCACCGCAGGAGAGCCAGAGAGAGCTCACCGCACGGCCTTTGGTCCAGTGTTCTAGAGACCCTAGCAAATGCGCTTAGACAAGAAGCGTGCAGTATGAACTGGAGACAGAAGGGCGGACATTACATAAGAAGGATACACCGATATGGCTTAAAACCCTGGAACCCACACTTTAATACATGAAATTTAATGAAAATCAACATCCTTTCTATTTATAAACAATAGCTGCAAGAAAAATTTTTAATACTACTGAAAGATGAGAAAAAAATGAATAAATCATACAAACACAAAACATTATAAACTCATCAACTTTCCCTAGTTTGATTTATCATTCAAATACACATACTAAGACTAGTTTTAGAAACTTTAGCAAAAGTGAATATGGGGAAATTATCAAGAATACAGTTCAAAGAAAGAGTATCACAAGAGAACTAGGCTTCCTAGTTAATAAAATGCACAACAGAGCCTAGCCACAGGCACCAGAACTTATGAACAGAATGACTGACAGACCAGTGAAGTACAAGAGGGAAAACACCCCGCAGATTTGGAGTGGTGTGGGATAAAGGTGGCCGTGCAGCCCAGCAGTGACATGTAAACCTATTCAGCAAACGGTGTCTACACATGTGGGTGGGCGGCCAAAAAGAAATGATATTAAATCAAAGATTTAGTTTAAAACATGAAAGTGTAAAAGCATTAGATAAAAGAGGAAGTTATGTTTCCATAAGGTTGGTGTGAAGTCTAAATATTACACAAGTCCAAAAGTCAAATAATTGACAAACTTGGCAATATAAAGGCAAACATTTCTCTCAAGAGGTTTTTTGTTGTTTTTTTTTTTTTTAACTCAGGGCACATTAGAAAAGAATGTATCACAAATACACATTACAAAATACCATCATTTTTTTTTGATTGTAGGTGGACACAATACCTTTATTTTTACATGTTGCTGAGGATGGAACCCAGTGCCTCACACAAGAGGCGAGCACTCTACCACTGAGCCACAACCCCAGCCCCAATACCACCATCATTAATGTATCATAGCCATAAAAACCAAGAATCAGTCTAACAGAAAAATACAGGTGTCTTTTAGTATGAAAGGCTCTCAACCTCAGCCTTGTAAAAGAATGTAATTTACATGACAATTTTTAACTTGTCAAATGAGTATAGAGGCCCCCAAATTTTTATAACAATGTCTTGAAAAGGTTGTGAGGAACAGGCCCTCCAAGACCCTGCTCCTGGGAGTGGAAGCAAAATTCTGCATACTGTCAAAGCAGAGTGATTTTTCTTCTGTGCTGATTTAAAAAATGAACTTTGTAAAAGATCTGAAGACTGGACATGAGCAATCTCCTGCTGGGGCTGCTGCACCATGGCTGCGTGAGGCTGTGCTTGACTTCAGGAGATACACACTGAAATGCTCAGAGTTAAAACGGTGCCCCACCTGCAGGTCACTGGGAACACTCGGGAGACAAATCACTCAGCAGAGAAGGCAAACGCAGTGAGATGGGTAGACTTGGGGGAATCTGGATGAAAGGTACATGGGAACTCTTTGCATGGTTTTGAAACATTTCTATTAAACTCAAAATCATTTCAAAATTAAAATCTTAAAACAATCTTTATAGAATTTACCCTTTGAAACTTTTGACACTTCTAGAAATATACCCCACAGATAATCTTACATGTGTGAAATGACATAGCTACAAAGATCTCCACAGCGCACTGTGATAGCGGAAGACTGCAAATGAGTAGGTGGTTTCTGTGTTTAATAAGTGGGCTAGTTAAATAAGCTGCCATATAGCTATATAACGAAATGCCATTCAGGAATCTTGAAAAATATCAGGTGGACAAAAGCAGCTGAAAATCAAGAGACACACATGCACACATCCTGCTGAAAGCCACGACCCTGACAGCCCTCCCTCCTCACTGCAGGTACCGCACGTATTCACTAAGCGCTAACTATGCGCCAGGCACTTTTCTATACACACTATGTGGATTCTCTTTCAATTCTCTCCCATCTGCTCCCTCACTGGCCTCATTTGCTGATGGGAAAGCTGGCACCCTAAAGACTAATGGACTGGCCCAGGACATGAGGGCCAGTGGAGCCAACGTTCACAAAGGGGCCACATGGTCCCAGGGCCTAAGCGTGGTTTCTGAAATAGGTCTGACCTCCCAGCTCCCAGCTCCTCCTCCCCTCCCAAGAAAAGCACTCCCATGTGCCGAGGACCATGCCAGGCCCCCGTTATCCCCGGCCTTTGCACTGACTATAGTCTCAAGGCAGGCAGGCCTGGCAGTATGCCCAAACAAGGGTGGCACAGCCCTGCAGGCACTGAGACAGATGCTCGTGCTGAAGACCGACAGCATGCAGACACTGCAGGCCAGCTCGTGGAGGCCAAGAGGCCAGAGAGCTCTTGCATCGGTGAGGTGGCCCTCGGCTGTACTCTGAAGGCAGGGATGTGACGGCCAGGAAGGACCTGGCCTGGGTACATTCATCAGATAAAAACAGCAAGTGCCAGGAATGACACCAGTCCAGAAACCTAAACATCAAGATGGCCAGGATGGGGACATAAGGTGGGAATCCCGAGACAAAGCCCTTGAATGCAGGCAAGACTGGAGTAAGGAAGCCTCACATCAGGAAAGGAAGGCCTGTGTGAGCTCTCTCTTCAGTCAGTCCCACCCAAGAGCAGGCCAGAGGGACAGGGAATCTCAGGTGGCCTCTCCTCACTCCTCAGTTGGCTCCCACCCAGGGCAGGCCTGACATTCCAGGCTGCTAAGCAGAAAGGCCAGTCACTGAGAGTTAGAAATAGGACTGATCTCTTCAGGAGGGGATATGGAGACGGCTTCAGAGGCACTGTGAGCTGCTGAAAAGCGGCCACGACGCTGCCGTTGTTGATGCATAACAACAAAGGTTATGCATCAACTGTCCCTAACACTGGGCTTTGCTATCGTTCTCTCTGTAATCTGAAATAGCTTACAGTGTTCTCAGAGCAGCAAAAAATTGACACAGGACGGCAAGTTGGCCGCTGTGAGAAGCCTGAATTCTGAGGAAGAACACGTTTGTGGAAAGGAAGCTGGCGAGGAAGTCGTGTTCGTAGAAGGGTGTCACCCTGGGCGGCTTCCAGCTGCTGCCCAGAGCTCTCAGTTTTGCACACAGCACTGAGGCTTGTGGCAGCTAAAGTAGCAGGGCACTGGGGACACAGAGCGGGCCTGGCAGTACCTCCTGGAGTTCCCTTCCCCAGTCATGGTGCAACAGCCAGCATGGCCAGACTCTGCCAGCATCAGGAGTCAGCACCTATCAGCAAACACCAGGGGTGCTGGAGGTGCTCGCACTGTTGCCATGCAGCTCGCACGCTCTGGGGGTCTGTAGCACTCCTGTGCAGGCCGCTCCCCCATGCTGGCCCTGGGGAACACATGCTCCTTCCATGGGTCTTCTGATGGACGCACACTTCCGGAGCTATCTCCACTGAGAACAGCCCCCAGTCCTTGTTGAACAGCAGCTCCATTTTCACAGAGTCAGGAGTGCTAGTTATTGACAGTGCCCATCAGAAAGGAAGTAAGCATTCAGAAGGAAACCGTGAGAAAAGCTTGTGGGCACAAGACAAAGCAAGGCAGGCATCTCCAGCACATGTTCTCCACCTGGCCCCTGGGTATGCCAGGCACACCAGCAAGCCCCCTGTAGCAGGCAGACCAGAGAGAACACAGCTCTCCCCAAGTTCCTCTGGAGTGCTCCAGATATTCTCACCAGCCTCAGTTGTGCCCTATAGAAGGAAACTGGAGGTCATGTGTTTCCTCATCACAGGTTCATCTGCCTAGAAGAAGCAGTTTTGTCCCTCCCACCTGCTCAGATACATGCTCCAAGATGAGGGAGGACCTCAGGAGCTCAGTCCTCTCATCGGCCAGACCAGGCCGCGTATGAACCACAGGCACCCCATGGCCACAGGTGCTCAGCCCTCTGTGTCACACACAGTCGGTGTGTGCCCGTACTCACAAAGATAATGGCCACAAGAAGCAGATGCTCCAGGGAGCAACCCCACATTCCCTCATGAAGCAAAGCCACAGCACATTAGGAGCACAGGATGCAGAACAGGCTGGGTGCTGTCGTGCAAGGAGCAGCGGGTATGCAGCTCCAAGGGCATGGAAGCATTCACCCCTCAAAGTCGGCAGGACTCCGGGCAAGAACGGACAGCCAAGGGCAACTGTTCACAAGCACATCACCTGCATGTCCCCTGGCACCTTTAGAGTGAACCTCTTACCTCACAGATGCACAGACAGTGCTGGCTAAGCAGAACCCCTCACAACAAACCCCCTCAACCATGGTTTAGGGGCATCCTGCAGCATCAGCCAGGACACTGCCCCTTTGTGCAAGCCCTCTACACGTAACTCAGAATTTCTGTGAAGTGTTTCAGCAACTTCAGGCTAACGTTTGGAAAAGTCATTTTAAAAGTGTTCTTTCAGGAAGCAAAGCTCTGCGGGGTGCACCTCCCTGTGCCTGCTAGATAATCAGGAATTCTTTAAAGACTATTTCAAGCTTATTGCAATGATTTAGTGGGAATCTCCTATAAAATGTGCATAACTTCCCCTAAATACAGGTAGGTAACAAAAGAAGAAGTTGCTTGCATGCTGACTCAAACTGCTGTACATAAAAATGCCATTAAGGGTAGGGTGTGGCTAACAGAGTCCTTGTCTAGCGAGTCCAAGGCCTTGGGTCCAATCCCTAGCACCTAGCACCACCACCAAAAAAAAAGGCTGTTAAAATATACAGCACAGCCATCCTGCTACCTTACTTACTTTATTTGAAACTTTAAAGTCATGTCCTTTGTAAAGACGTAGCAGTTGAAAATGGTGTTCATATTCTTCACGAAAAGTTAAGTTTAAATAGAATACAACTATCAAAACTAACATTTTATAAATAGCAACTGGTTTTTTTGTTTTTTGGTACTGGGGATTGAATCCAGGGGAACTCTACCACTGAGCTACATCCTCAGTCTTTTTTATTTTTTTTTTCATTTTGAGGTAGGGCCTCACCAAGTTGCCCAGGCTGGGCTCAAACTTATGATCCTCCTGCCACAGGCTCCTAAGTACTTGGAATCATAGGCATGCACCACCACACCTAGTTACAATCAGATTTCTTTAAATTGTTTCAATGCCAGCGTGAATTCTACAACAGAATAATTTTAATACATTCAGTTAAAAGTGGGTACTGATTGTATACAATTTTTACAAAAATGTATATAATTTTACATAGCAAAATTGAGAAAAAAAAAAACAGCTGAGCAAATCCAATAATTCTTTACAAAGAAAAAAATAAAGGACAAAATGAAGGCAAAAAGATCAGAGCCGGATGGAGCACGCTTGTCTTACATTCATGAATCGACCTCCGTTCGCCACATTACAGATGAAAACAACAGATTGCAGCAACAGAGGGAGAGAGGCTCTGAGGATACTCACAGTCCTAAAGAGAGACCTGACCTCCTCCTGGAGAGCAAAGCCTGAGCACGTCCTGGAGCTGAAGGGCGAGTGAGAAGCCCGTCAGAGAGCAGGCACAAGCTCACGGCACAGAGGGCACCCTGCCGCACAGAGGCAGGCAGCGCTCCGCCACAATGACTGCCTCTGCAGAGAGGCCAAGCGAGCACAGGACAGTCCCCATGCTCAAAGAACACCAGTGTCCACACGGGAAACACAAATAACCTGCAGACAAGCTGCTACAATTCTCATAAGTCAAGGGGTTTCTGAATTCACAACCAATACATGAAAGTCAATCACCTTTCCAGACAGACAGGAAGCGCACTGGAGATGGTTCACGGCCTAAAGGGGCAAGGCAAAGACAATGTCACAGAGGCCTGCAAGAGCTCCAAGAGCCGACGTCAGCAACAGGAGGAGAAACACACTCCTGGATAGAGACAGGTCAATCCTGAAGAGGACGAGAGACAAGCTCTATCATACAGGTTTAAAGAGAATGCGGGCTAGTATGCTTAAATTAACAGGCAAATGGAACAGAACTGAGCCCAGAACAAGACTAAGCCTTAGCAGGAAAGGGTTGCTTCAGGGATAGTAAGTATACAGTTGGCTTTTAAACCAAGAGCAGACAAAAATGTTCAGGGGAAAAATTATACCTGCACTAAACACATACAGACATTTTTCTTGTCATTATTCCCTAAACAATACAGTATACAACTACTTACACAGCATGCACCTCGTGTTAAGTATTATAAATAACCTAAAGAT
This sequence comes from Xerus rutilus, assembly GCA_028644305.1. Lineage (NCBI taxonomy): Eukaryota > Metazoa > Chordata > Mammalia > Rodentia > Sciuridae > Xerus > Xerus rutilus. Next base: position 2,074,343 of record CM053412.1, read on the forward strand.
GGTCTCAAGTACACAGGAAGATCACCTATGCAATGTGCACAGGTAAAATGCAAACACGAGGCTATCCTACATAAGGGATTTGGGCACCCTTGGGTCTTGGCACTGTGGGGCTCCTGGAACCAGACCCCACAGATTGCCAAAGACGACTATACTTTTAAAAGCAGGTGACCCTAAAAGTGGCAGCATCCAGGAGCCATGTGCTGCAAGGTCAGCAGCCTATGACAGCACCCTACAATGGCCAGGGCTCATGGCAGTGACTCCAGGACATCCAGGAACACTGAGCAAGACCACACTGATCTAAACAGACCAGCGTGCCCACGTCTGGAGGACAGTTTCCACACAGAACAGCTGTGACACATCATTCTCACCCGTGAAAGACTAGATCACCAGCCTCCCACTAGACGCTTCTCACCGTGATTTCAATCACGATGAAATGGTCAATACTGCTCTGCAGTGAACTCCAAATACCACTGAAAATCCACCACAAGCTACCTATTGTAAGTCACCTGACAGTCATAATGAAATCTGTTAAATCTTCAAATAATACAGACCTCTTAATATAACAAGGAAATTCTACCAAAAAATTTGTTCTGACAAAACAATAAATCCAAGAACAATAATTTTTACATGGTAGAGTTCATTCCACCTGGGAATGTAATCCAGGTTAATGACAAGCTATTAAGAAAATGCTATGACTTAAGAGACAAGAACAGTTTTGCACATGGTCTTCCTGGGCAATCATATGGCATTCTGTCTTGGCAAGGCATTTTCAGACACCACTTCTATATTGAAGGTGTGCTGACCACTGGGAAGCTTTAAACAAGAGAACACCTTCAGGTAGAACCTGGAACCATCAATCATCCCACCTCAGTTATCAGATTTAAAAGCAGAAGGCCTGGCCTTTTTTTGAACATGTTAAGGATCATATCTAGTCTAAAATTACTAGAAGAGCTCCCACTTTCTCAGAACTCTGTGTAACTAATTTAAGCATTTTGGAAATGAGTTTAGGCAGGTGCCGGAGAAAAAGCCGCCTCCAGGACCTGTGGGCAGGAAGGCCAGCTTGGTGAAGCTCATCTTTGCACCTGTGGGGCCACTGCTATTTGGCTTTTGTAGGAAGGAAAATCCAGCCTTTGAGGAAGATCACTGCCCACTCAGTGGCCTACAGCCAGGTAAGAGAATCTTTTGGGGGGTACTTGGGACTTACCCCAAGGGCACTTTACCACTGAGCCACATCCCCACATTCTACTGAGCCACATCCTCACATTCCCAGCCCTTTTTTTTATTTTTTGAGACATGGTCTTCCTAAGTTGCCAGGCTCTCCTCAAACTTGCAATTCTTCTATCTCAGCCTCCCCAGTCGCTGGGATTACAGGCATGCACCACTGTGCCTGCAGAACATCTTTAATTTGGCACAATAACTAGACAAGAGCCAGCAGTACCTTATGAGAGGTACCCACAGGGCTGTGCTTGCATCAGTCTCCCTGGCACAGAAAGCTGTGACCTGTAGGGCTACACTACGGCTGATCACAGTGTGTGAAAACAGTTCCTTTTCTCCATCCTTCCCTTAAGGACCAAGAAACCCTTTTTCACTTGAGAGCAGCAGGCCAGATCAAGGGGCATGTGGGGCAAGAAGGACTTCGTAGTCATGTCCTCAATGAGAAAATGTGTGGAAAGAAGTGTCACCCAGCTGCCCCGCACACTGCGGCAAGAAAGCATGCACTGCCCAGAGCATCGGAGGAGGTGTGCACAGCTCAGGCCTCTCCTCGCACTGAGCACCAGGGAGTTCGGAGACATCAGACTATGCTAGGCCAGAGAGGGCTTGTCACCTACATCTGTACAGCAACCCCCAGGGAGAAGGCAAGCATTACCACCACCAGTGTTTAGCGAGGCAAGATGGGCAGGCGTCTGGAGCGCTTCCAGAACGGGGTGTGGAGGGGCAGCACTGAGGCTGCCTGGAGAGACCTCCAGAGTACAGGAGGAAGGCGAAGAGGACGACATTCTAGTGTGGAGTCCAACTTCGCAATCTAGGTAGATAACACCCAAAACACCAGTGGAGGGGAGCCTGCAGCACAGGCTGGGACCGGCGAGGACCAAAGCCAAGAAAGGGAGGTCGGCATGGAGCGGGACAGGAGGGCTGGGGTGGTCGGGGCAGCGCCGGAGGGATGAGGAGGACGCGCCATAGGGAAGCCAGAGCCCAGGGAAGCACTGGGGCTCAAGCTCAGGAGCTCAGACCAGCACAGAACAGGCAGCCCCGAGCTCGGGCTCAGAAACCCACGCAGGAAGACCACTCGGACAAGCGGCTGTCTGAGGCTTCCATCCTCCTGCACCTCAACACTGACTGACCGCAGCTGCAGTCCCCGCGCATCTCCAACATGCCACCTCCAGAGAGGAGGGCATGCGCCCTCCTAACGCAAGCACATGCTCTCCGGAGCTCCTGAAAGGCAAGCAAGGGAATTACCAGGCAGAAACGGAGACTTCTTCTTTACAGCTTTTTTCTCTTTTTTATCCGACTTCTCTGGGCTTTCCGGCCCTTTCTCTGGCCCGGTGTCTGTGGAGTCTGCCTGCCCGGGGGAGGCACTGGCGGCAGCGTCAGGGCTCCCAGCTGGCCCTGCGGGTGTCTTGGTGTGGCTGCAGTCGCTGGGCGGAGCTGCAACTGGAAGTGAAGACAGCCCACTGTTTTCTAAGGCTTGCTGGGACAGAACAGAACTAGAAGGTTAGACGCGGCGGCAGCCACACCTGCCGCCCATCAACCCCAGGATGCCACAGAGCTTCACCCAGAATCTAACGGCACTCCAAGAAATGCGTTCTACAACTCCAAACAGTCAGTTATCAGAGAGGCCTCCACTGTCCCTGTTGATACCTGACACCTCACCCCACCCAGATCACAGCAGGACAGCCACACCTCTTAACTAAAGAGAACTAACATTACCCACCACTGGGCCTTCAGAAGCCTTACTGCAGACAACCCAGGTAGTCTCTGGACAGACCTGGGGCTCCACCTCAGGGCATGAGTTGCACTGTTTGCGTCAGGACTCCTGGTGGCACCCTAAGGTTCCCTAACCCTTGGCCCACTTCTCCCCACCAGGTACAGGAGAGAAGCTGGCTTGGCAGAAGAGGAGGAGGAGGACCACCTTCACTCCTACAGGGCAAACAACGGGGGTTTTCAATGTTTTCAATGTATTAAGGAATGGATCATTTAGAATCCTGCACTGTCCACAGGCCCCAAATAGGCACACATTTCTCTGTGTCCTCCTCCAGTGCACACATTCGGCCAGCCTGCCTGTCCACCTTGCATAATGACCCCTGGTTTCTAACAGTCCCCAGGTGGAAACCTCAGGCAGGCAAACGTGCTTCACCTGTAGAATGTCCTGGTTGATGCCCACTGTGATGCTCAGCTGCTGGCCAGGCTGCGGGGACTGGTGGGACTCCACAGGCCCTGGCTCTGAGAGCTCCAGGAGCTGCTGGATGACATCCGTTACTGCCTGAGAATTCTGCTGGCTTGAGGCTGCCGAGACCTGGGTTTCCGCCTGCTGCAGAGGTAAAGTCTGAAGCAGCGTGGCCTGGAACATAGCAACATTTGCATGAGGAATACAACTTTCATCTTCAATTTCAACAGAAGAAACAGGTAACAAACACTGTCCTCAAGAGCACTAAACTCTAACATTAGAAAGGGAGAAATTCTGTCTAGGAAAGCTAATCAACTCAAATTATAATGCAAAGATAAACAATATTCAAAAATTATGAACCACACGGTAGGAGTTGTAATTTCATGAATTAATGGCATTTTATCTGACTCTAATGGGTTCAGATGGCAATCCATAAATCACCATCGTCTACTACTATTCTAAAGTTTAAAAAGATTGACTTTCACTGATTAACCAAAAAAGCAGCACCTTATCTCCAGAGAAAAACTCCACAGACCCTTTCTGATACTAAATATTCAGTGTTCAATGTTAAAGGTTGTATTTAAAATGACAGATTTTAGTTAAAAAAAAAAAAAAAAAAAAAAAAACCCTGGTCACCAAGGCCCTAGACTCACCGTAATGACATGGGCAGTCTCCACAGAGCTCGTGGGATTCGGGGGCCCCCCCATGTGCATCTTGCTGATGTGCGTATTCAAGCTGCCAAGGCTCTTAAATACACAGCTACATGCCGTGCAGTTGTAGGTAGGACCACTCTTGACCTTACCGAATAGGAGGAAAAGTTGTTTTTACATTTAATTATCAAGCATATTTAAATTATAACAAGTCATAATTTAACATTCCATTCAAAATGAGAAAAAGCAAGCCTTCAACATTACTTTTTTTTTCAAAGTAGATAGCTATAGAATCAATGACCCAACTCTTTAATCGATATTGAGATTAACTAAAATTGTAGTCTTTTCTGTACATGAGAAATGGCTCAGGTTAAGAAATATACTTTTCAAGTGGTAGAGCACTCGCCTAGCACGTGCAAGGCACTGGGTTTGATCCTCAGCACCACATAAAAACGAAATAAAATTGCCAGGCACAGTGGTACACACCTGTAATCCCAGGATTTAGGGAGGCTGAGACAGGAGAATCGCGAGTTCAAAGCCAGCCTCAGCAAAGGCGAGGCGCTAAGCAACTCAGTGAGACCCTGTCTCTACATAAAACACAAAATAGGGCTGGGGATGTGGCTCAGTGGCCGAGTGCCCCTGAGTTCAATCCCTGGTACCAATAAGTAAGTAAGTAAATAAATAAATAAATAAATAAAAGGTATTGTGTCCAACTACAACTAAAAAATTTTTTTTAAAACATACTTTTCATTTATTGTAATTTAATAAAAAACAAAGCATCTGACATGTTTTCAGTTTCTTAAACAGCTGAACATAATGTTCAGTAATGAAGGTTAGAAAGATAAAAAGATGACTGTCAGGCATGGTGACACATGCCCCTGCCCTAGCAGCTCAGGAGGCTGAGACAGGAGGATCACGAGTTCAAAGCCAGCCTGAGCAATCAGCAAGGCTCTAAGCAACTCAGTGAGACCCTGTGTCTAAATAAAATACACAATAGGGCTGGGGATGTGGCTCAGTGGTCAAGTGCCCCTGAGTTCAATCCCCAGTAACAAAAAAAAAGAGGTGCTTAAGGTTCAACTCCAAGGAAAAATTTAAAAGATACATATTTACTTTTTAAAATACAACACTTTTCATTGTACAAGATAGTTTCATGGACTAAATTCATCCATAACAAAAGTATTTGTGTTGCTTAAATATTTCTTTGTATTCTACCACCAGACCATCAGAGGACACTAGATCATGACGAATAGTAGAAGCAAAGGTCATCCTGCTAACAAAAACAATGCCAGAGAATCTATGAATCAGTGGGACCCACAGACAATGAGGATGGGGTCACAGTGGCTGGAGCGTGCAGAAAGGCAGAGTGAGCAGCAGGCTGGGCCGGGAGAGCGTCTGCAGCCACAGGGCCGCGCCTGAGTTAAGTGACGTCAGCAATAAGAACACTTTCTTCCTCTCAATTTTATATCTTGTCTTTCAAATGCTCACACGTAGAGTATGTGTGTCTTGAGTTTGCTAAAAGGATGAAAGACATTACCTGACTGACCTTGACTAACAAAGGCATCATGGTCATTTCAAATGCTCATCTAGGTTCCACACACGTTCACTTACTCAGTCCAAGAGGTTCCCAGACACATTTGTTCTAAGACAGGTCGCTCAGTACAAACTCACTCTGCATTTTTAAAAAATGGCTCACCCTTAAGGCGAGGTGCCTCCCACAAGCTGTGACGCCCAGACGTAGTGCTTACCTCTGAGTGAACTCTCTGCACGTGGGACTGGAGATTCCCTTTCTGAGAAAAGGCAGCAGGGCAAAAGGCACAGGCATGGGGCTTCTCGCCCGTATGCTTGATCATGTGGGTCTGCAGCGCCCCCTTCTGGTTGAAAGCTTTTCCACACTCGCTGCATTTAAATGGCCTTTCACCTGGAGGGGGAGGAAAAGACCACTGTGTGAGCTTCCTAGGACTGCAGAGACATGCAAGCTACCCAAAATCAAGACCCCAAACCCACCCCTCCAGCCAGAATCACTCCCAGAATTCTACACTCAAATGTACAACTGTCTGCTCAATATACCAAAGCACAACATGTCCCAAACCGAACCTGTGACCACCTCCCACAAGCTCCAAGGTGGCCCTCCCACCAAGGCTATCCTCCCAGGGACCTGGCATCCTGTCTGTGAGTCCTCTTCTGCCCACACTCCACATGCCAGCAACTCGTGCTGGCTCTGCCCACTGCACAGCCCCGTGGCCCGCAGGGGCTGCCCTCAACTCAGCAGACAGAGGAGCCCTTCCTAGAACCGAGCCAGGACTCACGGGATGGGGCCCAATGCCTCCCAGCCTCACTCCCGCTCCCTCCAGTCTCTGGCTGATACTCCAACATAATAGGCAGCTCCAATCTGGACCTGAGACTTGGCCTAGAGCGTCCACCCCAGGACCCACAGGCTTACTCCCTCATGTTCTTTGGCCCAGGTGCAAAATCACCTCTTGGTGATGGCTTTCCAGCATCTCAGGACACTGTCCTGAGAAACCCCCCCCCCCACTACAGCACGTGGCTCTTCACATTATCCCTATCCATCTTCCTTTGCTCCAGGAAGGCCAGGCTTTGTCCGTTTTCCACAGGACTTCACCTTCAGTTCCTAGAACAGTACCTGACACAGATTAACACTCAGTAAACATTCTCTGAAGAATGAATGAAAAGGAAAACTGGGTTAGGTTAAAACCCAGTTGTAGGCTCGTTTAATTTCAGGTCTCACTAAGGACTCATTGCCTAGTAAGTGTAGAATAGCTGACTCAAATAACACCAGAGAGCTGTGTGCAGTGTAACACCTGTAATCCCAGATGCTCAGGAGGCTGAGGCAGGAGGATTACAAATTCAAAGCCAGCCTCAGAAATTATTGAGGCCCTAAGCAACTTAGCAAGACCCTGTCTCTAAATAAAAAATAAAACAGGGCTGGGAATGTAGCTCACTGGTTAAGCACCCCTGGGTTCAATTCATGGTACCAAAAAGAAGGAAGAGGAGGAGGAGAAGGAGAAAAGAAATAACACCAGAGGGCTCTGTTACTCTGAGCAAGTCTCAAGGTTAATTAAGTAACTAAATGAGACAGAATAACCTTAGAGATGAGGCAGAGACAGGGGGCAGCCCTGCCCCCACCCTGCGGACATGCCAAGGAGAAGGGGCAGCAGGTAGGAAGCTCCCAGGAGCCGGGTCTTGGCCACAGGTGAACTTGGTGGAGGCATCCATCCAGATCCAACTGTTGAGACACATCCACTTTCACCGGATGGGACCTGGATGGGCCACACAGACCCAAGGAGCAATCTATCAGGAAGCCATGGCGTCACATCATAGGTACCATGAGGCACATCACTACAGAGACCAAGCCCAGACCATCTTACCCTTTCCTGGGACCACAGTGCAGCAGTCACCGCCACCTCCCTCCAGGGCCAGCCTAGGGGAGCTGACCTGAGCCTGCCAGGGGGTGGACACGCTGCCTCCCCAGGCAGCCCAGGGGACAGGAGAGCACGTGTGGGGAGGTGTGTGCCAGGCATGTGCATGGACCTCTGGTGTGAGGACACTTACGACACGTGTCTATGAAGGAACAGAAGGAAGTCTGAAAGGGCAGATGTTGTTTGGAGGTGAATGGCGTCTAAGAAGGTGGCAGGAGGGTTCTACCTGGCTCCAGTCTGTGTAAAGCCACTGCTCTGAAATACCTGCTTGGTCCTGACACGTGGACAAGCTCTGATGTGTGAGCGGTTCCACGACACAACAGGCGCTCGCGGAAACCCTGGGGAGGGAAAGCAGCCCCGCACAACGGCGCCCCGCAGCTGCGACCACCATGCTCTGCCACTGTGAGGGGAGCCCAAATCAGGACAGCAGACGGCTCCTCTGATCTCACACGGGAGTATTCACAGGCTTGTCCTTGTCCTGCCCTGGAGAAGACTGTGTATCCACCACAACGTCACCAAGTGAGCTTGTCTTACACAGCAGCAGAGCACTGGCTGTGAGTGCTGCACTCGGGTCTGAACACTCAAGCAAAGCTAGCAAATGAGCAGGACACGGGGAAACACTTTCGTTCCTCTGATGTTTTATGGCCTGGTTGGCAAAGGGCTAGTTACCGCAACGAGAAGACCCAGCACTCCGCATGCTCTTAGTTAATTCACACTTAACAGCATACCTTAGATCCCTTTCCTATTTTACTTTTTCCCTGCAGTACTGAAGATTGAACCCAGGGCCTCGTGCATGCTAAGCACTCCCCCACTGAGCTATGCCTCACCCCCTTTTTGTTAATTTATATCTCACTGGTGCAATGTCACACCTGACACATAACACTCCACGAATACTTCTGAATTATATGAGTTAATAAATAAATATCACACCAAAGATAACACTAATAACACCAACTCCCAACCAATGGCAGCCACAATGTACCAAGTACCTTCCATGAGCATTTCGTGTATTTTTTCCATATATAAATTAGGAAAATCACATGACAGATACTATGTCCACATTTTTCATATAAGAAAATGAAGTCAGAGAAAGATTAGGTAATTTCACCAAATTACACGGCAAGCTACGCATAAGCCAGGGTTAGATTCCAAGCTGAGCCATCCCTGAGGGGCATTTTCTTTCCTCCAAGCCACATCATCATCCAAAAATAAATGTTTTCATACCTGTGTGTATCCTTATATGTCGAGTTAGCTGACTTGGCTTTTGAAACGTCTTTCCACAGTGTGGACATGAATATGTGAATCCACTCCTGTCAATGTTCCGATTATAAGACCTGGTGCCAGACACCCTAGCATGACAGAGGAAGATGCTCATTAGATTATCTCCCTTACGTTACAGGTTCACAGTGAAACGCCGCCAGAGAAGCCCGAAGGCGAGTCCTCTGAACAGGCTCTAGAGGTCAGTCGACTCAGATCTGTCTGTGCCACACACGCACACACGCACACACATGCTAGTTTTGTGTATTCAGTACCATGAGCTTCTTTTTTTCTATTTCTGATGAAAAGAGAAACTTGGTTTTTCTAGGTCAAGACACTGCAATGAGCAGGCAGGGGCTGTGCCTGCCATGTCAAACACGGAGACGCTGGCGGGTGCGATTCCCATGTGGACACTCCTGCAGTGTGCTTGTGTTCGCTGGTGCGTGCAGCCTGACGACTCCACACCTGGGCCTCCCACGACCTCCCCTCTGGGCTCCACCCCTGGATGCTGGCTCTGTTGGCCTCGCCTCAGGGCTGGCTGGCCAGCAGCTCTGACCCGACCCATCCAACAGAGAACTCGGTATCTTTCCAACCTTCCCCTTTCCACATCAGGACCCAGCGGCTCCCAGGTGTGCAGATTTGAAACTCAGAAGTCACAGTGGGCCCTTCAAGACCCTCTCCAAAAGTTGCTAGCTTTTCTCTGAAACACCCTTCTCAACTTCCAGCCACTCCCCCATCATGGACAGCACTGTCCCTCCACGGTGGCCTGGTCAGCCTGTGCCTCCGCGTGAAGCCTTCCAAGGGCTACCCTCAGGAACAAGAACTGTGGCTCTGGGGACAGTGGCCTCCCTCACACCGAGCCCTTGCTGCCCTCTGCGCAGGCACGCCGTCGCCCTGGCCTCCTTCCCGCTCTCGACACAGGAAGCTCAGGCTGGGACTCTGGCACCAGCTCTCCCCGCAGACTGGCGGCCCTCATCTCATCCTGCTCGTTCCTTCAAATGCCCTTCTTAGGAGACCTGGGTCAAAGAGCTGCCTCACCCTGATGGGCCGCACCTGAAGTGCTCACCTCGACTGACCTTTCCCGTGGTCCTACTAAATGACAGCTCCCCAAGGACGCAGCCTGAGCTGTCCAGTTCACCCCTCAATTTGTGAAGACCTAGAAGCCAGGGCTGCCTAGGTGCGTAATCACCAACTGGACCCCAGTCACCTCCAGAACCTTTGAAGAAACATAAAAACCGCCAATGCAAAGCCTCATCTGAGTAACACTCTAATGGCAGCGAATGCATCAAAAAGCTGCAGAGCAGCCCACAAACGCACAGCAAGAGCCTGTTCTCCAGCTATAATAGCAACACCAGCCAAGCATGTCTACCGCATGGCTGGCACCTCCCACTGACCTTCTCAATGACCCGCCCTGCCATGGACATAAACCAGGTGTGCTGGGACAGCATTCTGACGCCACACCGATTCAGCCATGTGGTCCCACTAGGGGCACAGCAAGTACTTCTCATCGATCACAGCAAAGAAGGCCAGGTTCAGAATTCTAACAAGCTCCAAGGGCAGTACACACCTAACTTTATAGTGAGTCTTCACATGGTCCTTTAGCTCCGCCGAGGTCTCGAACTCCTCCTTGCAGGACTTGCAGGTGTGGCTACGGGTGTTGGCCAGTTCCCGCCGGTGCTCCTCCAGATGGATGGCCAGCTGGCTCTGCAGCGTGAACTCATCTCCACACTCCGAGCAGATGAGGTTCTAAAGAGGAAATGCAGCTGTGAGGAGGGCAGACACTGTCACATCACTCACTGCTCCCTACGATACCTGCACCTGGACAGCCCACACGCAAGTCGTCCCTCTTAAACAAACACCATTCTCAAATCTCAAAAAACAACCACTGTGTCCAGACTTGAATGGATAAAATCATTTCTTTATTGAAAGAGAAAGGCTGGGAGGATGAGAGAACACCACAATTTTTAAGCCAGATGAACTCTACATCCACATGGCTTCAACAACTGGCATCTGATCCCTCTGTTCCCAAAACTTTGAAGGAACAGAAAGACTTCAGCCCTGCAATAAGCGACGAGAGAATGCAAGAAACGACTGACCTGAGCAGGCCACCTGAAAACAGAGCGACAGCTCAGAAGTTTCAAATGGAGACAGGACATCCTCTGTCCAATGTGGCCGAGGGGCACAGTCGGTCTCAAACTGCCCTGCATGTGTGCTGGGCACTAGAAACAGGCAGGCTGAAACACAAGACAGCACAAGCCCACCACAAAGCAAAAGGACTGCTGAACAGCCCAGCAGTCCTTAAGATCTGAACTAGCCACCAGGCAGAGGTGCGCACTGTAATCCAGCTACTCAGAGGCTGAGGCAGGTTCAAGGCCAGTCCGGGCAACTTGGCAAGGCTCTGCACAAAACATTTTTTAAAAGGGCTGGGCATGTAGTTGAGAGGTAAAATGTTCCTGGGTTCAACCCCGCATACCCAAAAGGAGAACACTGCATCAACTGTACTCGGGTAGACTTCAGCAAATGCCTTCACCTGCTGCACCTGGGGCTGCTGCTCCTGCTGCCCCACTCCAACTGACTGGCACTGGGCTAGGCTGCAGTGGCCTGGGTGTACCCTCCCGGCTCTGCAACAGGGGCCGAGACAAAACCCACCCTGCTGGGCCACCACAGAAGATGCACTGCAACACTGCCAGCGCTCAGCAGCTCCCCGAGTGGCCCTCGCCCTGGCACAGGTTCCAGCCATGCACCCACGTGCAGTTCCATGATGTAATTATTCACTTAAATGATCTATGCTAGTATTCTCAGTCCCTCTGAACAAACTGTCCAAACACGAAAAGAGTTTAATCTGTCAATGAGCATAAGCAATTACTTCCAAATTTAAAAAAAAAAAAATTGCAGCCGGGCACAGTGGCGCAAGCCTGTAATCCCAGCACTTTGGGAGGCTGAGACAGGAGGATCACGAGTTCAAAGCCAGCCTCCCCAAGGGCAAGGCACTAAGCAACTCAGTGAGAACCTGTCTCAACATAAAACACAAAATAGGGCTGGGGATGGGCTCAGAGGTCGAGTGCCCCTGAGTTCAATCTCTAGTGCCAAAAAAAAAAAACAAAATTGCATTCAATTTTGTCAAATCACTGTGCAGACTAGTCTTAGATGCACACAAACATCGTTGAAATGGGCCATTAGCTGGTCCTGCCTAGAGTCATGCTTTAGGAAATGAAAAGGATGAATGAAATACTTGGAGCAATCCAACGATTTAAACTCAAAAGACTTTAAATTAGCATTATTGTATAATAATTGAAGAAAATAATTAACTACTAGGTTGTTAGAGATGTGCTGATAATAAAGAAAATTTATTCTAGGACCCTGACAAAAGGAGAACAACTGTTTATCTTCCTTCACTGCACCTCTCCAGAAAAGGCCTGCCCTCTCCACTCCTGCACGCTGGGCAGAAGGAAATGCTTGTCTTTCATTAACAAAGATCCTCCCACGTCTTCATCTCAAAGTGCAAGACTGAAGTGGACCCTCACGCCTGTCCTCCAGGCCTCCTCACACTCTGCTCACGTCCATCCTCTTCACTAGCTGCTGTACCAGGACCAGGTGCACATATCTCAGGGGCCATCTCCATGGATACTGTCCGATATTTGTCAGAAGCACCCGATGACTCCATGAGAGCAGAGAGGAGACTGCTAGGGTGGAGGGGTGGGGGCCGGGAGGGCGGTGGGAGCGCAGGGGGCGCTGGGGAGAACATCGGGCCCCGTTATGTTTTTCTGTATGTGCAAACACAGCACAAGTCCATTCTGAAATGCGAAAATGCTGCCTTATGCACAATTTGCTGGGTGGAGAGAGAAGGACTGAGCACCTCTGGGCCAGAGCCAACACAGGCCATCACTGTGCCTCTGCTCTCCACCTGGTATTCCAAAGGAGCCCGGACCTACCCCAGGTCTCCACACTGGGGCCACCCCTGAGGAAGTCCCAGGCAGAATAACCAAGATTCACACACAGCACAGGACTCCAGCCCCCACTTTGAGGTATTCTCCACACTAGAGATAACACCAGTCTCCTGGGAACAGACTGTCGAGGTAACAGCAGTGATGCAAAGGGGCCAGCAGGTCACCAGGGCAAATGCACAGCATCCAAATCAACCTCCAGCATGCCCCACATGGGCACCTCCAAGGACTCAGAGCATGCAATCTGCACAGGCCACACTCCTGCTGCCTAAGCCCCTGGCCGGGCAGCCACCTTCACCTACTTGAGCCCCAGGGCCTCCCCTTTCTAGGTTTCCCTCTAGGCCCCTGGGCCACGCTGCTCTTTCCGGCCAGCTTTGCCAGCAGCCATTCTCCCTCTCCTGAAGTATCACCTCTGGACTTCAGATGGAGCCTGCAGCCAGAGACCCTAGACCAGCCCACAGAAAGCTGCCCCCTCAGCAGGGCGCGTGGTGCACGCCTGTAATCCCTGCACTTTGGGAGGCTAAGACAGGAGAATTGCAAGTTCAAAGCCAGCTTCAGCAATGGCAAGGCGCTAAGCAACTCAGTGAGACCCTGTCTCTACATAAAACACAAAATAGGGCTGGGGATGTGGCTCAGTGTCGAGTACCCCTGAGTTCAATCCCCAGTACCAAAAAAAAACAAAAAAAGAAAGCTGCCCCCTGGCAGTCTGGCCTCCCCACATCACTGTTCCCTACAGCACTGCCCCGACAGCAAAGGCGTGCACACAGCCCAGAGCAGGTGCAGACGTGTGCTGGAGCCTAGGGGTCCCCACTCCCTGCAGCCCCCTACAGGGAGTGATACAACTCGGTCACTACCTGAACCTCAACGATGCCGTGCCTTTCCAGGGAGTACTCCTGAGGGTTAGAAGCTGCGCGGCCTCTTTTGGCTGACTTCTCTGGTTTGAGATTGACTTTGACAGAGTGCAGACCACTCTGGATCTCAGACTACCAGCCTCAACAGAGCGCTACGGCAACACTAAGCCTGCGGTGTCCAAAGAGCGAGAACTCAGAAGTGCAGCACTAAAGCTGCAGGTGAACTATGCTCCTGAGAACACACGTATTAGATAAGCTGTTTTTAAACCAGCTTTCTGAGGAAGACACACTACACATGCTACATGCCACATTTTGTGAGTAGCTTTCACTGCTGCACTGGATCCTTCCGTGGCCTGTGCTGACCTGGGAAACACTCAGAGTGCCACTGCCAAAGCTTCCATGCGTGGCCCCTACGGCCCTAACAGCAAAAGGGACCCCAGCAAATGGAATGGACAGGAAGGACTGCAAGCCCCACTTTGGAAGAAATCACAGCAAATTTTAAAAAGCACCTCTAAATGACACAGAGCAGGAAGGTTCTGCTCTGTGACCTGTGCAGCCACGCTGGGTGAGGAGAAGTACAGCTGCCCACCGAAGCTCCACCTTGTGGCCTGCACGTGGCGGGGGATGCACTCGTGGTAAAGCACTTGCCCAGTACATACGAGGGCCTGGGTTCCATCTCCAGCATCACACACACAAAAACAATTTTTATAGCTGTACCCTAAGGTAATGACAGAATCAGAAAATAAAACACTTTACCAGGGACCTGAAGATTAACTGAGGCAATTTAAAAATAATTATTAGCACTTGGAAATCTATATAAAAGGCTTTCAAAACTAGTGCATATGTAGCCAGACACGGTGGTATATGCCTGTAATCCCAGCAACTCAGGAGGTTGAGGCTGGAAGATGGCAAGTTCAAGACAAATCTCAGCAAATTAGTTGAGGCCCTAAGCAACTTAGCAAGACCCTGTCTCAAAACAAAACATTATAAAAGGGCTGGGGATGTGGCTCAGTGTTAAATGCCATGGGGTTCAATCCCCAAAACACACAAACACACACACACACACACAACCAGTCCACAGGTAAAGCCCTGCTGGGCGGCGGAGCACTTGGCCATGAACTCAGGACAGGACAGCACCTCTTCCTTCTCGTGCAGCATGAGATGCGCCTTGAGGCTGGCCACGCGGGAGAACTTCTTGTTGCACACTGGGCAGGTGGGGTCTTCCCCATTGTGAGTACACTTGTGAAGGGTCAGGTTGAACTCGACGTTGAACGTCTGAGGACACTGGTCACATCGATGTGGCTATTTGGAGAGAAAAGTAAAGAAGCCACTGAAACTCAACCTTTCCAAAGATACTTGTTCAATCAGTGTTTCTGAACAGCAGCAAGCACCAGTCCAGACACTTTCCAAACACGTCTCAGACACACAGGGGCCTGCGTTAGCACATCCAGGGGACACGGCAAAGCCGCAAAGGTGCTGGCAGGACTTCCCAGGATGGTGGGACATCAGCACACACAGACAGCACTGGGGACGGGGTGCCACGCTCGCGCCAAGCCTGGTCTCAGCACCAGCTGGGGAGAAGCTTCGGCCCAGCAGGCGGCACCCTTCCCTTCCTTTCTGACCCACTCATGCAGCAAACGGAACCACTTCAAGCAAAGCAAGCCCTCACACGCCTTCCCAGTCCGTCACTGCTTCCCAGGGCTAGAAGGCCCCCAGGGGTCACGGTGCCTGTCTCTGAGGTGCCAAGCACCTAACTTCCCTCTGTGCCACGCTGAGCGGCCTCTTGCGGCAGGCCTCCCGTGGTCCTGGACCCACCATTCACCAGCTTACGCTGCCCTATCATGGAACAGTCAGTGACCACTTCCCTTCTGTCAGGCAAAGCCTTCCCTGACCACACAGAGTCCTTGGCACACCCACAGGGGTTGGAGCTCAGCGGCAGAGGGCATGCTCAGCATGCACAGGCCCCGACTCAACCCTACGCACCCAAACCAACCAGCCAACCAACCAGGCAGTGTTGCTCCTGCTAGAACTCAATCTGCAACACCTGGAACGCAATCCAGGCCTGACGGCGCCCACCGTAATCCCAGCTACTCTCCATCCGAGGCAGGAGGAGCACAGGTCAAGGCCAGCCTGGGCAACTTAGCAAAACCCTGCCTCACATTTTTAAAAAAGGGCTGAGATATGGTTCAGTGCTTGCCTCAATGTTCAAGGCCCCAGGTATATTCAATCCCCAACATTGCAAAATTCAATGAATCAATCGATCAAACATCTATAATGCCTTTCAAGACCACGTAAGGGTAAAACTTCCTTCTGCAGAAAAATACTTTAAAATGTACCAATTCTGTACTCAGTCATATAAGAAATTGAAACTACCAAAGAGTTGTATTTAAAAAATATTTCTTTGTCCACTCCTAATAACTTGGATACATTCACTCACTATGACAAGCTCTTAAAAAGACGCCAAGATGTGGATACAACGTAAAGTGCCCTATGACCGAGGACTCTAACCCTAAGAAGTCCTCCTGTGCGTGTGGACTCACCAGCCCTCCAGCCTCCGGCCCACATACCTTGTCATTCCGCTCGTGATCCCTCATGTGGCGCTGGAACTGGGCCTCTCTCGGGAAAGACAGCAGGCAGATCTCACACTTGTGGAAGTTTGGAGTCGGACAGTCATCGTCGATGCTCTCTGCACTCAGCGGCAACATCCCATCTACAAGGTTGAGTGAGTACAGTGAATTCCAAGTGTTATTCTCGTCTAAAACCTAAATTATTTGGTTATTATTTAAAAACTAAACTACAGCAGAGATTTACAAAAGATGTGAGACAAGATTAATAATGTGCAAGATTTTTTACATGAGCACGTTTTAAAGTTAGAAATGAGCAACGTGGAGATGGCTGACATATGAGAGAAGGGACTCGTTAAGTATTGGGTGAGATTTCAAGAAACCAGAGACTAACTTCCTGAGGCCTGCAACCACGCATGCTGGCACATGACGGCTGCTATGGTCTGAAGGTGAGGTGGCCTGCAGAAGCTCACCTGCGAGCCAGTACAAGGAAGGTCAGGGAAGTGACTGGGTCACGACAGCCTCAACCCGCTCAGTGCACGAACCACTAACCGGGGCTGGCCGGGTGGAAGCTGAAGGTCGGTAGGGCGAGGCTGGCAGAGGTGGCACTGGGGGCATGCCTCTGGGGTATACATTTTATCTCTGGCCAGTGGAGTCTCTCTCTGTCCTCCTGCTTCCCGAGCACCACGTGAGTGTTCTCCCCCGCCACCCTTCCACCATGATGTTCTGCCTCACCTCAGACCCGAGGCACAGATACAGTGAGACCTCTGAATAAACTTTTCCTCCTCTAAAATTGTTCTCGTCGGGTCTTTTAGCCTCAGCAGCGCAGAAGCTGACTAAAACAAAGGCCATGGTGAAGTTTCTTGAACTTTGCAGACCCACTCAATCTCCTCTCCATCCCTTAGGACCCTAAAGCAGTCACCTCTAAACCACCGTGAGAGGCATCCATGATCCACACTGCTTCTTCAGTCACTCAGTAAACCAAACTCTACTAGAAGCATAAAGCTTTTAAAAGCTAATTCTCCGATCTGACCTATCTCTAAAAACTGCTGCAAGGCAAGATTTAGTCAAAAAGAAAAGGCTCTGTCCTCTCACAGGGCCAGCGTCCAGGGAGATACAGGAAGGCAGCACCTTGGCCAATCCTGTTTTCACCAAGGCTTCGTGGAGCCACTTGGGTAAATGCTATGACTTTAAAGTACCCTCCAGCAAGAATGAACACAGCAAAGAATACCCAAGAGTAATCACAAAATCTGTCAAGAATGTCACAAATCACTACTACTCTTTAAAATAAGTCAATATGCTCCAAGTCTTAAAATTAGGATATAAATACATAAAGCACCTGAACTGCACAGAGACTAGAAATCCATCCCATGCAACTCTGTACAAATTTGATCCCAAAACTTGAGCTCTGAGAAACCTGGGGCTCAGGAATGGCTCTGCTCCTGCAGAGAAGGGACGTCACAAGCACGCCGCCTTGCCCACAGCCCTGCATGCCCCGTGGGGCCAGGACAGCCTGCGGTCTCCGCTCACCAAGCCTCCTGCCCAGGGCAGAGCCTCCTTTAGCAAGGACAGGAGGTGT
This sequence comes from Xerus rutilus, assembly GCA_028644305.1. Classification (NCBI taxonomy): domain Eukaryota; kingdom Metazoa; phylum Chordata; class Mammalia; order Rodentia; family Sciuridae; genus Xerus; species Xerus rutilus. The sequence goes on from CM053412.1 coordinate 2,092,010, forward strand.
GCAGCAGAGGTGGGCAGGGGCAGGTGGAGCACCAACAGCAGCTCACTCTTGTGCAGATCCTTAGGGTAAAGGGCAAACGCAAGCTTTAAGCAATAGTAATGATTCAGGTGCGACCATTATGGAAAGTGGCATGGAGATTCCTCAGAAAACCTGGAACTGAATCAGCATTTGACCTAGTCATCCCACTCCTTGGTTTATATACAAAGGACTTAAAATCAGCATATTACAGTGATGCAGCCACATCAATGTTTATAGCAGCCCAACTCACAACAGCTAAACTGTGAAACCAATCTAGGTGCCCTTCAGCAGATGAATGGATAAAGAAAATGTGGTATATATACACAAATGGAATATTACTCAGCCATAAAGAAGAATGAAATGATCGCATTTGCTGGTAAATGGATGGAGCTGGAGAATAAGTGAAATAAGCCAATCCCAAAAAACCAAAGGCTGAATGTTTTCTCTGATATGCAGATGCTAATTTGCACTGAGTGGGGGAAGCTAGGGAAGAAGAGTTACTTTAGGCAGAGGGGAGTGATGGGAGGGGAGAGGTGTGGGGCAGGAAGGGCAGTAGATGAATCAGACGTTATCACCCTGTGCGCATGCGACTGCACGACCGGTGTGACTCTACATCATGCACAACCAGGAGAAGGAGGAACTGCACTCCACTCATGAATCCTGTGTCACAGTGCGTTCCACTGTCATGTGCAACTAACTGGAACAAATCTTTTAAAAAAAGAAGTATTAATGATTCAAATATCACAACTTCATACATTAAAAAAAAGTCCTCTGCTGGGTACGGTGTCACACGCCCAGTAATCCCAGCTACAAGGAGAAAGGACAATGGCAAGCTTGTCACCAGTTCAAGGCCAGAGTCAGCAACTTAAGGGGCTCAACATAAAATTCAGAAAGGGCTGGGATGTGGCTCAGTGGTGGAGCACTTGTGGAGCATGTGCGAGGCCCTAGTTTCAATTCCCAGTAAATACCATAAAAAATAATACTAATAAAGTCTACTGAGGAAGGATTATATATAAACTTGATTCTATTTATTCTTAACTCCATCCAGATAGAACAAACCTTGAAAATGTCTGCACTAAACTGCTTATGAATCCACAGGCCCAAAAAAAGTGAGTACGGGGACTGCACGAACGCATGTTATTCCCTTCGGAGAAGTCTGTGGTAATGACAGCACCACCAAGAAGGTACAAGTAAAATATGTGTTTAAACTTGTGTTTTAAAAATTCCTTAGCATTTTAACCCAAAGGCTAAACACAGCAATAAAAAGGCCCCTCAACTAAATTTCTAAAATACAAAACTAAAATGTTATTTTCCAGATATCAATTTTCACAGCTTCTGTGATGAAACTTCTTAATCTATTCCCAAAGATGATCAGGGACTTAATTGCAATTGACAGATAAAACCCTAAGAGATACGGAACATTCATTAAATTTGAAAATGTTTCACTTAAAAAAATAAGACATTTCCAGAAAAATAGTATCTTGAGAAGCAAGACCTCCCTTTTATAACAAAGCTCAAGACATAATAAATGATGTTTTCAGCAAGTCTCTTCTTTCAAACAGTAATGATACATTAATCCGGCTCAAAGACAAACTTAAAATAATGATTCAAATTAAAGTCCTACTAGAGAAGGAAAAAAGCAAACATGCTTTAGTTTGCACGCTAAACAACTTGAAATCCACAGCCCCTCTGGGCCGGCCTGCCTGGGACACACCTCAGTAGGCGTGGCCAGTCCCTCTGCTGGTGGCTTTCCAGCTCAGGCCTCCCCAGGGCTGATGGCCCTGACTCCCTTCTGCCCAGTCCAGCCTTCCTGGGCAGTATTCTAACCCTCACAGCACCTTCCCTCCATCCTGTCTTCAAGGTCATTCAAATTTCTGCTCCCCAAATATCTGTGGTCCACAAAGAGGCCTATTAAATTAACGTCTCTTTCAGTGTGGGGTCTTAACCCAGGGGAGGCCCTGGTGGGCTGCAGGAGACCTGGAGCCCTGCTGAAGGGCATGCACACTTGCTGTGCCTACGGCCCCTGATCTGGGTTCTCTGCAGCCACGGGGGCTGTCAGATCCCTTCAAGGGCTGGGGATCCAGGATGGACAGGAGTCTCGAGGTGCCCACCCTCCTGAAGACCACTGCATCTTCCAACATCCACCTTTCATTAACGCACAGTAATTACAACTGTGACTGGGACCCACTGTTCCCACACACAGTGTGCGTCACCTCTCAGGGACCACCCCCCAACCTCCCACGCCCGTCCCTGTCCTTGGTTGTCACTCTTCTACGCCCAGCGCCCTGGGGTGCTGCTCTGCGCCTGCTCACTGCACCTCTCGCAGGGCCCTCCAGGGCCACGCGTCTGGCTGCCAACGCCAGGACTGCTGCTCACCAGGCTGAGTAGCCCTGCTGTCCACACCACTGTATTTCCTGTACACAGCCCAGTTGCCAAGCTGCATTCTTCAACAGCAGCCACCACAGGAGACTCGAGGAGGCGGTCCTGAAGTGCCACCAGAACGAGCACCTCTGCCATGCCCCTCACACATAAGGGCGCCTCCAGAGCAGCGCTGCTCAGCCTGTGCTCGTGCCCCAGCAGACAGGCCAGACCACCGCAAGCCTCGCTTGGGGACTGCCGTGGCAGGTCCTGAGCAGCGCCCTCACCCACGCATGTGGTAATCAAAAACAGGACCACTGGTGGCTTTCATCATGCACTTTCCACTACCACGTGCTCTAAACTCACCATCAAGACTAAATAGAAACTACACGATCATCAGAAATATTTGAGTGCTTTGTTTGCTTCTTAAAAAGTAATTGAAAGTCTACTTTTAAAGTCAATTTAACTCTATGAAAATAAGGACTGTAAACAGTGTATCTTGGAGTCGGGAAGAACAATGAGATGCTCCCTGAAGCGGCAGGCCCTGATCCTGCCAATAACTGAGAAAGTGTCCACCTCCAGGACGCTCACTCCCTTGGTGTTCGAGGCCCACCCTCAATCACGCGATGCCACAGCCACCTCCTGTAGCTTCCCACTGTCCTGGGTCTAGCAAGCTACCTCAAACTCCTCCTGCCCACGCCAGGCCCAGCAAATCAGGCCACCAGACTGAATCCCTGTCTCTTGTCCCCAACCTAAAGGCACCAACCACACAGGCCTCTTTATGATATGATGCCAAGTTCCAACCAAACCGCTGCATTCAGAGCACAGCAGGGATTTGATTCCAATCGTACCTCAAGAAAAACCGTGTAGTTAAGATCTCAGTTATCCACAATCCTTACGTGTTCTTAATATTAAAATGAGAAGTAACAGCTCCAATTTCTAAAGCAACCAAGCTGACGCCCAGATTTGAACATGTCCTCTAAAGCAGGCTCCCTTCCTGCCTCTGCCATGCCAGACACCACAGACCACCCCAGCTCCTGCCCTTCCCACGGTCCATCCTTCCTCCAGGACACCAGCCCTGGCCCTGCAGTGTGCTGCCACCTGCTCACCCGGCGCTCTCTGTCCCCAAGAAAGCCCCAGGAGTCTCAGGTGGCCACTGCCACTGGGACTCTGCCACCTCCAGGGACCCTGAGCACTCTCTCTCAACTCCTTTCTACTTCCTTTCCTTCTGCTTTTGCTGCTCCTGCCAGGCTGGGCAGCTTCCAAAGTCTTCTGTCTTTTGTAGTGCCGGGATTTGAACCCAGGGCTTTGCACAAGTTGGGCAGGTGTTCAGGTTCTGCCGCTGAGCCACACCTCAGGCCCCTGTCGGGTCCACAGGGCAGGATGTCGTCAGGTGAAACTGACTGTCCAGGCCACCTGCCCCTGCTGCCACAGCGCTGTTTCTCCAGAGCTCGACAGACCTGGCACACGGCACGTGCCGGACATCTGCTAAAGATCTGGAGATGCAAAGCGCTGGACATCTGCTAAAGATCTGGAGATGCAAAGCGCTGGTGAGTTGCTACAGCTGCTTCCTGGGTGCCTGAAGACCAATACCTCTGAGAGCTCCTGATTTTAGGCGGCAGGTATCCTACCTCCTGTCTTAGGATTACCTCAGAACAGAATTTCCTGCTTTCCTCTCCTGCTAACTCACCCAGGAGCCAAGTGAAGCTGCCCTGTGAATCTCAGAGGCCACACTGCTGCAGAGTTTGCAGCCCAAGCTCCAGCTGCACTTCGCTACCTATTCTGTCTGCTCCCAAGTATGTGCTCATGGAAATGAGGTGCAACACTGGAACAATGATCCCCAAAACCGGGTGAGTCGAATGGTCCCTGCTCTGGTTTAGCTCCGAAACTATGTCCCCAGAGACTAAGCCACTTGGTCAAAATCTTGCAACCAAGCCAGAGGCAGAAGTAGGACTGATTTTCAAGGCTCCTTCCTGATCAAGGACAGTCCCTCTCCTCCTGAGCTGACAGCCCCTGAGACTCCAATTTCCACCATGCCAGGTGTAAAATCAGAGATGAACCTGATTTCACCAACAACACGGCACATCAGGGTGCAAGCCCAGACCACACAGGTCTTTCCACCTTGAGACTCAGCAGCGCCAGGGGGCCCTCGTCAGAATCTCCAGCATGTCCACAGCCACCTGTCTGCCAACACGCCAGAGTTGACCACGATGATGAGCCAGAGCTACGATAAGCGAGCTGGAAAACCCACCAGCCAGTCCGCCCAGTGCTGGGGTGCCTGTGATCTGAACTACAGGCAGCGACCCAGGCGAGCACAGAACACCCACCCCACCAGCATTTCTGTCCGTGTGAATTCTTCTCCTGCCTCTGCTGCTCTTCCCTCTCACTAAGAGGTACAGAGACCTCTGCACAGAAAGCAGTGAAGTACCTACTTTCCTACCAGTAAATTTTTATTTCTCAGGAAAACTTTAAACTCAGGTAGATGTATACTCAGGTCCTACACACACATTACCAAGTTGAACAAAAGTCCAGCTGTTAAATCATAACCAATCAAAACCTGCCAACATCTACAGCCTCACCTTCCAGCTGGAACATGGAACTCTATATCCACCTGAGAGTGACAGGCCTCTGGACAATGGCCCCGTGGCACACTCCTGAGCCTGGTGCTTCCTTTCATGATCCCACAGCGGTGTGGGGCTCCAAGGTTGATTGGGGTTTACAAGGAGCCCACTCAAGAGCTTTGACCAGGGTGTGGCCATCAAGTTATACCTGAAGAGATCATCCAGGCTGCTAGGTGCCTGTTCAAGGACAGAACCAGCAGAGGCTAGTTAAGAAGCTCCTTGGAGATGGAAGGAGGAAGCAGGCTAAGGTGGGAAGTGTCATGGGGAACAAGAGAAACAATTACTCTCAACTTTGAAGCCTGAAAACCTGGGGGTGGGGCAATGCTGCCACCTGGTGAGGTGGGGCCTGCAGGCTCCTGCTCAGCCCTGGGAAGTGCACATTGTCTCTTCACCCAGCCTTCTTTCCCACAGCAGATACTAACTTTACATTATTCCTGCTTTGGGAGGATGAGGGCTCTGAACCTCGGCCACTTTACCACTGAGCCACACCCACAGCCCTTTTTATTTTTATTTTTATTTTTTTATTTTTTTATTTTTTTGGTACTGGGGATTGATCTCAGGGGCATTCAACCACTGAGCCACATCCTCAGTCCCATTTTGTGTTTTTATGTAGAGACAAGGTCTCACTGAGGTGCTTAGTGCCTCGCCATTGCTGAGGCTGGCTTTGAACTCGCGATTCTCCTGTCTCAGCCTCCCTAAGTGCTGGGATTACAGGCTTGAGCCACCGCGCCCGGCTCCCACAGCCCTTTTTAATTTTTATTTTGAGACAGGATCTAAGTTGCTGAGAGCCTAAGTTGCTGAAACCGGCCTTGAACTTGCAATCCTCCCGCCTCAGCCTCCTAAGTCTCTGGGGTTACTCCATGCACCACCATGCCCAGCTTGCACTTTATTCTTGACATAGGTCATATTAACAACAACAAAACTAATGAACAAAATAACGTCGAGGCAAAGCAGCACGAGGTAATAAGAAACCACCAACCGTTGGTACAAATTCCAACCAGTTACCCAGCTACAGAGGCACGTACCTGTATTACAATCTGCCAACATCACTCCCCACCGTCCATAAAGGCGACATCACTGAAGCTCACGGATACTAGGTCCACAACATCTCCCTAACTTACATGCCTGTTAACGATGTCAAGTGCAGCAGGAGTAACGCCTGGTTTGCCACGCCTTGTTTCTAAGTTCACACATGAATCCAAACAATTACCTTTCTCCATAAAGGCTTCAGAAGACACACTTATCCCTTTTTTTTTTTTTTTTTGAGACAGGGTCTCATTAAGTTGCTGAGGCTGGCTTTGAACTTGCGATCCTCTTGTCTCAGCCTTCCCAGTCACTGAGATTACAGGCGTGGCCACCACGCCCAGCTTACACTACTCCTTTGCATCTTCAGGTCTGACCTTATTCTGAGTGCCTGCACCTTTGCTCCTGATTCAAGTTGTGTCATGAGCCTGTGTGTTAACTCAAGAGAAGCCTGCACTGAGTCACTAGCTAAGCAGCTACACAAAGCTCAATGACGTCCAGGTGCAATCCACCCTCCCGCCTATACAAGGTCTTTTCCAGACATGGAGAGCCTCTCTCAGTGCACAAACTGTCCTGGGGCACTTCAGTACCAAGATGGTTGGGACTAAGTACTGTCAGGTATTTCCCAAGGCTAGAAATAAATCACCATCATGACACTCAAGCAGAGCTCCTTGCCTCCAGACTCATTAGCTTTTCACCTCAAAAACACCATGCCACAGGTGAAGTCCCTGTGCAGTAAAATCCAATCGTGCTAATCAAGCTGCTGTGAGGGGCGCAATTAAAGGCCCATGACAGAGGAGAGATGAAGGTATATTTGCATCAGTTTTCAAAATTCCAGTTACTTCAAGAATTTGGCAAAGAATCATCAAGTATCCTCACACTGAGGAACAGTTCCTGAGACCTACTGTGCACACTGAGCTCTTGGAGCTCAGATTCCAAGCAATTGAGATAATCCTGGCACCTACTAAATGCATGCCAAGGATTCCAGGAGCTGGGGACCCTGGGCTAGCCCCAGCGCCTACTGCGTACAGGAGCACTCCTTGAGTTCTGGCTCCTGGGTTAGCTCGGCACCTACTGTGTGCATGACCAGCGCTCCCAGAGCTCAGGGTTTGGGGCTCCTGGGTTGGCCAGCGCCTACTAAGTGCACGATCAGGGCTTTCCAGCTCAGGTTCCGGGCTCCAGGCCAGCCCGGCGCCTACTAGGTGCAGCCCTGCGCTCCCCGAGTCAGGGTTCCGGGCTCCGGGCCAGCCCGGCGCCTACTAGGTGCACGCCCTGCGCTCCGCGGGCTCCGGCTGCCGGGCCAGCCCCGCGCTCCCGCGCACGCCCTGCGCTCTGGCGCCTCGGCGCTGGGCTGCGGCCCGCCGGCCGCTCCGCCGCCCGCTCCCCGCGGCCCGGCCTCCCCCGCGGCCCGGGCAGGGCCGCTCCCACGCGGCGGCGGGGCGGGGCGGCGGGCGGGCCGGGGTCGGGCGCGGGCCGGCGGGCGGGGGCCGGGCGCGCGGAGCAGCCGCCGCCCCCGCCGCAGCGCCCGGAAAGTAGGCCCAGCGCGGAGGCTTCGGCCGCGGCGCCCGTATCCGTCCGCCCGCCTGCGCCGCCGGCCATCGCGCCGCCGCCGCTCCCGGCGCGCCCCGCGCCCATCCGGGCACTCGGGCCGCGGGCCTTACCGGAGTCGCCGCGCGCCGCGCCGTCCCGGGGCTTCGGGGGGCGGCCCCGCGGCATCGTCGCGCCGGCCACCCCTCTCTGGCGTCTCGCTCGGCGGCGGCGCGCACGCGCGGCTCCGGCGGGGCGGCGGCCGGACCGGACCGGCCCGCCGGGCTCACGGGGCGACGGCGCCCGGACGCGCGGGCGGCAGCGCTCGCACCGCGCCGGCCTCGGCGGGTTCCATGGCCCGCGGGCCGCGGCGGGGGCGTTGGGCGCGGGCGCGGTGGGGGCGGGGGCGGCGCGGCGCGCATGCGCGGCCCGGCGGGCGGCGGCGTCACCTGCCTGTCCGCGGGCGCCCGGTGTCCGCGCGCGGCCTGTGGGCCCTCGGGGTGGCCCACGGGGGCCGGGGAGGCCTGCCTCCTCCGCGGCCACGGGGACCAAGCAGGACGGTCCTTCCGCAGCCACGGGGACTAGGGAGGCCTGCCTCCTCCGCGGCCACGGAGACCAAGCAGGCCGGTCCTTCCGCAGCCACGGGGACCAGGGAGGCCTGCCACCTCCGCGGCCACGCTCCCCCCCCAGCCGGACGCTCCGCGGGCAAGGGGACAGTGGAGGCCTAGGAACACCTGGGACCATGGGGAGGCCTATCCATCCTTGGCATTGGGTCCATGGGGTGATCTGTCCAGTCGGTGGGCATTGGAACCCCAGCTCAGCCCATTCACAGGCATCAGGGCCCATGGCCTGGCCTGCCTTGGGCATCAGGGTCCGAAGTGTGGCCTGCCTGTGGCATCATCCTAGCCCTTGGGCAGCCTGTCCCCAAGGTATTAGAGCCCTGTGTAGTCACTGCGGGAGCCAGAATGGACCAAGGGGTGGTTACATGCCAGGCCTTTGCCCTGTCTTCCTCCGAGTGTACATACACTGGTTTGATTCCAGGAGCTTCTCTGCTGAGCACCTCATCTTCCTGCAGCATTTCTGGATGCCTCAGACAGCATCACTGCAAAACCATCCCTGCAAGGGCAAAAGGCCTGGGAACCTAAATGCACCCAGATGGTGGACCTTGGACCTCGGAGGGCATAGCCAGAAGTCAGTGATATTTCCTTGTTACATTAAATGTTAATATGTTAAAATGTAGTGTTTCAGGTGTGTTCATTGTGCATTTTGGGTATTGCCCTGTCATTCTGCCCAGTGACATGCCAGCAGGGCAGCAAAGTACTAGGCCAGGTTAAGAGTTAATGATAAGCCAGCCCGGTGGCTCATGTCTGTAATCCCCGCATCTGGGAGACCCAGGCAAGATGATTGCCAGTTCAAAGCCAGCCTCAGCAACAGTAAGGCACTAAGCAACTCAGTGAGACCCTGTCTCTAAATAAAATACAGAATAGGGCTGAGATATGGCTCAGTGGTTGAGTGCCCCTGAGTTAAATCCCTGAAACCACACCCCCCCCAAAAAATAAATGATAAATGACCAGAGAATAACCGTTTGCTCAAGGAAGTCAGAAGTAGTCTAACATGATCTCGCTAGCCTCAGTGAAGTTAGTTCAAAGCAATGGACAATGACTACTATCCACATGCCAGGTGTTACAGGGGAGTCAAGTAAAAACAATCAACTGGACAAAAACTTGGAACCTGGAAGGGCAAAAAAGACACAAGACCAGTAAAAAGTTGTAACGAGGTATTAAAAAATGTAGTAGAGAATTTTGAGAAAGCAAGACTACCACTAGAAAAATAGGAAGGATGCTGTTTTAACTGAATCTTAGAAAAAAATAATCTTGCATTTTAACAGAGTTGGTTAGGAAAGATCTTTTCAGGTAAAGGGCAGTCAAGGGGGGCAACTAAGTGTCAGCTGTGTTATGTATGTCCATATATGTTTCCATATAGTCATCCAATTCCTGAAAAATATCAATTAGATAAGCTTCTCATACTTAAAAAAAAATAGCAAGAAACCAGAGAGGTTATTTCCAAGATCTGCCAGCCAGTGAATGGCAAATGGTGATTGTTTTATCAACACGTTTTTGAGTAGTGCTGTGTGCTTTTGTATAAAATGTCTCCAATCCTTACAGCAGTTCTGTGAGGTGCTGTTTTACAAATGAAGAAATTGAGGTTGAAAGGGTTTAGGTAATTTGCTAAAGACATCCAGGATTCAAAACTCTGCTTACCCCTTTATTCCTTGCTGTTTCTAATTGAATCAAGCAGGAATCTTAAGTCTGGACAAAATCTGAGTGTTAGTTCCATATGCATATTAAGGCTCAAGTAGCACATAAAGCTGAGAAAATAGGTTAGAGGCAAATCATAAAAAGTTTTGGACATATAAACTAATTTGGATTATATGTGTTTGAATTTAAATCATTTTATTCTGAAGATTTGAAGCAATTTACAAAAGTAAATGCCTATCAGGGTGAATAAATAGCTGAGGAAATCATGTTGAAAGAAAAAAACAGAAAAACCAAAGACAGAAGAAGTAGCAAAATGCATCCAGCAAACCCTTAAGTTACTAAAAGGTGTATTTAAATTTGGATCCAGGCTCCTTAGAACAAGAACAGAAGAGAGCATAGTTAGTTGCAAGATTCCATTACCCAGAAAATCAGACAAATCTGTGGTTTTGGATAATGTGTGTTCTTCCTAATGAATGCTAAGAGCAGTGTCTTCATGTTTCTATAAAGTTACCATTTTATGTAGTTACTGAAGTCACTTTGGTGAAATTACTTTGGAAGAATGTGCATGGTCCTCAGCCATACCCCTTCCGCAGGTTTGTAGGTTTGTTCCTTCATGGCAACCCCTGGTAGAAGACAGATGTCTGGTGTCTGGTGCCAGAGCAGAATGAAGGAAAAGAAAGGCTCAGCTTCACAGAGTAAGCAGCTCTCCAGTGAAAACACATGTACCATCGCATTTGAAGATAGTGTTGCCAGGCACAGTGGCCACACCTGTAATCCTAGCAAAGCATGAGGCTGAGGCAGGAGATTGCAAGTTTGGGGCCGCCTCAGCAATTCAGCAAGGCCCTATCAAGCAGTAAAAAGTGCTGGAGACGTGGCTCAGTGGCTCAGCACCTTGGGTTCAATCTCCAGTACAAAAAAAAAATGTTGCAAGAATCTTGCAAATGGTTTATTTGGCTGGACCGGTGACCGGAGGATACTGACCCCTGAACTGCACCCATCATCCATTTCCTTTGTATAGACTGTCGCCTGCGGCACTGGGGTATTTCCTTGGGGCCTTGCCCCTTCTCCACTTGTAGGCCCTGAATTTGGTCACCACTGTAATTTCCTATCCTACCCCCAGAGGGCACTTAAGAGTCACAGAGGAAACAGGAAGATGTGTGTGGGCAGAACTCTTCACTTTGCTCCATAAGCCTCTGCAGCATGAGGATGTCATTCTAGAGCCACAGGCATTAGTGGCCAGGGAATCAAGGCAACCAGAGAAAGCACAGCCCAGATGTGGGTCTGTCGTCACTGGAGCCCCAACCAGGTGGATTCCAGTCCTGTCTGTACTTTTCAGCGGTGTGAGCCAATGAGAACCCTTCAAGGAAACCCAGTTTAAATTAAAGTCTCTGCCTTTGGCATCCACTCCTGACTGAAGTTACTTTGGTGAAATTGCTTTGGAAGAATGTGCATGGTCCTCAGCCATAACCCTTTTTTTTTTTTTTTTTTGGTACTGGGGATTGAACTCAGGGGCACTCGACCACTGAGCCACATCCCCAGCCCTATTTTGTGTTTTATGTAGAGACAGGGTCTCACTGAGTTGCTTAGCGCCTCGCCGTTGCTGAGGCTGGCTTTGAACTCACGATTCTCCTGTCTCAGCCTCCCTAAGTGCTGGGATTACAAGCGTGAGCCA
>CM053412.1:2110118-2126898 GCA_028644305.1 Xerus rutilus
GGTAACGATGCTTTGTTCATGAACAAGAGCAAAGTCTGGCTAGACACCTAGACACCCCTGGGCCTTCACCTCTGGTGCCTTTCTTCCTGAGAAGAGCACCCAGTGGTAAGAACAATGGGGAGGCAGTTCAGCTTTCCCAAAGTAGTCAGTAGTGGGGCCTCTCAGGGGACACGTGGCCATATCCAGAGACACTTTAGGTTGCCACATGTGCCTACCATCCCACCCTATTCTCTCCCACTCTTTCTGTTCTGCTTTCAAAGCAACATACTAAACTTCCGAGTGCTGCGTCCTGCAGTTCCAAAAATGGGAGAGGTCCGGGCAGCAGTGTCAGGTGGGCAGCAGTGTCAGGTGGCCTAATGAGCCCTCGGGGAGTGTAGGCAGTAGAAGTCCAGCCTTTTATCATGAACACAGACAGAGCTTTGCATCAGAGTTGAGAGCAGCTAGTCCTAAGGGTTCTGGTGAAGGATTCTTCTAGAAGGTTTCTTAAGACTTGTCCAAGCTTTAAAATCAAATTGGTAGCCTTATGAACCCTGGAGTGTACAGAGTTCTGCAGGAGCATTCGGAGCTCTAATTAGCCTGTGGATCACAGTTGGGGTAAGAGGTAGACTGAGGCTTCTTGCATTTTTCAGCTGCCTCTGCCCTCCTGGAGGCTTCTGGAAGGATACTTTCCTTGGACTTCAAATTACATAGTAATTCTTAAAAAGTGAAAACACATTTTCAGCTAATCTTGACTCTTGAGTATGGGTGAGTACCACGTTCCATGAATGGTAGTGGGCAGCAGTGCTCAGGAGTCCTCTTAGGCCAGCAGTGTGTCTAAGGGGTGGTAGACACTACACAGAGGCTCATGCTCATGTCCAGGGTTATTCCAAAGCTGTTGATGTGTGCTAAAGTGCAAATGTACAGAGTCTGCTTTCCTTCTCTCCTCTCACTGAACTTAAAGTGGAAAAACATGAAGCATCCATTTTTAGTTAATAAGCAGTGAGCTGTTTCACTTCCATACCTTCAAAAATCCACCAAGTGTCAAACCAAGAGATGCAGGGTCACAGGGAGCCCCGTGGGAATGGGCTGGAGGACTGTGTGCAGTGACAGCATACTAAGGTGTGTGCTGGTGACCAGCTCCCTGCTGCGCTACTCACACCCCAGGTTTCCCATGTCCCACAGGTGGCCTCTTGGCTCCTGTCCTCACCCTGTCCTTCCTCCTCCTCAGTTCCCAGCAGGCCACTTCCCTTGAGGATCTGCTTTTCCACATTTCCCCCTTTCTGTGGTAGTATTTTCCACGTGACCCTCTGTCCTTTGACATCTGCGTTTCATGTTGCATTAACTTCCAAGCCCCTTACTGCACCCAAGCTGCTGCTAACAATATTCTCCATTTCCATTTAAAAATTCATGCTGAAAATGAAACACAGGATTGAGGGATGGTGATGACTTGTGTAGCTGGCAAGAACACAGGCTTGACTGCACAGCCACTCATAGCCTGCATTCATGAGAATCCAGTTCATCCTCATCCTCATGTCCTCACGTACAAGTCACTCAGATCAACAGCTGAGAAAGCCCCACTGCCTTCTATCTAGTATGTGACAATTTTGGCCAATCTGTGTCTTTAATTTACACCATTTTTAGAGTATGAGATTCAAGAGCTATATTAGACATTTGGTAATAGTCACTTGGTACAGTGAAGGTAAATAATAAAATAAGCACTTAAAATCTTTGTTCCCTCAGTTTATGTTAATTATATATATATTTTTCAAGTCTCAAAGAAAAGGTTAAATTATTTAAAATATATTTAAGAATTTTTAAAAATATTTTAAAATTAGCACTCTGGGTTTGTATCCAACAATGTAAGTGACAGTTAATTGGCATTTTATTCCAGTAGAAAGAAAGTGACTTTCTACAGGGTTATCATGTGTAAAAGCGATAATATACCCACATTTTCTACACGAAGCTTGCAGAAGGGACTCATTTGGGGTTGGGGGTGTGACTCAATGGTGGAACGCATCCCTTACATGTGTGAGTCCCTGGAATTGATGTCCAGCACTGCAAAGCCTGCGGGGAGGCTCCTCTTTGCTATGAATATAATTTTCATTGATATTTCCCTTAAGAGAAATATTTATTTCATTGAAATAGGCTCCTAGACATTCTTTTACATTGACAATTAGGTTACAATCCTTACGAGTATTGCCATTAATTACTGTCTTGATACCTTGGAAGTATCTGTGATTCCTTAAAATTTCTCAAGATCTTGATAATGAGCCTGAAAGGAGGAAAGGTTTTATTTATATTGGAACCGGAGTCCAGGTGTTAAGACCTCTGAGATTAAGTGCCGATGACTTAATTCCCACGATTCAGACATCCCCCAGGAAAACCCTGCCGAGGTTCGGAGACTCCCCGGCGCCCACAGGTTGCCGGCTCGGCTGATTCCACTGGGCCGTCCTCCTGCTCCAGCGCGGCTGCAGGACGCCCGCCGCCCCCGCCGCAGAGGTGGAGCCCCGCCGAAGCCCCTGGGAAGAGCCTCCGGCGCCCAGGCCCGCCCACCCCAGCCCACCTCCCAGCGGGAGAGAGCCTTGCCCCGCCCCCAGGGAGGCCCCGCAGCCCGAGCCCACCCCCCCAGGGAGAGCCCACCCGCAGAGACCACCCTCACACCCTCCAGAGATGGGGGCCGCGGACGCGGAGCGCCTGACCCGGGTCCAGACGCCCCGGCGCCCCGCAGGGCCTCCCCTGTGTCCCCTGGCACGGTGGGCCTGGCCCCGCGCTGCACAGGCCACCCCACGCCCACCTGCGCTGCCCGCAGAGGTCCGCCTCCTCTTTACACCAGAGCATGTCGGCTGCCTTTCTCGGGTGCTGGCTGAAAACAGCAGAACCTGCTCCGGGAACGTGTCACAAGACGCAGCCAGGTGCCCCTTGTCTCCAAAAGCCCGCAACTCTGTCTGTCTTCGGCTCTCCCTCTCAGCCTGTCCTGGGCCGGCAGGTTGCATGACCGGCTGGCACCACCCTGCCCAAACCCCGGTGAGCATACTCTCCCATAAATTGGTTGCAGAAAGCTTGGTCCTTGTTTCCAATGCCAATCCAATAACGAGGACCTGGGTTTGAGAAAAAGGAAAAAGAAAGTTTATTGCTTTGTTGGCAAAGGAGAAACATAGGGGACTCCTGTCCCAGGGGCTGTGATCCTGCCCATCAGCAGGAACAAGGGGCTTTTAAAGGTGATTCAAAGGCTACATTCCACGTTCTCTGATGGAGTTGTAATCCACTTATTAATTTGGGAGACAGTCATTTCTGAGATCTTCTGGTGCCACCCCCAAAGTCTGGATTACTTGGTTCCTATGGTGGGTGTGAACTCAAGGACAGGTAAATCTGCCTAGGATTAGGGAAGATAGGTGCTCCTGTTCCCACAGAGATTAGGGAGGGTGAGAGATTAGGGAGGAGCAGGGAGAGAGGAAGAGAAAGAAAAGTCCATAAAATTGCCCTGGCAGAGCGCCAAGGGCTACTATATTCAAAGCATAAAATGGACACTGTTACAAATTCTCTCCAGGTGGATCCTTCAGAACTCTGAAGGACAGCCAGGCCCGACCTCACCCCTGCCTGGGATATTTCCCTGAATACTCTCCTGATCAGACACCAACTAACTCCTTCCTGGCCCAATCTCCCAAAACCCCAATCCTCAGGCCTTCCTCATGACCTCCACTCCTGCACCATGGGTGATTTTCAGACCAATTTAGTGGATAGCTTGGAAGTTTCATTGGAGGGCTGCCCTATCTGTCTTCCTTCTTTCCTTCCTTCCTTCTTTCCTTTCTTCCTTCCTTCCCTCCCTCCTTTCTCTTCCTTCCTTCCCTCCCTCCCTCTCTCCTTTCTCTCTCTCTTTCATTCATTCATTCATCGGGGATTGAACCCAGGGGCACTTAACCACTGAGCCACATCCCCAGCCCTTTTTATTTTTTATTTTGAGCTGGGGTCCAAGTTGCTCAGGTTGACTTTGAACTCACGATCCTGCCTTAGCATTCTGAGTTGCTGGAATCACAGGTGTGCACCACCATATGGGCCTTTGTCTTTCATTTCTTAATTGCTATTTTTTGTTTTTTAAAATTGAATTTCTGTTGAATGCCAGACAGCTCAAAACATGTCCTTCCTGGCACCACCACCAGGAGAGATGCTAGTATTAGACCCAGCCTCGTGCGGCACATCAGTGCTTCTCCGCAGACCAGCGTCCTGACTTCCCCAGGAGTCCTCCCCACCTCTGCTCCTCTAGCAGTGCCTGCTCTCTTGGCCTCTTCTCCATGGGCTGAGTTGATTCAGACCTTCTTAAATCAATGAACCATTGCTCAGCTGCTCCTGGCCTTGAACTTCCATTGAAGTTGGTATGATTTCTTCTGTATTGTGCTTCTTTGCTCGTGCCGTGTGTGAGATTCATTGATGCTGAAGCATGTGGCCATGGTTTGTTGATTTCTGTTGTTGCAGAATATCTCATTGTTGACTGTATCACAATTTATTTGTTTTTATGGACATGTGGATTATTTCCGTCACGTTTCTTTCATTATGATCATAATGCAGAGTTTTATTATACTTCTCTTCTGGTTTTAAAAATACAGTGTGAAAATATTACAGCTATGATCTTATTTCATGCTTTCTGTTTGTCCCACGAGGGACGTTTATCCTTCCTCAGTTCTTGTCTTCTTTTGGGTGACCTTTGTTTTGTCGTTCTGCTTTTCCCCCTTGACTAGTTTGAAGGGTGCCTTAGCAGCTTCCCCGTGACGCTCTGGAGAGTCTGGGGTTAATTAGTGTCTTTACCCTCTTCTGGTTTGTGCTGTGCCTTGCTCTCCTGCCTTAACCCCACAGTTTTAAACTGAAAAGGCAGTATTTCACCGAGCCTCATTGATTTAGGCTGGCCTCCGTTTGCTGGGAGCCTCTTCCCCACTCCTGTGGATCTGATTTTGCCTGGGATCATTTCCGGCCACGCCCTAAACATTCCTGAGGCGTTTTCTTGGTGAGGCTATCTGGTGGCAAAGCTCTCATTTTTTGTTTACCTGAAAATGTCTTCACTTAGCTTAAAATATTTTTTCTGGCGTTAGTATTTAAGGTTTACAGTCATTTCTTTCAACCCACTGATGACATTTTACTTTTCAAGTGGCTCCTGCTGCAGAGAGGAGCAATCAGGTCTGTTCCCTGTGAGATCTCCTCGGGCCCTTGGTGACCAGCCGATTGGCTGGTGTGCCTGAGCAGCTTCTCTCCTTGTGCTCTCAGGGATTCCCTGGCAGTTCTCAGGATCCGTTCTCAGGAATCACTCTTAGAAATAGTTTCTGCGAATCTGCTCTGGGCACCTTCCTTTCTCTTTTTTCTGGAAGTGGCCCGTACACGACAGGTCTTCCACTTCAGTCTCCGTAGTCCTAACTCTTCTCTTCCTCTCTCTACATTCTGAGTAAGTTTGTGGACAAGTATTCGTTAATTTTGTCTACTGTAGTATCTAGTTAAATATGTCCATTACATGTAATACTTCATATATTTTTATTTTAAAATCTGATTCTTTTCAAATGTGCTTGATCAATTTTTTCAGTTTCTATTTGTAAAACTATCAAGCACACAAAAAAGTTAGAAAAACAATATAATGAACCCCTAGATCCAACAGTTCTTGATATTTTGGGCATATTTGCTTTATCTACTCATTGTTCTAGATTATTTTGTTGAACTATTTAAAACAAATCATAGACATCATATCATCTTGCTCCTTCAGTATGAATTTCCTAATACTGGAATTTTGTTTCACTTTTACAAGACTATTACTATATCTTTAAAACATATCAATAATCTTCTATTATTAATATCTAGCCCACATTTGTTTTTTTCCAATTGTCTCTACCATGTCTTATTTTTTCAGTTAGAATCCATGAAGTGTTTCTTTAAATTTTTATCACATCTTATTTTATTTTTACCAGCTTCCATGAGCTGTAAAACCTATGTTCAACTGCACATGCCGAGGGCACTTCAAGTGCCGCCACATGCATACAGATGTGAGCCCATCGCCCATGCATGCAGATGTGAGCCCATCGCCCATGCATGCAGATGTGAGCCCATCGCCCATGCATGCAGATGTGAGCCCATCGCCCATGCATGCAGATGTGAGCCCATCGCCCATGCACGCACACGTGAGCCCATCACCTGTACACCTCACCAGGGACTGAGGCATAGGTTACTGTGTCCCCACTCTACTGTGGTGGCCACATCTAGATGTGGTGGAGATGGGGCAGCTCCCACTTCACCCAGGGCTCCTGCGTCCTGGGCCACAGTTGGCACCATTCTCCTCATTTCATCGCCTTGGCCTTCGGGGTGGTGGAAGCTGTGTCAGGTCATGTTATGGCTTACACGTGAGGTGTCCCCAAAAGCTCTTTTGAGACAATGCAAGAAAGCTTAGAAGGGAAATGCTGGGTTATGATAGTCTTACCCTAGTCTGTGCATTGAGCCTGATAGAAATTTTCGGGAAGCCATCTGCGGAATGCCTGAGGTCCTTCTCTCAGCGCGGCAGCCAGAGAGGAGACAGGGCTGGCCTTGAGACCTTTCTGTAGCATTCCTCCGGGTCCTGTGCAAGTGCCCCGCCTCTTGCGCTGTGCTGTCCCGGAAATGGGCATATCCCACTAGGAACTGAGCGGCCTACCTGCCCCACCTTCTTCCTATCTTGGTAAATAACACCGCATAGAAGGCTTTTGAAGTTCCCTGACCTAATTAAAGCAGATGGGGGCTCCTGTGTGTTAGAAGCTAGGTTCACATTGTGTCCGTGGTGAGCCACACTTCCTGGTGCCATGTCCCCAGCCGCCTTCCTCGGCCAAGCCTTCCGCCAGGGTGTTCTGCCTCATCTTAGGCCCACAGCGTGGATCTGCCTGTGTGTGGACTGAACCTCTGCAATCATGAGCCAAATAAACTTTCCACCCCTAAGTTGTTCTTTTCAGGTCTTTGTTCACAGTGATGCGAAAGCTGCCTGAAACTGGTCTAAGTAGAACCGCCACCACGTGGGTCCCTGGACCCCAGAGACACGTCCACAGCCAGCTCCAGGGCAGAAGCAGGAGACTTTGCCAGGAATGACTACCATGTCCCTTCTAAGGAGGGAAGAGCAACCCCGCCATGTCAACCCCTGAGCAACAGCACGATCCCCAGATCCCCAGGTGACCAGCTGCAAGCCTGCGGCGACAGGTCACTCGACTGCCGCGCTGTCAGGAGTGGTACTTTGCATGTGGGTCTTCTTCCCAAACCCTGGGGTAAAAGTCTAATCAAAACAAAATCTCCAGACAAATCCCAGTTGAGGGACTGTCTACAAAGTACCTGACCAGGCCTCCTTCAAGTGGGGAAGTCTGAGGAGCTGCACTACCAGGCGGAGCCGGCCAGACGAGGACTAAACGTGGGCAGCGCCCTGGATGGACTCTTGCAGCAGACAGGGGGCATCCACGAGACCGAGGGCTTCGGTTTAACCCGATGCATTGAAATCGGCTCATGTGTTGTCACGGACGTGCTTCTAATGTGAGATGCTAATGAGGGGACAGGGGCTCGGCTCTGCAGGCACGCTCTGTGCTACCTGCACAGCTGTTCACACCTCGAGCTGCTTTAAAATGAAGAGGCTATTAAAGATAAAAACACATCCCCTCTGGCACTACTCTCTACACATTTCCAAACTCTGCAGCCAGCCTCCACATTTAATGAAATAAAACATAGATTTGTCTTGCTTAATTACACTCAATAAGTCTTCTGAGTTTCTGTTTTGCAGTATGAACTTGAGTGACATAGCTATCATTTTGAAAGTATGATTGATGTATTTCCATGAAAGTCAATGGATGTGTGTATTTCTGCCATGTGCTCTTGAGCATGCCTTGGAAGGTCCCCTGGAGCAGTTTTCCAGGCCTGCCAACCTCCAGCTCCAAAAGAGTGTGTCTGTTCTTAGGAAGCTGTTTTTATTTAATGTGGGCATGGAAGTCTGATAATTTTTCTGAGTAGCTGAAACACAGACACATTCTTGCATCTGGACTCAGGAAACGGTCATCTGTGCAAATTCTCCCTAAAGGTGAGAGGCTTCATGTCACCTGAGTCTTTCCTCTGGCCAATTACCTGCCCTGTCCAGGTGCAATGGCAAGGATGTGCTCTGGGCCACCCTCCTTCCACACAACGCTCACCTGCACTTAGGTCAAGTCCAAAGGAAACAGAAGGTTCTACAGTTAGCATTTGGGGGAGACACAGTTGTTCTCTGATACTCAAGAAGGCAGGCTTATTTTCTCCTGTACGCCTCTTGTAGATGCAGTCAACTGCCACTCACAAAAAACATAGATGACAAGCCATGTGATTCCAGCAAAACACCACATTACTTTCTAGGTCTCAAGTTGTAAAGTAAGAAAGTAGAGGGCCTGCTCTCTGAGACCCGCACGCAGCCCGACACCTTATAAACCCTCCTTGAGGCCACCATGAACATGGAGCATGGTTTCTCCTAGGAAATCCTGGATAGTGGGTGTTATGGTTTAGATATGAGGCGTTCCCCCAAAACTCATGTGGGAGACAATGCAAGAAAGTTTAGAGGTATTCCACCCTAAACTTTTTGGTATGAGTTATGAGCACCTAAACCTAATCAGCATATTAATCCTCTGGTAGGGATTAGCTGGGTGGTAGCTGAAGGCAGGTTGTGGCTGAGGAGGTGGGTCCCTGGGGACGTGCCTTTGGGGGCTATACTTTTTTGTCCTTGTCGAGCAGAGCTCTCTCTCTGCTTCCTGGAGCCACCTGCTGAGCCTTTTTCCTCCACCACAGTCCTCCACCATGATGTTCTGCCTCACCTCTGGTCCAGAGCAATGGAGCCAGCTGTCTATGGACTAAAACCTCTGAAACCATGAGCCCCAAAGAAACATTTCTCCTTTAATTGTTCTTCTCAGGACTTTTGGCCCCAGCAGTGAAAAGCTGACTACATCAGAAATTGGTACTGAAAAATAGGGTCATTGCTATGACTAACATGTGGTTTAGAAGCTTTTGGAGGTTTTTGGAATATATGGCAGAATTTTGGAAATTTTAGCAATGCAAACTGGAAAAGCTTTAGAATGTTGTAAGTTAACGTTAATGGAATGGGCAATTCTGGTGGGAGCTCAGACCAGAGGGCTAACAGGACTGTGCACAGTAAAGACTGGGGATCATGTGCAATGCGATTCCAATTAAAATCCCAACATCATTCCTCATAGAAATAGAAAAAGCAATCATAAATTCATTTGAAAAAATAAGAG
The DNA here is from genome assembly GCA_028644305.1 of Xerus rutilus. NCBI lineage: Eukaryota > Metazoa > Chordata > Mammalia > Rodentia > Sciuridae > Xerus > Xerus rutilus. The sequence goes on from CM053412.1 coordinate 2,119,346, forward strand.
ACCCAGAATAGCCAAAACAATTCTTAGCAAGAAGAGTGAAGCAAGGAGCATCCCAATAACAGACTTTGAACTATACTACAAAGCTATAGTAACAAAAACGGCATGGTATTGGCACCAAAATAGACATGTAATAGAAGTACAGAATAGAAGACACAGAGACAAACCCACATAAATACAGTTATCTCATACTAGAAAAAGTGCCAAAAACATAATTGGAGAAAAGATAGCCTCTTCAACAAATGGTGCTGGGAAAACTGGAAATCCATGTGCAGCAAAATGAAACTAAACCCCTTTCTCTCACCATGCACAAAAATCAACTCAAAGTAGATCAAGCACCTAGGAATTAGACCAGAGACCCTGCGCCTAATAGAAGAAAAAGTAGGTCCAAATCTTCAACATGTCAGATTAGGCCCCAACTTCCTTAACAAAACTCCTAAAGCACAAGAAATAAAATCAAGAATTAATAAATGGGATGGATTCAAACTAAAAACTTCTTCTTAGCAAAAGAAACAATCAATGAGATGAACAGACAGCCTATATTCTGGAAACAAGTTTTTGCCTAATGCACATCAGACAGAGCACTGATCTCCAGGATAAAGAACTCAAAAAACTTGATACAAAAAAAAAAACAGGGGCTGGGGTTATGGCTCAGTGGTAGAGCACTTGCCTTGCACACATGAGGCACTGGGTTCGATCCTCAGCACCACATACAAAATAAATAAATAAATAAAATGTTTAAAAAAAAAAAAAAAAACAACCCAATCAATAAATGGGCTAAGGAGCTGAACAGAAACTCCTCAGAAGAAAATATACATTCAATCAACAAATATATAAAAAATGTACATCTCTAGTAATTAAAGAAATGAATCTCACTCCAGTCAGAATGGCAATTACCAAGAATACAAGCACAATAAGTGTTGGCAAGGATGTGGGGGAAAAGGCACACTCATCCATTGCTGCTGGGACTGCAAATTGGTGCAACCACTCTGGAAAGCAGTATGGAGATTCCTTAGAAAACTTGGAATGGAACCACCATTTGACCCAGCCATCCCACTCCTCAGTCTATACACAAATGACTTAAAAACAGCATATTACACTAATGCAACCACTTCAATGTTTATAGCAGCTGAATTCACAATAGCTAAACTGTGGAACCAACCTAGATGCCCTTCAATAGATGAATGGATAAAGAAACTGTGGTATATATACACAATGGAATATTACTCAGCAATAAAAGAGAACAAAATTATGGCATTTGCAGGTAAATGGGTGGAGTTAGAGAATATCATCCTAAGCGAAGTAAGCCAATTCCCTAAAACCAAAGGCTGAATGTTTTCTTTGATAAGTGGATACTGATCCATAATGGGGGGAGGGGCATAGAATGAGTGGAGGAACTTTGGGCAAAGGGGAGGGAGAGAGGAGGAGGGGGCATGGGAGTAGAAAAAATGGTGGAATGAGACGGACATCATTACCCTAGGTACATGTATGATTGCACACATGGTGTGACTTCAGTTCGTGTACAATCAGAGAAGTGAAAAATTCTTCTCCATTTATGTACAATGAATCGAAGAGCATTCTGCTGTCATGTATAACTGATTAGAACAAATAAAAATAATTTAAAAAAGATTGAGATCATGAGGTTTTGTTACTGAAAGCTCAGTCCTTGTCCCTGATGCCAATCCAATAAGAAGGACATGGTTTTGAAAACAACAACAGAAAAGAGTTTTATTGCTTTGTTTGCAAATAAGAAACACAGGGGACTCCTGTCCTAGAGGCTGTGACTCTGCCCATCAGCAGGAACGGGGCATTTAAAGAGGTGATTCAAAGGCTACATTCCACACATTCTCTGATGAAATTTTAATTCACTTGTTAATCTGGAAGATAGTCATTTCTGAGATCTTCTGAGGCCATCCCGGAAGTCTGAATTACCTTGTTCCTGTGATAAGTGTGTGTTCAAGGATAGATAACTCTGCCTAGGTTGGGGAAGAAAGGCAATCCTATTTCCCCTGAGATTAGGAAGAGAGAGAGATTAGGGAGGAGGGGGAGAGAGGAGGAGAAAAAAACCATGTTCACTTTAAACATAAGTCACCGTGGCAGAGTTGCAAGGGCTGTGTCCAAAGCATAAAGTGGACCACGATTATAGTTTCAGAGGAGAACAACAACTCTATTGGAAATCAGACTAGAGTCCATTCATTTTATGTTTTAAGTAGTTTGTCTGTGTTTTGCCCTTGTGCTGAGACTTTCTGTGATGCTGAATTTAAAGGTGATGGACTTCTTAATCTGGCAGAAGAAATTTCTAGGCAGCAAAGCATTCAGGTGGTGGTATGGATATTGCTGGCAGCTTTTAGCCAAATTTATTGTGAAAAATAAATAAGAGCAGAAAGCAAAGGAGAAAGATGTGAAAAACTTGCCGTGTGGCCAGAAAACCGTGAGTAAACCTAGAGCTAAGGAAGCTGTGGTTGTTAAGGATAATGATGCAGCCACTAAAGAGATGCCACTAAGTACTTTGCCCAGAGACAATAGGAAATATGGCTTGAGGGCATCTCAGGAACTGGCAAGATCACATCTCAGGCTCAAGGGTATAAAAGTAAAAATTCTTTAGAGGAGAGACCAGAGGGGCACACCACTGGCACAGAGGGGCCTAGGGAGTTGTTTCACCATGCTCAACTGTCCAGTGCTCAGAGGCTGCTGCAGCCATGGTCCCTGGAGGCTTGGCTACTGCTTGAGACGGTGGCAGACTTGGGTGTTACTCATGTTACTGGCTCTGCAGACTTGGAGGTCGCTGGAGCTAGGGGGTTATGGAGGCCTCCACCAAGATTTCAAGGGAAGGCCTGGGGGGCCAGGCAAAGTGCCCCAGGGTCAGAGTCCCTGTAGGCAGCCCCTGAGAGGGCAAAGCATAGAATTCTGAGGAGGAAGTTGGAGCTGCAGGGGAGATCCCTAGGATTAAGAATGCCAGTCCCCTGGATGTCTACCAAGGAAAGCTGCAGGAATCGAGCACAGACAAGCCAACAGAGAGGCCATGTGGGCTGTAACCATCAAGGCCATCGTGGTGGAGTTACATAGCCCTTTGGAGAGAGCATCGGGGTGGCCTGTGCCCCAGATGCTGTGTGTGAAGCTATAGGACTTGTTTGCTCAACTGAATTTCAGTCTTGTCTTGGTCTCATCCTTTCTTTCTATGCCCCAATCTCTCGCTTGTGGAAGGAAATGTTCACACTGCACATTTATCTGTTAGATGTGTGGAACTCGCTCTTGATTTCTACAGGGGCTCTCACTGCGAGTTTACCTTGAGTCTAGTGGAGATTTTGGACTTGGACTTCTGTCCACCTCCAGAGTTGCCCTCCCTTCTGGGCAATCTTGGGACTGTTGAGACTGTGGGGACTCTTGAAAATGGGTTCAATGTATTTTGCACTGTGAGATGAGAATGAGCTTTGGGGGCCAGAGGCAGAATGTCATGGTTTCCATATTAGATGTCCTCCCAAAGCTCATGTGTGGGACAATACAAGAAAGTTTAGAGGTGAAATGATTGGGTCTGAGAGTCTCTACCAGGATTAATGAGGTGGTGACTGTAGCAGGTGGGGTGTGGCTGGAAGAGGAGGGTCAGTAGGGGTGTGCCCTGAGGGTTATATTTTGTCCTTGGGGAGCCCAGCTCAGTCTCTCTGCTTCCTGGTGCCATGTCCCCAAGTGCTTTCCTCTGCCACATTCTTCTGCTATGATGTTGTGCCTCACCTCAGGCCTTGAGGAGGGGAGCCCGCCATCTGTGAACTAAGACTCCTGAAACCATGAACCCCAGATGAACTTTTCCTCTTCTAATTGTTCTTGTCAGGTCTTTCGGTTGCAGCAGCAAAAAAAACTGATTGAAACAGTAAGTAATGGTCGATGGTCCAGGAGCAGGCCTTCTTCCAGGGCTCAGGGTGTTGCTGCTCATCCATTTGATCACAGACAGGAGAGTTACACTCAGCTGCAATGGAAATGAAAACCTACCAATGAGTCACAAGCAAACTCAGGCTGCAGCTCCACTTATGCAGGTCTCTGATCAGTGAGCGGCCCCTCTGGTGGGGCAGGAAACAGTGAATCCAGATTGAAAGAGGACGGCATCTTACTCCATTCCTCTTGGACACAACCAGCCCAGTGCCTGTGATGTTAACCTGGAGCCAGGTGGTCAACAGGAAAGTGTGTTCCCACCGTCCTCTATTCTCCTGCCCTTCTCTTGGCCTCCCAGCTGACCTCAGCCCCCTTCCCGCCCACACTAAATTTGGAGTCTTGCTCCCTGGGTTCCCTTCTTGCCTCTAGATCAGGACTTGGTAGAGACCTCAATGTGGCAGAAAGCTTCTCCTGGATGACTTTGAGTCTCCTTAGAACACCCAGGCAAACACCCTCTGGAGCCATTTGAAGCACACTGTGTGCGTACACCATATCTCCTGGGCCCTCAGGACTTACTGAGTGCTCCCTCCCTCCCAGGTCCTCCCCCATTTTCTAGATAGCTTGGGCTCCTCAGCCAGCAACCCTCTGAAATGTACTCTCGATTTCCTCCTCTCAGGCCCTCCTGCCGGGCGTCCTGCCCACCCCCAGGAGGCCCTCCCTGAGCTTTCCACTCCTCCATTCTCTGTGGAAAGCCCCCAGGGTGTGCGTGGCTCACACAGGGCACTCCAGTGCTAAGCAGTGCTTGGACCCAGGCTCCCACACACCTGGGGGAAACCTGAGCCTCACAACTCAGTGATCCTGTGCACACCTGAGCTGGCTTGCCTCTCCCTGACCAATGACCTTGCTTCATACAGTGCCCTGTGTTCACTGGTCTGAACTGGCAGCAGGGTCCTTGTTGGCTCCCACAGCTGGTCACCTGATCCAGCTGGTTTTCCCTCCACAGCCTCCTCTCTGATCCAGGTGCCAGGGACCATCTAAGCCTGCACCCCCTTCCTCCCAGCTTTCTTCATTTCACCAACATTTCTGTCTGCAAACTCTCCTCTGCCTGTCTCTTCCTGCCATCAGAGTCACAGTTCCCAAATTTAAGCCTGTTTCATTCCAAAGCAGACATATTTTCTGGTTTGCTAATTCCTACACTTTGGATTGAAAATAGATGGTGCAATGATTGACATGCGAACATGATAGAAACATGCCACCGGCCCCTGCATACCTCCTTGCCCAACCTCTGCAACGTTACAGGGCCCTTGTGGTCACAGCTAGTGCTGTGCACAACGGCAGGGTCACGGCCCAGGTCCAGGGGCCAGTGAGCAGGAGCCCGCCGCTGTGAGACGGCCTGTACGTCACCCTGCTGGCCATCTCCCACCTCCAGGAAGGAGCCTGTGGAGACACTGTGGAGCCTGTCACTGCCAGGCGTGTTGCAGCCTTTCACGGCCGCCACCGCGGGACGCCGAAGCCTCAGGCGGCATTGCCGTGCGCCTTCCCAGAAGTGCGGTCACGCTGGGCGGGCTACGTGCTGGTCCTTGGGTGTTGTGATGCTCCGTGCCCCCGACTCATCTCACCGCTGCGATTTCCTTACCCACTTTCCTGAAATTTAGGCTCCTCTTCTTTTTGCTATTACTGTCACTTCCAGCCCCTCGAGCGTGCCTGCTGAGGTGCCGCGGGGGGACGGCACGCTGGGCCGGTGGTGGCTGCCGGCAGGTGCGCACTTTGCAGGGCGGTCCCCACCAGATGCCCGGATGCTCGCGCCTGTGGGGCCTCTGGTTTGCCTGGTCTCTAGCCGGGTGAGCGCCCCTCGTGTGTCTGTATTGGCCTGCCGTCGTTCTTTTTTTTTTTTTAACTTTATTTTATTTATTTATTTCCACGTGGAGCCGAGGATGGAACCCGGTGCCTCACCCATGCCAGGCAAGGCCCTACCCCTGCGGCCCAGCCCAGGCCCCGCCGTAACCCTGTAACCCTTCCTGTGCCCTGGACTCATTTCTTCTGGATCCCGGGCCACTTCATTCCGCGGCCTGTTTCAGTTCACACGTTTGAGTTTAGGTTTTCGTGAGATCTCAGGCATCTGCGGGTGGCGCTTCCCAGTCATCTTGAGCCCCTGGCGCCTGCTGCTCTGTGACTGCAGCTCCCACGTGGAATCCCCGGTCCTCTCCGTCTGTCCGGACCGGAAAGTCCCTGGTCTAGCAAAGCCCACCACCGCCACTTTGATGATCTCTTGCTGCTCTGAGCATCCGTCTCCTCCACAGCACTCTGGAGTGTTTGATCCTCCCTTCAGATGCGGAGGTTGGGGGAAGCCTTGGGGACGGTGTGGCAGGTGGGACGGGTATAAATGGGCCCCTAGCCCAGGACGGAGAGCCAAGGGCAGAACCGCACCCCTGCCCCACAGTGAGACGGGATCCACCTCCCAGCGGAGGGGCGGGGGAGGACGTGAGGGAAGACTGCCAAGACCTGGAGAGACACCTGGAGGTGAGATGAGGCCGGGGCGCAGCCGGCCAGAGCGGTTGGCCAGGCGCGGCCAGCAAGCGGTGTGCTCCAGCCTGGGCTCCTCCAGAGCGGCCTCTGCCCTGCACCCAGGCCGGGACCAAGCAGCCAGAGCCTGACCTGGCTAAGGCCTAGAGACCGGCTGGAACGGAGGGGGGACCCGGGAGGATGCCCCCTGGTGGCCACTCCCTGCGGCCCTCCCGAGTTCCAGGGGCTGCGCAGCCCATTCACTGTGCAGGCCTGACCCCCAGCGGAGGCCTGGCTCCACGGGGTGCTTAGAATGACAATAGGTGACCTTGCGTCCCGCCCTGCCCAAGGTTTTAAAAACCTTAATAGACTTTATTTTTAAATAGTTTTTCATTTACGTAAAAACGAAGCAGCTGGTAAGAATCGCCGCACCTCCGCCGCGCCCCGCGAGCCCTCTAGCGGTTCCCTGCAAATCGGGTGGATCCTGGAGCTGTTCTGAGCAGCGTTGGGGAGGAGGGTCAGGCAGCAGAGCGCCTGTGTCCTGGGCTGCACCTAGATCTTCCCAGGCCCAGGACTTTCTGGAGTGAGGGCCAGTGTTCTCCTGGCTCTGATTCTATGATTTTTGAGACTTAGCTCTGAGACACAGGAAACTGCTACAGAGAAAACCCTACAAAAGAAGCGAGATGTGTCAGACATTCAGCCCCCAGAGGAAGGAAATTAAAGCTTTCACTTTATCTCTACTGAGATCCGAATCAAACACCCGAGTCGGGGGCAGAAACCAGAAGCCCATTTCAGGTCACTGGGACAGCAGGGGAGGTGAACATGAGTGGACCGGCAGGGCTGAACACCGTAGCCTTAGAAACCAGTGCGAATAAACAAGATGGAAAATCTTCCGTGAAAACCGCCAAGTCTGAGATGAGATCGTAGTCATCATTTCAGAGTGATTGATAGCAAGCCCAATGTCAGCCTGAGCACCTGAGTCGTGCTGACTGTCCCAAAAGCCCTGGGAGTTGGGGATGCCAAGAGTCACCCATGCCTTGATCCTTCCTTCTTCAGGAGGCTGCTGTGACAGTGAGCACTGCCCAGCCCAGACAGGCTTCCACGCAGCGCAGATGTGCAGTGCCCCACTTCTCCAGCCTCCCCACCACCTCCCTGCCACCCCCAAGCCTGCCTTCTCCTCCTCGCCCTTC
>CM053412.1:2127398-2143065 GCA_028644305.1 Xerus rutilus
CCTCTCATAACCCAACATTTCACCTCTAAACTTTCTTGCATCGTCTCTCACATGAGCTTTTGGGAGACACCTCCTGTCTGAACCACAACCGCCCTCCTCCAGGCATGCCACTGACCCCTGGCCAGCCTGGAGGCCAAGGTGTCTTTGAGTCACCAAGGTTTGGGAGCAGAAGAGATCCATATTCCCCCCAGGGGCCCTGGCTAAGCCTGGACTACCTCTCCACTAGAACACAGGACTTGACTAGGATCCCTGGACACTTTAAAGGGAAATTTACCTGTTTAATCAAATTTCTACAAACACAGAGATAGTTCTGGATGGATCCTGGGGACTGGCCAAGGAGGAAAAATTGCCCTCGGCGGGTGGGGGTATAGCTCAGTGTAGAGCACTCTCTCGCCCTAGGTTCAGTCCTTAGCATCACCAAACACGCACACACACACACACACACACACACACACACACACACACACCAATAACAACAACGGAAGTACCTAGAGAAATTTGAACCCTAACCCTGAAACCAGCACCCAGTGTGGCCTGCCCTGCCTTGCTCGGGGCTGGTTTCTGCCTCGCACAGGCTGCTGAGACTTGGAAAGCAGACATGCAGAATGAAGTCCCATTTGCCTATGCACACAGAAGGAAATGTTTTTATAAATAAGATGAAGTTTAAATCTGTTTAATGTTGGACTGGGGAAACACAATAGCAGCAGCTTTGGGGTTGTCCCTGCGCTGGTGGGTTTATGTGGCTCTGTAACATCTAATTGAACTCTGGGGGCTGGGGCCTCAGCTGTCCTGAGCAGCTGAGCCTGAGGGACAATGCCGGGCTGTGTCATGGTCAATGCAGAGTGCGGCGCCACAGATCCGGAGGCGGGCAGAGAGACGCAGCAGTGCTGTGGACTGCAAGGCCCTCAGGTTCCAGAGGACGGTCCACACCAGCTTCTCCTCGATGCCACTCCCAACAGCACTCCTGGGGAGGGGAAAGGGTTTGCTCATATGTTTATTTTCTTGTTGTTTACTTAATATCAATAGCCAACAGTTCTTCCACAAAGATATAAACCAATAGGGAGGTAAATAAATCAGCTCTCTAGTTCCAAATGCTACCCAGAAAACAGCTTTCCTTTTCCTTGTGTGATGGTGGCAGGCAGGTGTGCAGACCTGGGGAGCCCTGAGACCTGAAGACTGGGTCACGGGCAGCTTCAAATTCACATCCGTGGATCTTTTGTTATTTTTCCAGTTTTCAAATACAGTGAGAATCTTGTTTTGTTTTGTAACTCAATCTTATTTGGTCAGTGGATTTTTAAAATTTTATTTTTTAGTTGTTGATGGGCTTTTATTTTATTCATTTATTTATGTAGGGTGTCGAGGATCTAACCCAATGCCGCACGCACGCAAGGCAAGCGCTGTACCACTGAGCCACGATTCCGGCCCCGAGAATGTTGTTTTTATAATCAGAAAATCACAATAAACAACTCTTGGTCACATGTTCTTTCCCTCAGCATATGAATCCTTCCTTTAATGATGACAGATGACTTCCAAAGAGCAATTCTGTGTGAAGTGAAGGACTCAACTCCCCTGCCTGTGAGGCCCAAGCACGTGGTGCAGAGAGCAGCCGCCTGCAGGGGGAAACAGGTTGGAGGATGTTTTGCAGCTCCCACCCAAGGGCCGTTCCATCATGTCAAACACTGTGAAGAGTCTAGACAAAACATCTAGCAACGAGGGAGACAGGGCACCCCTGGTTCATTTCAGAAGGTTCGCATTCTCTGGCTGCTGGGAGACACGGACAGCTTGATGTTCTCAGAAACGTTTGCTGAGACTGATTCCCAGCAGGGTGGGCAAGAGCTGTTCTCATTCTCCAGAAACCCGACTGGTGCCTTCCAAGGGGCTGTGCTCTGGTGCTGGGAGGAAAGTGAGCCACCACTGCCTTGGAAATCTGCAGGGGGGCCACAGAGATATTGCCACTTTTTACCATGACATCACCAACTGCCAAAGAAAGCATCGATGACATTTTATTAACAACACTGAGAGTTTGGGTTCTTATAAATAAACTTCATCTTGGAGAAAGGAAGTCCAGTGACCATGCGTTCTTCAGGCCTCAGAGCCCATTCCTGAATGAGCCCAGTACCAGCAGTCAGAGACTGTGCCGGCGGTCAGGGCGCCAGGACGAAATGCCAGACTGTGGGGCTGCACAGCAGACCGTTACTCCCTGCTGGCCCTGGAGGCGGGAAGCTGGAGTCAAGGTGCCAGCGAGGCTGGCGTTGCTTGGGCCCCTTCTTGTGACGTAGCTGGTGCCACCTTGCTGTGTGCTCACAGAGCCTGGGAACAAAGGGGGCACTCTGGTGTCCTTTAATAGGAGCACTCGCCACCACCAGAGCTCTGCCCTCCAGGCTCCATCACCCTCATTTCTGCCCTGAGGACCACCTCCAGATAGCTTTGGGGATTAGGGCTTGAACACGTGGATTTGGGGGAATGTGGACGTTCAGTCCATGGCAGAGACTTTTCTGAAGCCCACACAAGCACGTGACTCATGGCTCCTTCCTTACTTTCAAAGCCAATGGTGTCGTTTCTCCGACAAGCCATCTGTAGTCACCACTCCCTCTATCAACTCTGGGAAGGACTCCAACTTTTTAGGACTCATGACTCAATGGGACCTCTCTGCAACGTCCAGGATGCTCTCCCCACTCACATCGAACCTAAGCACCTCTGCAAAGTACCTTTTTCCCTGGGTGTCATCCTTAAAGACCAGGGAGACTATAAATGCTGTGTCCCTGAATGTCCCTGCCTGTTCCCCAAAACCTAGGCAAAAGTCAAGGGACAGTGAGAGCCAGCCTGGGACACCAAGTTTATACCTGCTATCAGAAGGACAGTGCCTTCCAAGGGGCTGTGCTCTGTGCTTCCTCCCATGTAAGCTAGGAGCTTGAAAAAGGGAGTCTTCTCTGTGGATGCTCAGTCTTGCCTGCACACACATGCTGGTGGTGCAAGGACCAGAGCAAACTAGGGCTCTCACTGCTTCTGGAGCCGAACTTATGAACCCTTTCCCTGTGGGGCCACCCCTGGACAAAGACTGGTGAGGGACAGGAGGTGCTGAATCCTGGAGAGACTGGAGGTACTGCATGGCGCCTCTGTCCAGACCACTGCCTCTGGACCCCCTGCAAGCATTTCTCAGTACACCTCCCACCTTATAACCCACCTCTGGGTGTCTTGTTCTCTCAGCAGGAATCTCATGGCCCTAGCACAACGGTGACATCACACCATGCAAGTGACACTCACAGGTTCTGGGCTTGGGCACGGACTCCTGGGGGATGTTACTCTGCCTGTCACATAGGCTAATGAAAGAAAGATGCACCTTGTCTTCTTTTGCGGCACTGGGAACCCAGGGGTGCTCTACCACTGAACTATATCCCCAGATCTTTTGTTTTTCATTTTGAGACAGGGCCCAGCTAAGTTGCCCAGGCTGGCCTCAAACTCATGACTCTCCTTCCTCCAGCCTCCGGAGTTGCAGGGGTTACAGGTGTGTGCCACTGTACCTAGCTGCACCTTGTCTTATTCTAACATGACTACCCATCTCTATTTTTTATTTAGTTTTACATATTCTTTTTTTTCATTTTTGTTATTATTTCAACAGTAACAGTAATTAAAAAAATCGTAAAGCCATTGTCTTAGGCTATTTCTACTGCTACAACAAAATATTCAATACTGGGTTATTTATGAAGAACAGATATTTCTTTCTTAACGTTCTGGAGCCTGGAAGTCTGAGATCAAGGAGTTGGCAGATGTGTCTTTTTTCTTTTTCCTTTTCAAGCATTTATTCTTCTAAATTCACATATTGTAATTTTTTGTTCATTTTAGATACACATGGCAGTAGAGTGTATTTTGACATATTATACATACATGGAGTACAAACAATTCCAATTAGGATACCATTCTTGTGGTTATAGGATGGGAATAGAAAAGACAGTAGAATTAATTGGACATAACTTTCCTCTGTTCATAAAAGAATAATCAACCAGTGTAACAACAAATTATGTACTGCCAATGTTTTTTAAATACAATAATTCTGTAGAGATTATTCTGTGCATGTTCCCCTCTTTTGCACATATGCTCCATCCTCTTTTATTTTATTTATTTATTCTAATTAGGTTTACATGGCAGCACAATGCATTTTGAATCATTGTACACAAATGGAGCACAACTCTTCATTTCTCTGGTTGTACACGATGTAGAGTTGCACCATATGTGCAGTCACACGTGAACCTAGGGCATTGCTGTCCATCACATTCCACCATCTTCCCTGCCTCCATGTCCCATCCCCTCCCTTCTCTCCCCTTTGACCAAAGTTTCTCCATTCTTCCCATGTCCCCTCTCATATTACAGATCACCATCCACTTATCAGAGAGAACATTCAGCCTTTGGTTTTTTGGGTTACTTCAATTAGCATGATTCCACCCATTTACCTGCAAACGCCGTAATTTTATTCTTTTTTAATGCTGAGTAATATTCCATTGTGTATATATACCACAGTTTCTTTATCCATTCATCTATTGAAGGGCATCTAGGGTGGTTCCACAGTTTAGCTATTGTGAATTGAGCTGCTATAAACATTGAAGTGGCTGCGTCACTGTAGTGTGCTGTTTTTAAGTCCTTTGGGTATAGACCGAGGAGTGGGATAGCTGGGTCAAATGGTGGTTCCATTCCAAGTTTTCTAAGGAATTGCCATACTGCTTTCCAGAGTGGAAAGTCCCACCAGCAATGTATGAGTATGCCTCTTCCTCCACATCCTCACCAACACTTGTTGTTTGTATTCTTGATAACTGCCATTCTGACTGGCATGAGATGAAATCTTAGAGTAGTTTTGATTTGCATTTCTCTAATGGCTAGAGATGTTGAACATGTTTTCATATATTTGTTGATTGATTGTATATCTTCTTCTGAGAAGTTTCTGTTCAGCTCCTTAGCCAAATTATTGATTGGGTTGTTTGGGTTTTTGTTTGTTTGTTTGTTTTGTACTGAGGATTGAACTCAGGGGCACTCAACCACTGAGCCACTTCCCCAGCCCTATTTTGTGTTTTATGTAGAAACAGGGTCTCACCTCGCCGTTGCTGAGGCTGGCTTTGAACTCGTGATTCTCCTGTCTCAGCCTCCGTAATTGCTGGGATTACAGGCTTGAGCCACCATGCCCGGCTATGTTTGGTTATTTTTGTGTTAAGTTTTTTGAGTTCTTTATATATCCTGGAGATCAGTGCTCTATCTGATGTGTGTGTGGCAAAAATTTTCTCCTAGAATGTAGGCTCTCTGTTCGCCTCATTGATTGTTTCTTTTGCTGAGAAGAAGCTTTTAGTTTGAATTCATCCCATTTATTGATTCTTACTTTTATTTCTTGTGCTTTAGGAGTCTTGTTAAGGAAGTCAGGGCCTAATCTGACATGATGAAGATTTGGGCCTGCTTTTTCCTCAATTAGGCACAGGCCTAATTAAGGTCCTTGATCCACTTTGAGTTTTGTGCATGGTGAGAGATAGAGGTTTAGTTTCATTTTGCTGCATATGGATTTCCAGTTTTCCCAGCACCATTTGTTGAAGAGGCTATCTTTTCTCCAATGTATGTTTTTGGCACCTTTTTCTGGTATAAGATAACTATATTTATGTGGGTTTGTCTCTGTGTCTTTTATTCTATACGATTGATCTACATGTCTATTTTGGTGCCAATACCATGCTGGTTTTGTTATTATAGTTTTGTAATATTGTTTAAATTCTGGTATTGTGATGCCTCCTGCTTCACTCTTCTTGCTAAGGATTGTTTTGGCTATTCTGGGTCTCTTATTTTTCCAAATGAATTTCATGATTGCTTTATCTATTTCTATAAAGAATGATGTTGGAGCTGGGTGTGGTGGTGCATGTCTGTTATCCCAGCACTTTGGGAGGCTGAGACAGGATAATCACAAGTTCAAAGCCAGCCTCAGCAATGATGAGGCACTAAGCAACTCAGTGAGCCCCTGTCTCTACATAATACACAAAATAGAGCTGGGGATGTAGCTTGGTGGTCGAGTACCCCTGAGTTCAATCCCTGGTACCAAAAAAAAAATGATGTAGGGATTTTAATTGGAATCACATTGAATCTCTATAGTGCTTTGGGTAGTATGGCTATTCTGACCATATTGATTCTGCCTATCCAAGAGCATGGGAAATCTTTCCATCTTTTAAGGTCTTCTTCAATTTCTTTCTTTACTGTCCTGTAGTTTTCATTGTAAAGGTCTTTCACCTCTTTTGTTAAATTGATTCCCAAGTATTTCATTTTTGAGGGAGCTACTGTGAATGGGGTAGTTTTTCTAATTTCTCTTTCAGATGATTCATCACTGATGTATAGAAATGTGTTTAATTTATGGGTTGATTTTATACCCTGCTACTTTGCTGAATTCATTTATTAATTCTAGAAGTTTTCTGGTGGAATTTTTTGGATTCTCTAAGTAAAGAATCATGTCATCAGCAAATAATGATAGTTTGAGTTCTTCTTTTCCTATTTGTATCCCTTTAATTTCTTCTCTCTGTCTAACTACTCTGACTAGATTTTCAAGGACCATGTTGAATAGAAGTGGTGAAAGAGGACATCCCTGTCTTGTTACCATTTTTAGAGGGAATGTTTCTAATTTTTCCACATTGAGGATGTTGTTGGCCTTCAGTTTTGCATGGATAGGTATTACAATGTTGAGGTATGTTCCTGCTATCCCTAGTTTTTCTAGTGTCTTAAACATGAAGAGGTGCTATATTTTGTCAAATGCTTTCTCAGCATCTATAGAGATAATCATATGATTCTTGACTTTAAGTCTATTGATGTGATGAATTATGTTTATTGATTTCCGCATGTTGAACCAACCTTGCATCCCTGGGATAAAACCCACCTGATCATGGTGCACTATCTTTTTAATATGTTTTTGTATACGATTTGCCAGAATTTTATTGAGAATTTTTGCATTAATGTTCATCACAGATATTGATCTGAAGTTTTCTTTCTTTGATGTGTCTTTGGTTTTGGAATCAGGGTGATACTAGCCTCATAGAATGAGTTTGAAAGGATTCCGTTCTTTTCTATTTCATGGAATAATTTGAAGAGTATTGATATTAATTCTTATTTGGAGGTCTTGTAGAACTTGGCTGAGAATCCATCTGGTCCTGGGTTCTTTTTGGTTGGTAAGCTTTTGATGGTCTCTTCTTTTTCCTTGCTTGAAATTGATCTGTTTAAGTATGTTCTCCTGATTCAATTTGGGCAGATCGTATGCCCTGAGAAATTTTTCAGGATTTTCTAGTTTCTAATTATCTTCTGTATTTCAATAGTGTCAGTCATGATATTTCCCTTTTCATTTCAAATTTTAGTAATTTGAGTTTTATCTCTCCTTCTTTTCATTACGGTAGCGAAGGTTGACCAATTTTATTTATTTCTTCAAAGAACCAGCTATTTGTTTTTATCATTTTTTATTTGTTTTATCAATTTTTTGAATTGTTTCCTTTGTTTTAATCTCATTGATTTCAGCCCTGCTTTTAATTATTTCCTGTCTTCTAGTTCTTTTGGTGTTGATTTATTCTTCTTTTTCTAGAGCTTTGAGATTTAATGTCAGGTCACTTATTTGTTCACTTTTTCTTCTTTCAATGAATGAGCTCAATGCAATGAAATTTCCTCTTAACACAGCCTTCATAGTGTCTCAGAGATTTTGATATGTTGTATCAGAGTTCTCCTTTACTTCTAAGAATTTTTTATTTTCTCCTTAATGTCTTCCATTATTCATGCATCATTCAATAGCATATTATTTAGTCTTCAGGTGATGGAGTAACTTCTATTTTTTATTTTATCAATGATTTCTATTTCATTCCATTGTGCTCTGATAGAATGCAGGGTAGTATCTCTATTTTTTTGTATTTGCTAAGAGTTGTTTTGTGGCATAACATGTAGTCTATTTTAGAGAAAGATTTGTGTGCTGTTGAAAAAAACGTGTGTTCACTTGTTGATGGATGAAATACTCTGCATATATCTATTAAATCTAAATTATTGCTTGCATTATTGAGTTCAATGGTTTATTTGTTTAGTTTTTGTTTGGAAGTTCTGTCCAGTGGTGAGAGAGGTGTGTTAAAGTTACCCAGTATTATTGTGTTGTGGTCTATTTGATTCCTGAAATTAAGAAGGACTTGTTTGATATACATGGATGCTCCATTGTTCAGAGCATAGAAATTTATGATTTTTATGTCTTGTTGATGTATACTTACCTTACACAGTATGAAATGTCCTTCTTTACCCTTTCTGACTATCTCTGGTATGAAATCTGCTTTATCTGATATGAGGATGGAGACCCCTGATTGTTTACATAGTCCATTGGCGTGGCATGTTTTTTCCCATCCTTTCACCTTTAGTCTGTGGACATCTTTTTCTATGAGATGAGTCTTTTGAAGACAACATATTGTTGGGTCTTGTTTTTAATTCAATCTGCCAGTCTATGTCTTTTGATTGATGAGTTCAGGCCATTAACATTCAGGGTTATTATTGAAATATGGTTTGTATTCCCATTAATTTTGCTTTATTTTTGGTTTTTAACTTGATTTGGTTTCTACTTTGATTGGATTTTCCTTTAGTGTAGTCTCTGTCTTTGCCAATTTTCATTGTTGTTTTTTATTTCCTCTTCATGAAATATTTTCCAAGAATATTCTCTAGTTCAGGCTTTCTCATTGCAAATTCTTTTAACTTTTGTTTATCATGGAAAGTTTTTATTTTATCATCAAATATGAAGCTTAATTTTGCTAGATATCAGATGATTGGTTCGCACTCACTTTCTTTCAGAGCTTGGTATATGTTGTTCCAGGATCTCCTGGCTTTGAGGGTCTGGGTTGGGAAATCTGCTGAAATCCAAATTGGTTTCCCCCTGCATGAGATCTGTACCTTCTCTCTTGCAGCTTTTAAAATTCTATCCTTATTGTGTATGGTAGGCATTTTCATTATAATGTGCCTTGGTGTGGGTTTGTTGTAGTTTTGTACATTTGGTGTCCCATAAACCTTTTGTATTTGATTTTCCAATTCATTCTTCATGTTTGGGAATTTTTCTGATATTACTTCATTGAAGAGATTGTGCATTCCTTTGGTTTGTATCTCTGTGCCTTCCTCTATTCCAATAATTCTTACATTTGGTCTTTTAATGTTATCCCATAATTCTTTGATGTTTTGTTCATGGTTTCTTACCATTTTCATTCCAGTCTGTTGATGATGCTTTCTATTGAATTTTTTATTTGGTTTATTGTTTCCTTCATTTCAAGGATTTCTGCTCTTTTTTTTGCTTCCTGTATTTGCTCTCTTATCTCTTTTTTGGAGTGATCAATGGTTGCCTGTATTTGCTCTCTAATCTCTTTGTTGGATTGATCAATTGTTGCTCCAAATTGCTCTCTTATATTATTCTGTGCTTCACAGATCATTTTAATTATGTATGTTCTGAACTCCTTCTCTGACATTTCATCTACTTTGCTTTTCATAGACCCTTTTGCAAACCTATTGTTTATATAGTAGATGCTATAGTATATCTACAATGGATTCTATTATTGTAGCATCTTAGTTTGTTTGAGGCATTTTATTCCTTTGTTTTTTCATGTTGTTCATATGTCTTCCTCTCTAGCAGTGCCGATTTGAGGTATTACAGTTTCTACCCTATAATCTTGTAGTGTCCCTGAAAGTTACCAGTACCTCACCTCTGTTGTAACTAGGCCTGAAGGGACCTTGGTGATGATCTTACAGGTCCTGGCTGTTGACTCTAGATGGAAGCAGGCAGGGACAGCAACCAGTTGGTAGATGGGAGCCCCCAGCGCAGCATGTGGTCAGTCTCCTCCTCTGCGCATGTGCAGTAGGTCCACAGTCTTTATCCTATAGGCTTATAAATTCCCTACAGGGTTCCAATACCTCTCCTTTAAGGGGGAAACCAATATTAACAGATATCAATAAAAACAATATATAGCTTTAAATCAAGTAGCTCCTAATAGGACATTTACGGCTTTGTCACAATATACAGAAATTATGAGTTCAATTAGCATCTACTATATAAACACTAGGTTTGCAAAAGAGTCTCTTCAGGTGGACTACAGAGAATTGGGAGTGGGGTGTAGGATGAGATGTTAGGGAGACAGAAAGTGAGGATATAGAGTTAGTAGATCCTAGAAAGCAGGAAGGAGGAATCCAAAAGAAGTTGGCTAGTGGTAGAAAAGAGAGAATGAGATTTGGAGAAGACAAGTAAGTAGGAAGAAAATAGAGTACAAAAAACAAGGAAATGTAAAAAATTAAGAAAAATAAAACATGTAAAAATAGAAGATATGAGACTATGTAACACAACCGTAATGTACTAATCAGATATTCCAATCCTCAGTGTAAAGCCAGGAGACCAAAAGGTGGCAAATAAAACCACCAGGCAAGGTTTTATTGGGATGTACCCTCCTGGGTGAATTCCTCTCAGTCCAACAGAGCACGTCGGGAGAACTGCGCATGTGTTCCACGGTACAGAAAGTTTAAAGAGCCCAGTAAGGAAGGGGAGGGCTTGAGGTAGGAAGAGGAGGTATCTGGAGTCCTGTGTTCCCCTGGGGTTGGTCAGGGAATCAGCATCTGGTTGGCTGTTCCTTTGCGCATGTGAGCTGCTTGATGCTTCGTTCCCGGCAGTGGCGTTTGCCATATTGTACGGTCTACTTTCGCCTCCCGAGAAGAGACGCGAGATCTTGAGCTGACCTAACACTCAGTAGCCTAATGCAAAAATATACTTGGTTTCACCAATGTTGGGGATGTGAGGGCAGGAAAAGAGTGAGAGAGAAGAAAAAGAAAGGAAGAAAAGAAAAAAAGAAAAAAAAAGGATAATAGAGGGGGAAAAAAGTCTCAAGGTAAATAAAAAGACTTGCTTCCCTTCCCATCCAGAAGGTGGGGTTGTCTGTTGTTTCCTGGTATCTCCCTGCTCAGGCCCAAGATGGCAAGGAAGGAGTTCCACAATGGAGGTGTCTGCTTTCAGAGATAGGGTGTAGGGCTGGGTGAGGTGGTGGCGTTGGGCAATGTGTTCAGAGATGCTGCTCTGTGGCATGCTGTGTGAAAGAAGGTTGTCTCCAGTTCCTGTCCAGTGTCTCCAGATGTAGGCGAATGGGGGAATTCCACCCTGGTAGATGGAGGTCCACACAAAGCAGCAGCCAGGGGTCCTATGCTGGCTCCAGGGGTCCTGCGTGGGAGTGACAGCTAGGGGACCTGTGTGGGTGGGTGACCTGAGGTCTTGTGTAGTGTGTTGGCGCTGGAGCAGAGGGTCTTGCACTGACACGGGTCCTGCATGTGCAATCGGCCATGGTCTTGTGCAGGTGAATGCTAGGGTCCTGCTTGGGTGAGTGGCCAGGGTCCTGCACAAACACTGGGGCCTGGTGACCCCTGTGGGCACACAACTGGAATTCCTGTGTGGAAGCAGCTGTCAGGGGTTCTCTAATAACTCACAGAGAAATAGTATTTCCACTGCTTTCATCCCTGGTCCTGGAGAGACTAGGAATGCAGCGCCTGTCTAGGCACCATCTTGGATCTGTATCGGATTTGGTATCTTGTGAGGATAGCTGTTTCCAAGATGGCACCACTTGCTGTGTCCTCACATGGCAGAGAGATGGAGGAGCTACAGTGCACAGCATACACCCTTCAACCTCTCTTACAAGGTCATTATTCATTCATGAGGCTCTGTGTTTATCTCTTAGTCACTTCCTAAAGGCCCCACCTTTTAGTGCTATCACCTTGGCAATTAAGGTCAACACATGAACTTGTGAGAGACACATCCAGACCACAGAAGCCATGATGGTGAAGCTCATGTCAAAGCTTGCGATTGACCCCAACTCTGAATGAGTGAGGTCATGTACTATTGCGGTTCACGTACAAGATGAAGCTGACCCTGCACCAGGGTTCATGGTGCCCTTGAAGCAGCAGCAGACGTGTGACGCGCATTTCACCAGCACAGGATGATTCTCCATGTCTAGGGACGCTTACCCCAGCCAGAAAACTCACAGCAGGCCTCCTGGAGGAGGACCCCTGGCTGAACAAGGCTACGCCCAGGGCAGAAGCATCCCAGGAGAACACAACTCATGGGCAGAACCAGGGGAGACAGGTGGCACCTTGCAGTGCAGGGACAGCTGGGGCTTCTGTTTACTGAGAAGCACACTGTGGACAGTGGGGCACATCTGAAGAGTGTGCAGGACTGGTCCAGTTCATGTTAAACCAATACCATTATCACAATTGAGGCTGAGTGTTTGTGTCCCCCAGACTCACATGTTGAGACCCTAACTGCTGTGATGAGCAGAGCTAGTGCCTTGGAGGGGGATGAGGTCACGAGGAGGGGAGTCTCGTGGGTGGGATCAGTGCCCTTGTCTTGCCCTCTTTCCCTTCTATGAGGACTAAAGAAGGTGACAGTCTCAAATCTGGAAGAGAGTCCCCAATAGCACTCAACCATGCTGACACCCCAATCTCAAATTCCCAGGCTCCGAAACTCTGAGAAGTGAACTTGTTGTTTATAAGCCTTCTGGCCTGTGGTCTTCTGTTACAGCAGCCCCGTGGACTGCGACATCCCCTGTGCTCGGCCACACCCTGGCCCAGGCCCTGAGGTTCAACAGTGAAGAGACAGACAAAGCACCTGGCCTTATGGTGCTGGCCCTGTCAAGAACAAAGGAGCAGCTCGGCTCAGGTGCGGGATGTCAGATCAGCAACAAAATTTTTTTTTATATTGGGGATTGAACCCAGGAGCACTTAACCAATGAGCACAGCCCTTTTTATCTTTTGTTGTTTATTTTGAAATAGGGTTTCACTAAGTTGCTTAGGGCCTTGCTAAGTTGTGGAGGCTGGCTTTGAAGTTGTGATCCTCTTGCCTCAGCCTCCCGAGCTCCTGGGAATACAGGTGTGCGCCACCACATCCAGCAATGATGTGGGACATGTCTACCCATTTGATCACTAATTGAGACATACATATGCTAAAATAAGTTTATCTGAAATTGAAATTTAACTGTCTACCCTGTATCTTTATTTGCCAAATTTAGTAACCCCATTTTTAAATTTAAAATGTATTGATATAATTGAAGATCCATGCATAGTTTAAATAACAACAAGTACTCCCGGTACATTTTGCCCGTTGTGCCCAGTGCTGACATCTTGCAAAGCCAGCGCACCATGGCCGTGGGCCGTCCATGTCCACGCAGCGTGCCCGTCTTGCTCAGGTTCCCCAGCCTCCCTCGTTAGTTTCCATGATTCTGTCACCTATACCATCCGTGTGTCCAGCAACCACTGTCAAGACATCAGGCAAAATAGGCGTGTGCAGGCTAGCTGGGCGCAAGGGAGGCAGTGGCGGAACAGGGATACCTAGGTGTCACCATCGTCCAGCCCTGGCTTTCGTTGGGGGAGGTGGACTCATAGGTGCTTATTTCACTTTCACAAATCAACATGTATCCACAGGCTCACGCAGGCTCGCCATGGTGACTTCTCACACAGCAAGGGGAGTGATTAACTTGGTTTACTGCGTGCACTCCAGACAGGAAGCAGTCCTGCTAACGATCTAATTCCGTAGCCCAGGGAGGTGGGGCAGGAGGGAAGGTGACAGTGGTGTTGCCGTGTCCTTCTTACCTGCTGTTTAGGCTAGTCCCTTTTCACCTGGAGGAGAATGTGCTGATGGGGGCACCCTGCATGGCACAGGGCCAGTCTCCCCCTGAGGATGACTCGCTCCAGACAGCAATGGCCCCCTGTTCCCACCAACACACCAAAGGCTTCACTTTTCCAATATCTGCTTAACTAAGCATTATCATACGGGGGTGGGAGTCCTTGCAGCTTGTACAGTCAAGAATGGCCTAGCTTACCATATTTTTATTTTGCATTTCTTTAGATTGGATATTTCCCACAAGTTTGCTGGGCTTTTGAGCTTTTCCTTTGGGGAACACTGGTTCTGGTCCTTAGCCATATTTTTCTTGGGACAAGGTGATGGGGTTTCCTTTAAAAAATTGACCTGTGAGAGCGTTTATGTGCGTGAATTGTTGGGAACATTACTAAGGAAATGTTCTTCATTGTACTTCATCGCCTCGGATTATAAATTTGGTAGAAAATTGTCAACCCTTGAGCTTGGTCTCACTCATCTTTTATTGCTCTTGAAATTCACTAGGGAAGTGCTATGTCTTTCCCAGAGTCCTCCGGGTGCTGCAGGACATGGCGCCGGTGAGCTGTGAGGAGGAGATGATGTGTCTCTGGACAAGTGTTCCCTTCTCACCCTGCTCCAACTCTGTCTTTCCATTGCACAAAGAGCATTGAGACTCTTGCAGGGATTAACAAGACGCTCCTTGTGCTTGAGGAATTATTTGACCTTTCACTTGCCCTGACGCGTGAAAGGTTTATTGTCTGCAGATTCGATTTCATCGTGAACTCTCATACGTCCTGCTAAGAAGCCTGCTTTCATTTTCACCTATTATCACGAGCAGAGTCCTCTTGCAGTCTGAAGACAGAGCTTCAGTTATGCGTCCAGAAGAGAACAATCTGTGCAGGGCAAGCAAATCAATGAATCATTAATCCTCCTTACATCGCACTTAGTGCCCATACAAAGAACCGTCAAAGACTTCTTCCCCCTACATGATGTAACTGGCTCCTGCGTTTGCTAATGATCGGCAGGAGGCTGAGTGCAGAGTGGATGGGCAGATGGAGCGTGGTGCAGAACGGGAGAGAGCCGAGCGTGTACAGCACGGTGCAAGGCCCCAGGCGCCTTGGGGGGCGCAGGATGCCCCTCTTAAAAGGCGACACACACTTTCACAATCTCCCACATTTTCTTTAACATCCTCCTGAATAGATATTGGCTGAAAACATTTGTTATGTTTCAAGTAAAACCAGCGAGTCTTCAGAAACAGGAGAGGCCAAGAAATGGGCCTGTTCCTGAAGGGCACCTGCGTGCAGCTGTGGGGGCTGCCAATGACACCTTCCTTGGCTTGGTGGCACCCATGCTCCCCACTTTACTGTTTCTTCTTGTGTGGAGCAATTCACTGGGCAGAAGAGAAGGGGTGCTTTTCTCCAGTCACACCAATCCCGCCTTCCCTAGAGGAGACCCCACAGAGTAGGTCTACTGACAGCGCTGAGAGGGGGCGCGGGGAGCAGCGAGGGGCTCGCGGCATCGGGTGCAGGATGCAGCGGGGTGTCATGTCCATGCAAGGAAAGGAGGGCAGGGAAGGCAGCAGTTCCCAGACCCAGCAGTGCCCCGCCACTCACTTTGGCAAAAAGCATGGTAGTCAAGCCCGGGCATGCTGTGGGCATTGACTCTCCTGGACACAAAACTAAAAGAATCGTGCTGGGCATAGCTCCCAGGATTCAAGACAGCACCGTTCTTCTTTAATCGGGCTGACACTTTGCTGACCTTTCAGAGTTACAGCCACCCCCCAGGAAGGTTTGGCCTCCCCCAAAGTCTGATTTGCCTGGTGCTCACCGACTCCAGTACCTCCCTGGCTCCAGATGTGTCGGTGCCTCTGCGTACGCCATCACGTCTTACCAGCAGGTGAACAGAGCCCAGAGGCCAGGAGTTGCCCGTCGGCTGCACTTGCCTCTGCTGCTCTGATCACACCCCTCAGGCAGGTCTGGTGCTGGCTTAGTTCCTCCTTCTTTGCTAAAACCTCTGGGCATTGGAGGCAGCTGCTCTGGGATT
>CM053412.1:2143565-2236136 GCA_028644305.1 Xerus rutilus
CAGCAATGACAATCATAACAACTATTTGCATTTGTTTTATGACTACTTTCCAATTGTGCCAACTATGATATTATAATCACTTGATTGCTAAAAAAAAAAAGAGAAAATATTGGAGTACAGAAATATAAAGACATTGCCATTGCATTTAAAGGAAAGCAGTCTGTTGCCCAAGCAGGTTATTTTAAATTTCAAAAATCTAAGCACTGACCTATTATTTCAGGTGAAAATGTCACAGGCTGTAAACGCTGCCAGCAGTGCCTGGGAGAAGTCTGCTTGCCGAGGACACAATGTAGGCAGCAAGAAGGAAAGGAAGGGGAGTCCGTGGTGGTCAGGAGGAACTTTCCACCCTGCTGTGCCACTCTGTCCAGCACCTCTTGGGCACAGGGCTCTGCAGTCTTCTGTCCCTGAGTGACTTGAGCATGAATCACAGTGGACAGGGCGCATTCGGATGGAAGGCTCTTGACTGCGATGAGCAGAAGGCCTCTTACCTTCTCAGAGGTCTCCTGAAACACCTGCACCAATTCACAGCTGCCAAACGTGAAAGCAACCCAGATGCCCTTCAATAGATGAATGGACAAAGAAACTGTGGTGTACATACACAATGGAATGTTACTCAGCAATAAAAGAGAATAAAATTCTGGCATTTGCAGGTAAATGGATTGAATTGGAGAACATCATGCTAAGTGAAGTAAGCCAATCCCAAAAATCCAAAGGCCAAATGTTCTCTCTGATACATAAGGGGATGGGGGTGGGGAGCATGGGAGAAATGGAGGAACTTTGGATGGGATGGGGGAGATGGGAGGAGGTGAGGGGGAATGGGAGTATCAGAAATGGTGGAATGAGTTGGATGTTACTGCCCTAGGTGCATTATGAAAACACAAATGGTGTGCTCTATCTTGTTTGCAACCAGAGAGATGGAAAAATTGAGCTCTATAAATGTACTATGACTTGAAATGCATCTAAATAAATAAATTAATAAAAAAATAATACCTGGACCAAAATAATCAAATAAATTCAAACTCAATGTTAAAATAAATGAAGACTTCACACACATACACACACACACACACACACACACACACAAAAAAAAAAAAAAAACAACACCCAGCACAAGGGACACCTGGAAGATATCTTGGTTGACTGCTGGAAAAACTCCCTGGCTCTGAGAGACGGTCCCCATGCAGAGGGCATCAATCAGGGGATGGTAAGAACAAATAGCAAAAGCACTGGCTCAGCACCTGTGTGCTCCAGGGCCTTGGTTCCTGCCTGGAGGCCTCTGAAGACCTCGGCTCTCCACCCATCACCTCCCCTCCTCGGCCAGCCTCTGGATTCTCAGCTTTCTGCATGCTCGAGGGAAATGAGAGGCTCCGAGTCTCCCCGGTGCTGGGACCTCACCCAGGAATGCTGCCTGTGCTCCAGGTGTGGTCCCCACACAAGGAGTTTGTCTAAGGTTTGAGTTCTCAGGCCCAGCTCCCACCCACCAAGATCAGATCAGAACTTCCACAAGAGGTGCCGGTCCTCGTGGGCTGTTGGCATATGCAAAGCACTGGGCTAGGTCCCTGTCTGCTTTGTGTCACCTAAGGGACACAGAGGAGAAGGCTGAATGCCATGTGAAGGTAGAGGCCGAGATTGGGGGGATGCAGCCTCAAGTCAGTGGAAGGCAGGACTGCCAGGAGCTGTCAGAGCTGCAGGAGGAAGGACCCCGCCCTGGAACCTCTGGAGAGAGCGAGCCCTGCACCTCCTTGAATCTGGAATCTGATCTCCAGAACTGTGAGAGAACAACCTTCTGTAGCTTTACGTGAATGCACTCATGTGAGCTGTCCCAGCAGCCCAGGGAACCCTGGCCACTTGTGGCCTTGGCCTTGGCCAGGCTTCAGTTCACAGGCCCCAGCCAGCTCCTCACCCTCAGGGCTCTGCTGGCTCCACCCTAAACTTCAAAGTGATTTGTTATGCCGCTATAAATAACTAAGGTAGCCCCTTAACTATTCAAATAAAAAATAAATATTTATTTTCCTTAGAAAAAAGTAACACATCATCATAAATTTGGTGTCCATAAATTATTCTTGTCCACAACAGGTTGGTTCATTTTGGATGAGTCCTGAGTTTCCCTGGTTTCCCTCCTGTCCTCCTCCCCCTGTTCCCCTTCTTCTCCTCTATCTTCCGCCCATCTATTTATTTTTAATTGGTGTTTTACAGATACACCTTTGCACAGTGGTGTATTTACCCAGGCACATAGTGTGATTCTGTGAAATTCATTCTGCATTTCCCCCCCTTTCCCACCTGTCCTCCTCCAGTCTCCCTCTCCTATTCCACTGACCTTCTCCAAATCTTTATGGTCTCTGGTCCACCCCTCTTTCCCTTTGCTTTGCTCTAACTTCTGCATATGAGAGAAAGCATTTAATCCTTGATTTTCTGAATCTGGCTTATTTCACTTAGCAGTAGATTGGATTGTTCTTCCATCCCATCCATTTAGCAGCAAATGACATAATTTCATTCATTTCTTTATGGCTGACTAAAACTTTATTATGTATATATACCACATTTTCTTAATCCATTCCTCTATTGATATGCACTTGGCTATTGTGAGTTGTGCTGCTATAAACATTGAAGTGGCCATATTACTATAGTATACTAACTTTAGTTCTTTTGAATAAATACCAAGGAGTGGTATTTATCTGGGCCATATGGTGGTTTCCTTCCTAGGTTTTTTAGGAATCTTCATACTGCTTTTAAGAGTTTACTAATTGGCAGACCACCATCGATGTATCAGTGTACCTTTCCCCCCATATCCTTGCCTGCATTTATTGTTATAATTGCCATTTATACTGGAGTGAGACGAAATCTTAGTATAGTTTTGATTTGCATTTCCCTGATTGCTAGAGATGTTGAACATTTTTTCATGTGTTTGTCAGTCATTTGTGTTGCTTCTTGTTAAAAAAGTCTATTTAGTTCTTTTACCCTTTTTTTTTTTGGTGCTAATATTTCTGGGTTCTTTATATATTCTCTATATTAACCCCTTGTCAGAGAAGTAGCTGGCAAAGATTTTCTCCCATTCCACAGGCAATGTCTTCACCATCTTAATTGTTTCCTTTGCTGTGCAGAAGCTTTTTCATTTGACGTCATCCACTTATTGATTCTTGGTTTTATTTCTTGAGCTTCAGGGGTCTTGTTAAGGAAGTCAGGTCCTGTGCCAATATGTTGGAGTATTGACCCTCTGTTGTCTTCTAGCGTTTGCAAACTTTCAGGTATAATTCCTAGGATCAGGGTCTGCTTTGAGTTGATTTTTGTGTAGGGTGAGAGATAAAGGCCTAGTTTCACTCTTCTACATATGGATGTCCAGTTTTCCCAGCATCATTTGTTGAAAAGACTGTCTTTCCTCCCCTGTAAGTTTTAGGCCTCTCTGTCAATGTTTTAGTGAGCTTTTTCACTGCTGTGACTAGTGGATCTGACCAGCACAACTGTAGGGGAGCAGAAGTTTATTTGAGGGCTATTTGCCTCTTTCACAACCAGGAATCAGCTTGCCAAAGGGGAGCTTTGCTCCAGCTGCCAGCTCTAGAATCAGGCCTCGGATGCCAGCATGCCAGCATGATCAGGAAGCCACGACAGTTAGGACGCAGACGTGATTAGAGGCAACCATGACCAAACAGCCACTGTGAACCCCAGCGCCTCCGAGAGCATGAGGCCAGCAACACCAGCAGGGGCATGGTCTTGTTTCTACCATCCAAATATTTTTGTGTGTAAGGGGAGGGTACAGGGGATTGAACTCAGGGACACTCGACCACAGAGCCACATCTCCAGTCCTATTTTGTGTTTTATGTAGAGACAGGGTCTCACTGAGTTGCTTAGCTCCTTGCTGTTGCTGAGGGTGGCTTTGAACTCATGATCCTCCTGCCTCAGCCTCCTGCCGCTGGGATTACAGGCATGTGCCATTGTGCAGGGCTCCAAATATTTTTGATGGCTAAAACCTAAATCGTATCTGGACCCCCCAACTGCAGTGGAGCCTTAGAAATGCAGTTGTGTGCCTTCTCACACCCGTAGAATGAGGTTGGACTAGACATTGGGTGCAAACCCACCACATCCACCACGCTCCTCACAAGGCGCAATGGGAGGAAACACAACTCTGAGCATTTGTGACGATCTTCCGAAACTCCTTCAGTGGTTACTCATCACCTAGAAAATATCCAAGTTCAATGTCCTGACTGCTCCTCCTACCATAGCACCGCAGCCCTTGACTATGTAGCAACGCCAAGATGCACAGGACATTATGTCCTCCTTCAAGCCTGGTGAATGTTTACTCATCCAAGACTCGGCTTAGGCATGCCAGGAAGCCCGCCTTGCATGGTAGGGGCTGTGAGCTCTCACTGCAGCTTCCTGAGCACATCTAGGCCTTGGAATGTTTCTGCCTAGGCCATTAGTTATGTGTTCTCTGGGAGCAGCCACTGGGTCCCCAAGGCTTGGCCACAGATATCTGCTAAGTACATATTTGTTATACTTAAATGAAGACACTAAATGGTGTCTTGGTTGGTGTATTAGGATTCTTTAGAGGAACAGAACCAACAGGAAGTATAATTATAAAAGGGGACTTATTAGGTTGGCTTACACGACCAGAGCTGGAGAGACCACAACGGCCATCTGTAGGCTGGACAGCTGGAAGAACCAGGAGGCTGAGGCAGTAGGACCATGCATTCAAAGCCAGCCTCAGCAAAAGTGAGATGCTAAGCAACTTGGTGAGACCCTGTCTCTAAATAAAATACAAAATACCCTGAGCTCAATCCCTGATACCCCCCCATCTGATTGCCTTTTCATCTTCCAAATTCTTCTTCCATTTCTTTCTTCAGTTCCAGTTTTCATTGTAGAGGTGTTTCACCTCTTGGTTAGATTTATTTCCAATTTTTTTGAGGTTATTGTGAATGAGATAGATTTACCAATTTCTTTATCAGTAGAATCACTATAGTAGTATTGGAAAGCTATTGATTTATGGATGTTGATCATGTATTCTGCTACTTTGCTGAATTTATTTATCAGCTCAAGAAGTCCCACAATGGAGTTTTTTGAGTGTTCTAGATATTGGATCATGTCATCATCAAACAGATAATTTTACTTCTTTTCCCGTTTGTGACTTTTTAATTTCTTTCTCTTGCCTGAGTGCTCTGGCTAGAATTTCAAGAATGATATTGAATAGGAGTGGTGAGAGTGGAAATCTTGTCATGTTCCTGATCTTAAAGGAAGCACTTTCAGTTTTTCTCCATTCAGCATAATGTTAGCTTTGGGTTTTCCCACGCAGCCTTCATGATGGTGAAGTAAGTTCCTTCCCTCCCTAGTCTCTTCACCATTTTTAACATGAATAGGTGCTGGATTTTATCAAAGATCTTTTTACATCTATTGAGATTATCATATGATTCTTGTCCTTAATTCTGCGGATATGGTGAATTACATTTATTGATTTGCATATGTTGAATCAATCTTATATCGCTAGATGAAACACATTTGGTCATAGTATACTATCTTAATTTATGAGATTTTAAATGTCATTTGCTAATATTTTATTAAGAATTTTTGCATCTATGCTCATCAGGGATATTGATCTGTAGTTCTCCTTCCTTGGAGTGTTTTTTTTTTTTTTTTTTTTTTTTTTTTTTAATATTTTTTTAGCTGTAGATGGACATAATGTCTTTATTTTATTGCTTTGTATGTGGTGCTGAGGATCGAACCCAGGGCCTCACGCATGCGAGGCAAGCGCTCTACCGCTGAGCTACAATCCCAGCCCCCCTTGGAGTGTTTTTGTATGGTTTTGGTATCCGAGTGCTACTGGCTTCATAGAATGAATTTGACAGTGTTCCTTTGAAGCCTTTCTATTTTGAGGAATAATTTAAGGAGTATTTCTGTTAGTTCTTTAAAGTTCTGGTGGAACTCAGATAAGAATCCATGTGGAGGCTGGGGTTGTAGCTCAGTGGCAGAGTGCTTGCCTAGCATGTGAGAGGCACTGGGTTTGATCCTCGGCACCACATATAAATAAACAAATACAAATAAAGGTTCATTCATAACTAAGAAAAATATATATTTTTTTCAAAAAGCAAGTGGATTAAAGTTACATTTTTAAAAAAGATCCATGTGGTTCTGAGCTTTTCTTTGTTAGAAGTCTTTTAATAGCTGCTTCAATCTTATTTCTTGGTATTGGTCTATTTAGGTTTTCCTTATCTTCTTGGTTTAATTTGAGAAGGTCATATGTGTCTAGAAATTTGTCAATGTCTTATAGGTTTTCCAGTTCATTATAGTATACATTTTCAAAATAGTTTATAATGATTCTCTGCATTTCAGAAATGTCTGTGATAGCATTTCCTTTTCACCTCTAACTTGGTTAATTTGGGTAGTCTTTCTCTTTCTTTTGGTTATTTTGGCTGAGAGTTTGTCAATCTTGTTTATTTTTTCAAAGAACCAACTCTTTGTTGCATCGATTCTGTATATTATTTTTTATTCTATATTTCATTGTTTCTGATTTTAATTATTTCATGTCTCCTACTGATTTGGGCATTAGTTTGTTTTTCCTTTTATAAGGTCTTTTATAAGATCTATATTCTACAACATAGAATATAGTCTATTTTGGAAAAAGTTTCATGAGCTGCTGATAAGAAAGTGAATACAGTTGTTTTTGGGTGAAATATTCTGTAAATGTCTGTTAGATCCCCTAGATTACACTATTTTTTAGATTGGAAATATCTTTATTGATTAATATTTTGAGCCCTGTATATTGGTGGTGGGGGTATGTTGCAATCCTCCAATGTTCTTGTGCTGGGGTTTTTCTGAGATTTAATGTCAAGAAGTATTTTTTAATGTAATTAGATGCACTGAATTTGAAATATAATCACTCACTATCATTATATCTTCTTGTTGGATTGTTCTCTTTGACAGTATGTAGTGGCCTTCTTTGTGTCTTCTGATTAATTGCTTTAAATTTGCTTTGTCAGATATGAAATAGCTATTCCTGCTTGTTTTGGAACTTCATTTGCATGGAATATTTTTTCCATCTTTTTACTTTTAGTCTATGAGTGTCTTTGCCTATGAGACTAGTCTCTTGCAAACAGCATGTAATTGAATGTTGTTTTTAAATTCATCTGCCAATCTATCTTTTAATTGGGAAGTCACAAACATTTACACAATTATTATGGACAGATATTTGTTATTTCCTGTCATTTTGGTTTGTTTGCTATATTTAATTCTATCTTGATTTTCATTTAGTTGGTTGTTCTAGTGACCTTCATCTATTTAGGAGCTTTATGGTTTGTTTTGGGGTTCTCTTGTGTGCATTATATCTTTAAGTATTCTCTGTAGTGCTGGCTTAGTAGTCATGAATTCTTTTAGTTTATGTTTGTCATGGAAGGTTTTTAGTTCTCCATCAATTCTGAAAGATAGTTTTGCTGGATAGACACAGTAATCTTGGTTGTAAGTTGTTTTCTTTTAGAGCTTCAAATATCTCATTTCAGCTCCTTCTTGATTTTGGTGTCTGAATTAAGAAGTGAGAAGTGAGCCCATTGGTTTGTCTCTAAATGTTACCTGATGTTTTTCTATTGCAACTTTTAATGTTCTTTCCTTATTTTCCATGTTAGGCATTTTGATTATTGTGTGTCTTGGGGGATTCTGTTTTGACCCTGTCTATTTGTGGTCCTATGTGCTTCCTGTATGTGAATGTCCATCTAAAGTGAGGAATGCTGCATTCCCAGCTGTCTGGCCAGTGCTTCCTCCCTGCAGCCTCTCCCAGTCCTCAGGCCTGGATTTCATTTTGTCCTTGCCTCTCATGGCCTAAGAGTCATGTGTGAGTGGCACTGTGGTCTTCCACTTCATTGTTCAGAGCCTTGATATTTGTTTGTTTTTATAAATGCTAAATTTTGTTGGTTTATAACAACTTGTTATCATAGTGAATAAGTTGTCAACTCTTACCCCCAGCCCTTTCAGGGGCCTCCTCTCTCTGGCACACATCAGACTGAGAAACCTGCTGTCCAGACCCTCTTGAATGGTGCACATAGAGGCTGCTGGGGACTCTTTTACCCTAAACCCAGGCTTCAGGACCCTGCTCACCTGGCTTCTGGGTCTAGTCTGGTAATATTGGACTCTCTCCTCCTGTTGCTTTCCCAGATAACAGGGCAGAATCTTAACAAAAGAAGTCCTCAAGGTGTGGATTTCAGACCAGTGACATCTTGCACATGCACCACCTGGGGGCTTGTTAAATATGCCAACTCTCAATCCTTCCCACCTGCTCAGAGTCTCAGGTGGTCTAGGGTCTGTATAAGGGCCCATCTGGTGACTAGATGTTTGCTTGAGCTTGAGGACACCACCTGGTTAGAAGGTCAGGCTCTGCAGCCTGGTTCTGCCACTCTGTGTTCTTGAGCAAGTGACAGAACTACTCTGTGTTTCAGTTTCTCCATCCACAAAATGGGACGGTAATATTTATGCTAATTCATGAGGCAATGAAGTATCAGTGTGATCGCCATGTAAAGGCTTAGAACATTTAGGATACAAGTACCCAGTGTCATTTTTACTACTAATTTACTGTTTTACCATTAATGTACAGATGATAGTAATGTCACAAATTTTACTAATTTGGGAAAACTAAAGGATATTTGATTAAAGAGAAGAAATCCCAAAATATGGCCTTTCACAAGCTCAGAGGAAGTTACCTATGAATACCAATGCACAAGTGTATATTTGAGTCCCTGTTCTGGATTCTTTTTCATATAACACCCAGAAGTGGAATTGCCAAATCACATGATAACTGCATGTGGAGTATTTGGGGCGCTCATCGTGCTGTCTTCCACGGGGCTGCACTACTTCTCACCAGCAATGTACGAGAGTTCCAAAATCTCTACATTCTCACCAACACTCATTACCTTTCATTTTAAAAATTTAAATCCCTCCTAGGGGTACCTCACTGTTTTTCGATTTCCCTTTCCCTAACGGCTAGTGAAGTTGAGCATCTTTTCATGTGTTTGTTGGCCATTTGTACATTTTCTTTGGAAGAATGTCTCTTCTTGACCTTTGCCCACTTTAAAGTCAGGTTGTTGGTTTTCTGTTGTTGCCTTGGTTCTAGGAAGTCTTCACATCGTCGGCATATCAATCCCTTATCAGACATTTGGGCCAGATCCAAGTCACAGAGATTTATCCCATGTTTTCTTCTAAGAGTTTTATGTTTTAACTCTTATGTTCAGGTCATTGATTCATGCTGAATTAATATTTGGCATGGTGTAAGGATACACATTCTTTCCTCACATGTGGATAGCCACCGTCTACTGAAGAAATGATCTTTTCCTTGGTAATAGATGTCAACCTCAATAATCAACAGAGAGATTCTCTAAGGAATAATGATATCTATTTGGGAATAGCACAGCATTGCAATGGGAATGGACATACCACAGTAAACGATGGGTTAAGTCAATGAGGCTGAAGCCAGGTGGAAGTTTCTTTCTTTTAAAAAAGTTTTTAAATATTTGTGTAGCATTGGGGACTGAACCCAGAGTTACACTGAGTTACATCCCCAGTGCTTTTCCCCCCACATTGTTTATTGGTGCATGATAGTTGTACATAAAGATGGAATTTGTTGTTACGTATTAGTACATGCATACGAAGTAACAATATAATTCAGCCAATAGCAGTCCCCAGCACTACCCTCCTCTCTGCCCCCACTCCCTCCTCTCTTTCCTCTCCTGGTCCCCCTCTGATTCTCAGAACGTCTCCACCTTTCTTTTCCATTTCCTCTCTAACTTCTACATATGAGAGAAAACATATGACCCTTGACCTTCTGAGTTTGACTTATTTTGCCTAATGTATGGTCTCTAGTTCCATCCATTTGCCTGCAAATGGCATAATTTCATTCTTTGTGTGAGAATAAAACTCCATTGTGCATAGACACATTTTCTTTATCCATTCGTCCATTGATGGACACCCAGGCTGGTTCCATAATTTGGCTGTTGTGAATTGTGACTCAGTCCTTTTTATTTTTATTTATTTTTAAATTTGAGACAGGGTATTATTATGTTCCTGGGTCCTTTTCCTGCCTCAGCCTCCCCAGTCACTGGAGTCACAGGTGTGTACCGTTGTGCTTGGCAAGGGAAAGTTTTTAAAAGCACAAAGAGAAAGATTTCTGCCATCCTCTTGGAGACAGAGCTCCCTGGTGGTGGCGATCAGAGCAGGACCTGGCCTCAGCTCAGGGTGGAGGCGCTGCTCTGAGGGACCTTCTGTGGAGAGCGTCCTGTCTGAACTGCTGCAGCCTGGAGAAGTTACTCTTACAGAAATCTGTGTGTATGAGCAGGTGTGGCGCATGTGGAGCAAGGAGGCCTCTCTGTGGGACTCCTAGGAAGTTCCTGAAACAGCGCTTACCCCGCAGGCAGACACGAGCCCTCCCCTGGCTTACTTCCTGGCTCCATTGTGTCTGGTCTGACAAGAATCTTTCTGTCTTGGTATCAGCAACTCCCATCCCACCATTCTCCATGCTGGTAACACCCCACTTGGAGTACCGTAGCTTGGTAGTGTGTTTTTAAATCGGGCAGGGCTAGTGAGCCCTCCAACTTCATCTTCTCTTTCAAGATTGTTTTGGTAAGACTGAGGTTGTGGCTCAGTGACAGAGCGCTTGCCTCGCACGTGTGAGGAACTGGGTTCAATCCTCAGCACCACTAAAAATAATAAACTAAATAAAGACACATGTGTCCATGTATAACTAAAAAATGTTTGTAAAAAAGATTGTTATGGCTTCTCTGTCCTTTTTGTTTTGTTTTTGTTTTCGATGTTGTTTTTCAAGACAGTCTCACGATGTTGCCCAGGCTGGTCTTGAACTTCAGGTCCTCCTACCCCAGCCTCCCAGGTAGCGGAAACTACAGATGCTCCATCATGTCCGGCTTTGTTTGGGCCATTTGAATTTGGAGATCACTGTTCATCCTAACAAAACTAAATCTTTCAATCCACACACATGGGATGACTTTCCATTTCCCCAGGTCTTAATTTCTTTCAGCAATGTTTTGTCTTTTTTTTTTTTTTTTTTTGTACTGGGGATTAAACCCAGAGGTGCTTAACCACTGAGCAACATCCCCAGCACTTTAATTTTGAGACAGGGTCTCGCTAAGTTGCTCAGAGCCTCGCTAGGTTGTTGAGGCTGGCTTTGGACTTGCAGTCCTCCTGCCTCAGCCTCCTGAGCCACTGGGATTACAGGCATGTGCCCAGCTCATTTTGTCATTTTTAGGGTATAAATCTTGATTAAATTTATTCCTTGGTATTTTGCTTTTTTGGATACTATGACAAATGGAATTACTTTAATTCATTTTTTGAATTTTTCATTGGTAGTGTATGGAAGCATGGATTTTTGTGTGTGTTAGTCTTGTACTCTAAAACTTCGCTATATTTGTTTATTAGCACTGGTGGAATTTTTGTGTATGAATTTTAAGAAGATCTTATAGGATCATATAATCTTCAGGAGAGATCATTTTACTTCTTCCTTTCCAATTTGTATGTTTTTATTTCCTTATTCTTGCTTGATTGTTCTGGCAGAACTTCCCATATCATGTTAGGCAGCACAGACGAGAGCAGCATCCTTGTGTTATCCCCTGTCTTAGGGGCAAAGGTCTCAGTCTTTCAGCTCTTCCTTAAAAACCTGATTCTTTTCTAACTGGTACCTTTCATAAGATGTTTGAAACTAGTTCCACTCAGCTTTCATCATCTTTGAAACAACTTTTTAATTTAGCAATGAAAAAGTTTAGATTTGAAAGTAGCTTTGTCTCTTACCATAACTTACAGTATTCATAATGCTGGGAATGGGCACTGCCTCTGTGCTGGGCTGTGCTGTGCTGGAGGTCATGCTGCATGGGCCCCAACAGAGGCCCTGAAGCAACTTTGGGCTCCGTCATACTCTGAAGACCCCAGTTCCAATCAGTGTTAGTATTGAGCCCCACCCTCTGAGTATGACGTAATTTTTCCATCTATATTCTTGTTTCTCTGGCCTTTCAAACATACATCATTTGGTGAATGTTTAGACAGTTGTGCTTCAGCGATCTGTGCCTTCCAAACTTTCTTTGGCACAAAGAGGCAAAGCAGCAGTGTTTGGAAGATGCTGGGATCTTTTACTGCCTGGCTCTTATCACATACGTCTGCCAGAAAATGTGCTGATGAAGGGCATTCCTGGGGAGCAAGTCACTTTGCTCCAGCCCTCCCTGGCTTGGTGCATCTGTGTAGGATTCCTTTGTAACTGTGCTTTTAGGGCAGGCAATCTGGAGGTGCAGCGGGACTCCACACAGTCCCGAAACTGCCTGGAAGGGCCTCCCCGAGAGTCCAGTAGAGAGACTTCATCCACTCTGAGCAGGCAAAAGATGGCCATCGACCCTCCGGAGAGGAGCGAACCTTGGGCTGCCCTCGACCCAGCGCTGTGGGCACCCGCGGGAAGCCCAGCAGACACTGCTCCGTGACAGGAGCTTGTCTACCCCACAACTCAGAGAGGGAGATGCTGACAACCCTTTTTACTCATGAAGAAACAGGCTCAGAGAGGTGAATGATTTTCCTGAGGTCACAGACCCCTACCTGGGAGAACAGGGTCAAGTTTTGGGGTCTTAGGGCAAGATCCACACCAATTCCCAGCACCAGAGTCAGGAACTGAGGCCTGAGGACCCTACACAGCCCACCTCCTCTTTCTATGAAGTTTTACTGAGACACAGTCTTGCCTGCTCTTTTCTGCATGGTATGTCCACTTCTGTACACGCAGGCTGAGCGGATGATACAGACTGCGTGGTCACAAAGCCCTTACACAGGGCACTGCCAATGCCTGCCCTGGACAATGAGGCCTTTTCTCTCTCCTGAGCTTTTCCATCACATCCCTTGTCTCCAGGGAAATTGCCTCCTATATGCTCCAGGGCCGACAGGTTTCGGCTCACATGGTCCCTATCCCACTGTGCAAGATATCTCCGCGACCTTGTTCCTCTGTCCGGGACCCTTGGTGCCTTCACATCAACACCTGGCCCTTAACTTTGAGTTCAGCCTGGCTGGCCCTGGCCTATGCCCACACCTGGTCCAGCAAACCCATCCTGGCTGCTCTGACCTAGCTTTCTGCATGTCTCCAGCAGCTGCTGAGCAGTGTCAGCCTGAGGATCCAGGCTGCGGCCCTGGTGGATGAACATGGTGGCCTGCTCAGACCCCCAAGGGGAGAGGGATCACCTGCATCAAGAGCCTCCCTCCTT
Organism: Xerus rutilus; assembly: GCA_028644305.1. Taxonomy (NCBI): domain Eukaryota; kingdom Metazoa; phylum Chordata; class Mammalia; order Rodentia; family Sciuridae; genus Xerus; species Xerus rutilus. Next base: position 2,156,771 of record CM053412.1, read on the forward strand.
GAAAATCTTTGCTACCTGCACCTCAGGTAAAGCATTAATCTCCAGGCTATATAAAGAACTCAAAGAACTTAACACACAAAAAACAAATAACCCAATTGATAGATGGGCAAGGAACTGGACAGGCACTTCACACAGTAATATGATCCATAAATAAATATATGAGAAAATGTTCAACATCACTAGCAGTTAGAGAAATGCAAATTAAAACTGCACTGGGATTTTATGTCACTCCAGTCAGAGTGGTAATTATCAAGAATGCGATTAACAATAAATGCTGGTGAGGACGTGGGGAAGAAGAGGCACACTCACACATTGCTGGTGGGACTGCAAATTGGTGCAACCACTCTGGAAAACAGTATGAGATTCTTCAGAAAACTTGGACTGGAACCACCACCATTTGACCCAGCTATCCCACTCCTCAGTCTATACCCAAAGGACTTAAAATCAGCATACTACAGTGACACAGCCACATCAATGTTTATAGCAGTTCAATTCACAATAGCTAAGCTGTGGAGCCAACCTAGGTGCCCTTCAACAGATGAATGGATAAAGAAACCGTGGTATATATACACAATGGAATATCACTGAGCCATAAAGAAGAATGAAATTATGGCATTTGCTGGTAAATGGATGGAACTGGAGGGTATCATGCTAAGTGAAGTAAGCCAGTCCCCAAAAAAACCAAAGGCCAAATGTTCTCTGTGACATGCAGATGCTTACTCACAATAGGCAAGGCAGGGTAGGGAGAGGGAGGAGTGGGGGTTCACCAGATCCAGACAGAAGGGAATGGGGAAAGGGGAGCGGGGATGTGAGTCGGACGTAACTTTCCTATGTTCACATAGGAACACATGACCATACATCATGTGCAACCACCAGAAGGGGAAGTTATACTTCACTTATGTATGTCAAAAATTCATTCTACTGTCATGTATTACTGAAAAGAACAAATGGAAAGCTTTTTTTTAAAAAGCATGTACTGGAGGAACAAAAAGAGCCTCTCCTCTCCCTGAAGACCCCCCTGAGAGGAGGGCAGAAGTCCCTGGAGTGTGCAGTCCACTCTCTGGACAGGCCCGAGGACTTGGCATGCCACTGGAGTGTGTCCTTGGCCAACTGCACCTAGCAGGAGGCCCTCTTCCTCCAGTCTCCCTGCCGGGTGAACCTTGGGTGGCTTCTCAGTGTGCACCCTCCTGACACCTTCACCCCAGGACCACCCCACGACAGAGGCCAAAACAAAGTGGACATGGCGTTCAAGTTTCAGGTCTTGGAAATGACTAGGGAGAGCTCGAGTCCCATGCACAGGACACATCCCCGAGCTCACGTGAAGGGGAAACAGGCTCACCTCCCAGGTCACCGCCCAGCAGCTCCTACTGTGTGCTGCCAGCAGGTCCTCTCCGTCCCCAGGCCAGCCTGGGGTACTTGCAAATACCGGGGCTTTACAGGAGGATCGGAGCCGTGCACTCTAAGACCAGACTCTAGAGCACCTGGTTGGGGTCTCTTGTGGACACCGTTGGACACTGGACAATACAGTCCCCAAGTTCAGTGCAGGGAAAACTCACTCGGCTGCCTGTAAAGACTTTCACCCCAAGACCCCGAGCCAGGAAGAAGTGTGGGCCTGGCTCCCTGGAGTGTGACCCGACTCCACTGCACAGAGCTTGGGGCAGGGCCGGGACCACTCGTCACCTCCAGTGCACGCACCCCTCCGTGGCTCATCCGCAGACCAGGCTGTGGCCCTGTACACTGGCAGTCCCCAAGGGGTCCTCCCAACCTCATTCCCCATGGTAGAGCACTGTCCAGCCAGGAGCTCTGCTCATTGCCAGGGTGTCAGTGTGGCCGGCATGGGAGGGCCCAGCAAGCGCTGCCTAGACTGCAGGGGACCTGCCCCTCGGGCACATCTAGAAGATGGTGGCCAGCAGTGCTGGGCCATGTGTCCCACCCTGCGAGTCCTGATTCGTTGCCACGTGCCTGTTGGTGTGAGGTGCCCGGAGCCCACGTCAGGCAGCACTGTCCTTGGCCCCAGGGGCCCAGGGGCCCATCTGGACCTTGTATGACCCCAGCTGAGACTTCTGTGGGCACGTTATTGATGGGCCACTGTGACCTAGCTTTATTTGGACAGAACTGGCCTGTGGGGTGCAGGACCGTTTTGGCAGGAGTTTGGAGACCAGCAGTGCAGATTTATGGCCCTCGATGGTTAGAAGAGGCAGCTGTGAAGCACCTGCCAGCACAGCTCTGAAGCTGAGGCCACTGCTTCCCGCGCCCAGGGGCTCGTGGTCCTCAAACCCTGCCAGCCGCCTCCCTCTCTCCCTCCAGGGGCGCTGACTCATGCATACACAGGGAAGGAAGGACAAGACTGGAGGCGACCTGGCCTGATGACCTTCCTCCTCTTCTGCCTGAAGTGAAGACGGCTTGCCAGTCCCCGGAGAGGGTGTCACACACTGCCTGCCTGCCGACAGCTGCCCGCACATCGCGGGCGCGGGCTGCCCCTGCGCGGCCACCCTTACTGTGCAGGAGAGTCGGTGGGTTTTACCCTACCCTGTCCTTGTTGTCTACCTTGGGCCCTGGGTGGAAGTCTCAGGCTCTGTCACTGCACAGCATTGACGACCATCGACGGAGGGAACTCGGGAGTGGAGGAGAGGGCTCACCCTGCAGCTGGCTGCTTCCTTCCTCACCTTTCCCTTTGGCCCCAAGCTGCTTGGCAAAACCCAGCCCAGGGCCCAGCACTGTGCGGCGTGGACACAGCAGGAGAGTCGAGCTTCGAGGGCATCGCGGCTGCTCAGCGCCTCCTCTCATCACCCTGAGCACAGACCAGAGCACAGACCAGAACACAGACCGGAGCACAGCACAGACCGGAGCACAGACCGGAGCACAGCACAGACTGGAGCACAGCACAGACCGGAGCACAGACCAGAGCACAGACCGGAGCACACACCGGAGCACAGACCGGAGCACAGACTGGAGCACAGCACAGACGGGAGCACAGACGGGAGCACAGACCGGAGCACAGACCGGAGCACACACTGGAGCACAGACCGGAGCACAGACTGGAGCACACACCGGAGCACAGACCAGAGCACAGACCAGAGCACAGACCGGAGCACAGATGGGAGCACAGACCAGAGCACAGACCGGAGTACACACCGGAGCACAGACTGGAGCACAGCACAGACCAGAGCACAGACGGGAGCACAGACTGGAGCACAGACCGGAGCACAGACGGGAGCACAGACCAGAGCACAGACTGGAGCACAGACCGGAGCACAGATGGGAGCACAGACCAGAGCACACACCGGAGCACAGACTGGAGCACACACCGGAGCACACACCGGAGCACAGCACAGACCAGAGCACAGACGGGAGCACAGACCGGAGCACAGACCGGAGCAGCCGCCCGCATGCCCAGCGGCAGGCCCGCCATGGAGGCAGAGAGCACAGGGCAGAGGAGAAGACTTACCACAGCTGGGCTGCCAGGTGAGTCCCCGACTCCGTGCCCCTGAAGTGTGTAGACAAGCTGTGACTGCATCTGTACAGGAGGACGCTGCCACCCTGTGTCCCTGCAGTGTCCCAGGAGGTGCTGTGACTGCATCTGTACAGGAGGACGCTGCCACCCTGTGTCCCTGCAGTGTCCCAGGAGGTGCTGTGACTGCATCTCTACAGGAGGTGCTGTGACTGCTTCTACAATTATGTTTCTGCTCAGGGTAGCAGGTAATTTTTTCTGGGTCCCACAGCTACTAAGTGCTGGCACAGGGTTTTAAATTGCATGTCTCAGACGCCAGGTGCAAACCCTAAATCCACTGGTGGCAAAGCCAAGTCTAAAGGGCTGGGGGAGGGTGAGCAAAGCTTTACTGTTCTAGGCTGGAAGGAGAAGTCAAGGGAGAGCCGTGGCCCAAACCCAGGTCTCAGCATTTCTGGAAGCCAGTCAGATGTGCGTAGAGGAAGGCTTGGTGCTCCTGCAACCCAGGTGCCCGCCTGTCCACCCCGGGGGCTCCTCCGTGGCCATGCAGATCCACACCTGGCGGGCTTGTCAGTCTACCAGCTTCCCAGGTGTGGGCTTCTGAGACAGGAAGGTGGTCTTGGAAGGGAATCTGGACTGTGGGTGGGTGAGGAGTTCGGGGAACTGGTGAGCAGGTCAGTCCATAGTTCTGATGCAAGGTCCAGCAACTCTGCTAATTCCAGAGCAATTGAGACTCCCCAAGGCCTCCCCAGTATCCTCTTGACCAGGATCCAAACTTAGGGACTGCACACCACCTTCCTGAGATGACTTGACTGACAAGGGCTTCTGGGAGCCCACCACCCTCACTGCTCTCCGAGTCCTGCAATTCTGGACCACCACGGAGCTCCTGGGTCCACCTGAAACCACCCAGGTGGACGTTGGTGGGTGTCATTTCTTATCTCTGTGGCCAGGACGGGGTCTGAGGATGTGCAGCCTGGGCAAGTCCTCAGGCAGGAGTCCTGCTCCTCCCAGGGGCCTCTCAGTGGATGGTTGAGGTGGACATTTCTGAATGTGAATCTTAATGATGAGCAGAGAGTGGGCTGAGGCTCTTCAACCCCACACCACACACACCTGAGTGCTGGGTGGAGCCACCTGGGACGCAGGTGTGGGGCCTTCCAGGGTGCACTCACCTGGAGCCCCTGCTGCCCTGACCCACACTGAACCAGGCAGCGGAAGGGCGAGTGCTGGGTGGGCTGGGTGCATGGGAAGTCAGCCACCAGTGCAGGGCTTAGCTGCGAGTGACACGCGGCTGAGCAGCGGGCTGCCCAGTGGGCGCCACGCCCCTTGAGGACTGCTGTCTGGAACGGGGGGACTATTGCAGTCTTTCCTGGTACTGCTGAAAGCCAGGCTCCCACCGAGTGGTCCAGGGCAAGGGTCAGAGCTCAGGGGTGAAGCAGAATTCTGTTGCTGTCTGACTCATGTTTTGGCTTAGGCACAATTAAATGACTCATTGAGACCCTTGGTATCTGGAGAAAAAGAGCATGCCAGGCTACCCCAGATGGCAGGCTGTGCCAGTACCCGGCATTTTGATTTTGGCCCACGTTGTGGATTGTCCATTTTGAGTGGGTCTAATGTCCTGGGAATTCAAAACATCTCCAAGTAACAAGGCTGTGCTGAGCAGACCCTGGAATCCCACCCCCCTTGGCCCTGGTGCCCACTGGCTTCCGGAAGTCCCCAAGGGGACTCAGGAGGGAGAAACTTTGGAGTTGTAAGTTGGAGTTTGGCCACCAGGTGGCAGTGGTGCCTAAGTCACAGGCTCTAGGCTCCAGGCTCCAGGCCAGGGCTGCACTTGGAAAATCTGCTGTGGGGAGGGCTGGGCCAGGGGTGTGTGCAAGCTGAGGAGAGCTAAGTTATTTAGTCAAAGTCCCTCAGCTCATCAGCAGTGGTATGGAAAGGCTCGGGCTGCACCCCAAGGATGCAGAAGGGCAGGGCTAGTCCAGGGGGTGGACATCCCTTCTCCACTCCTGCATCCAACATGGGTTCTCATCCTGCTCTTTAAATGTCAGAAGCACCGGCCTCTAGCCCAAGCTCTATGTAGTAAATCTCTGAAATTCCTAACTTGCTCTTCTCTGCCTCCCAGCCTTGCACCTCTGGGCCTCCGCCTGCCGTCCATGGACGTGCGTTATAAAACCTTCCCCTCCCAGCCTTCAGTTCAATAGCACACCCATTAGCTGGTGTTCCAGTGATCTCAGAGGCAGGAAATTCGTCTCTACTCCTTTGGAGCTATTTTTAGATTAAGCCAAGTCAAAGGTAGAGTTGTGTCATCTGAACAAGTTTTCAACATATACTAACCTTTTCTAAAGTTCATTTTAAACATAAATTCGATTGGAAGGCTCCTTTGATGCTCTTCCTGTTTAAATGGAGAAACATTTCTAGCATGTTTGCCCTCAACTGTAGACTCAGAACAGCCGGGCTATCCATTTCTTTATCTTTCACCAGCTTGCTACTCACTTTGGGTCCATTATACAATAAAACAGGGTCCCATGAACACAAGCATCATGCACCACCAGATGATCAGAAAACCAAGGCTGCGGCTGACTGAGGGGCAGGTGGCACATACAGAGTGGATACACTGTACAAAGGATGACTTGGGACAGAGTGGGATGGCCTGAGATTTCCTCATGTTCATTCCTCACCAGAATGGCAAACAATTTAAAAGTTTTAGGTTGTTAATTTCTGGAATTTTCCATGTAATATTTTCAGACTGTGCTACAGTCTGAAAATTATTTTTGACTGCATGTAACTGGAATCCATAGAAAGAAAAACTGCCAATAGTGAGCACTGCTATACCCCACATGTCACCCACAGGGCAGGGCCTCCACCTCCCTGCCACCCTCACCTCATCCCACAGCAGTGGTGGGGAGGGAGAGGATCCCACCAAGCTGATGCCCTGCCTCCCGTCCACTTGAGTCCACCAGGTACCTGGTGCCTCCAGGACTGAGGGATTCCTGGTCAGGGTTGCACCTGCCCTAGGCCAGCTGGGTCTGGGCTGTGGCCAACTCGTCACATGGCTGCTGTGTGCCTCATCTGACCTCCAGGTGCCTGTCTCACCTGCAATAACCCGGCTAGCCTCCGGGTCCCCTGTCTGACCTCTACGCACTAGCCCAGACAATGGGATAAGGTGCCAATCCGAGTCTGCACAGCGGGGTCTCTGCCACACCACTTCCTGCAGCCCTGCTCTGGGAGAAGATGGAGAGCGTTCTACCTGTAGGATGGAAGGACCAAGATGTAGGGTTCCCTCAAGATTTGCTTCTAAGAAAGTCTGGGGATTGGGGTTGTGGCTCAGTGGTGGAGTGCTTGCCTAGCACATGAGAGGCACTGGGTTCAACTCTCAGCACCACATAAAAATAAAATAAAGATATGTGTCCACCTACAACTAAAATATAGACATTAAAAAAAAGAAAGTCTGGCCTCTGCCAGGAGGGCACCAGAGGCCATGGAGGGACTGTGTGGACAGTGGGGCCTGGAGTCTATGGACCCTCTGATCGCCCTTGGAAAAGGCTGTGGTCCCAGAGAGGACAGAGCCAAAGAGGGAGGGCACATCCACGTGCATGTCGGGGCCTATGTCAACATGTGGCCATCCCTGCTGGCCACGGTGTCCCCTGGAGGAGCTGTCAGTGTCCTTGTGCAAGGCCATCCTGAGGCCTCGCAGAGGTGCCAACCACGCATGGGAAGATGGTGACCTGGGGGAGGTGTGTGGCCAGCACCAAGGAGAGTCAGAGGGAAGCGATGAGCTTGCGACTGTGGTGAGGCAGGATCTCTCGGCCCCCACGCTGCCGCGTCAAGTCTGCACTTGGACCGTTTGGTGAGCCTTGCCTGCATGGAATCCACCCCACTCTCTGCCTTTTGCTGCTCACAGGGCCGTAAATGTCCTCTATGGCCACAGCCTATTTTCTTTTGCCATCTTACATTAAAAACAATTCCTTAAAAGGGAGATGGCTGGGATTTCTGCAAGACCAGCTTCATCTCAGATTTCTCTCCTGTAAGGAGCACGGAACGTAGGCCCCCCTTGCTGGGCGGGAGCTGACAGTGTGACTTATTTTAGTAAGTCCAGACTGTTCCTTACCGAAACGTTATGCATCTTCCTCCTGGCGCCGGAGCGCTGCTGCGGCTGAGAGCAGCTGGGGTGGGAAGTGAGCAGAGGGGCAGCCAGCGACAGTGGCCACGAGCAGCCTGCACCTCCCAGCCCTGAGTGCATGCCAGCCCTGGAGCTCACCATGCTCAGGAAGACCCAGAGCCCTCCTGAGAGTGAAGGGGCTCCCTGAGCCCGGGAGGAGGCACGCTCCAGCCTCCTGAGCAACTTAGCACAGGGTCCCGAGTTCAGGAGGGCCTGGAACCTGCCACCCTGTCTCCCAGATAGAGGGCAGATGGGTCTCCCCTGGGGAGAGATGGGTCCCACAGGGTTCCCCACCCAGGGCCCTGGCAGGGCCTGTCCCTGTGTCTCCAGGGTCACAGTTATCTGTAAAAATCGAGAAGTAGGGTTTTTGTCTTTGAGAGATTTTTTGTACATACATACCTTAAAGTTTTATTCCCCTCAGAAGTTTACTCTCAGAAATCGTAGAAGTCCTACTTCACCAGACGTGGCCCCGTGGCCCCTGCTCTCAGTGCTGCTGAGGCACAGTGATCACAGCCCACAGGGTCAGCTGGTGCAGGCGGGGACACTGAGCTGCACTGCCTCCCCCTCCTTGGCTGAATTGGAGGGTCACATTTCGCTCAGATGCACCTCTGCCCCGTGCACCCGGCGGGTGAGCAGGACCCCGGAGATCGGGCGCCCAGGGCGAGGGGCAGGATGCCTCTGGGGCCTCCCCAGCAGTCGGAGGACTTGAATTTGCTTGTGAGAAGGATGTGCACTGTAATTGCTGGCACTCGAAACAAGCTGGAGTGAGAGAAAAACTATTCTTAAACTGAGACGAGATAGTTTTAAAGGGTTGCTTATTTTCATCACATCCTTTAAAACGTGTGTCTCTAGTAAACAAAGCATATTTGCACAGCAGTCGTGCATGGATAAACAGAAAGTCAATTATTTGGGTGGGTGTTGGGTGTTTTTTTTAATCTGATAGGGATGACGGTTGGAAGCCTGGAAACTATAGCTCTAGAGCGTTGTATTTCAATACCATTGCCAGGCAGTGGAGATGGGGCCTGGCCAGAAAAAGTAGCCACCTGGCCCCACTCGCCTGCACGATTCCCCAACAGCTGTGATCTCTCGGTGAGGCGGCCCTGACCTGAACCCACTTGGACCACAGGCTCCTGTTTTACCAGCAGAGTGCCCTGGGCCAGAGACACAGGCCACGTACAGTGCACCACTCCCACCGTAGTGAGAACTATCCCCCACCCCCTCTCCTACCAGTACCCAGCCGCCTACACGGAAATAAAAGATTGCAAGAAGGAAAGAAAAGGGACCTGAAGAAGTCATTGATTTTGAACCCTGTGGGATTTGGTCTGAAAGTGCAGGTCAGAGTCCCTGGCTGGGGTGCAGCTGGGGTGCTGCTGGGGTGCAGCTGGGGTGAGTGGCACCAGGTGGAAAGAGCTGAGGAAGGGGAAGGGAGGGGGGACTCTCGAGAACGAGGCTCTCTGTGACTTTCCTTGGTGTCTGCTCTGTGCCCCACACATCGGAGGAGGCTTGCTGTACACATTCTATCTTGTTATCTCTGGGAGCACATGGAAAGTTCTGGAAATGCCCACAGCATGGCTTCACCTTCCATGCACATGGCTGCTTCTGGAGCAGCACAGCGAGCCTCTGTGCACTGGCCTGGAGCTGGAGAAGGCTGTCCCACCCTCCCTTGTGGGATTTCTGGAGCTCTGATGGACATGTCTTCAATCAGAAAACTCCAGAGGACAGGCCAGCAAGGCTTAAAGAACGTGGAGCTCCCTTCAGACAGGGAGGCGCATCAGGAGGCCACCTGGGCTGGAGGAGGGTCTGCTGAGACTGGGATTCCCTCACCCTGCTCAGCCTCATTGGGTCTCAGGTGGGGTCTTTAGCTCCCCTCGGTCCCTGCACAGAATCCTGTTCCTGGATCACGTGTTTTACTGAAGTAACACACACATGCTGTCCTGCTGTGTCGACCGGTGTTCTCCCGCTCGCAGCCCCGTTTGGCCAAAGAGCTCCCTGGGCGGGTCCCGGCCTGAGAACGGTGTGGAGGGTGCACATGCCTGTGTGCAGTTATTACAGAATCTCACTGTCACGGAGATCGGCCTCATTCTGTCCTTAGAAGCTGTAAATAACTTCACTTCCTGTCTTTTTAAGTTGCAAATATCTTTTGGAACAAGAGACAAGATTTATTGGCTCCTTCAGGCCAGGCCTCTTTGATCAAGTTCTGCACATGTGCAGAAGGGGAGTTTGGGCTTGGCTTTCAGACACAGGCGCTAAGCCAGGGGACCTCGCGTGGGCACTGCACATTGCACTTTGCTCTCCCGCAGGGGACCACGTGTCCCCCAGAGGTGCTGGGGTGCCCTCCCACGCCGGCCTGCGGGGACCTGAAGCGCGCCCAGCCCTGGGGCTTCACTGAGTCATCTGAGGAGTGGGACTGTGTGGGGGTGGGAGGCTTTGGAGGGTGGCGTTTGTCTTTTATTACAAAAGGAAAAGTAACTGCAAAGAAAAGGACCACTTCTTACCCAGAAAGACGCCAGGACACAAATTCCCTGGTGTTTTGACTTCAGTTGTATCCCCACCTCCTCAGAGAGCAGACGGGAGGAAACAAGCAACTGTCCCAGGAACAGAAAGACCTAGAAGCCCTACAAATGTGACTAAAACCCAAACGTCTCCTCCACTATTTCACTTATTAAGAGCGTTTGCTGTAGCGAGAGGCCAACGTGAGCGGCACACCGTCCAGAGGGAACACCGAGCCCCGGCGGGTGTGCCAGCCCTGGGCCCCAGCGCCTCCTCCCCCAGAGGAGAGCCCTCAGAGTTGGCTCCCGGCGGCTAGGATGGCTTTAGCACATACTTCACCCGCCCACATAGGTAACTCACCTGCACTGGAAGGCCCAGCACTGAGCCCGCGCTCTCAGAGGCAGGTGTGCCCTGACTGGTGGCACGCAGGCCTCGTCCTCAGCACGGGCGCCAACCCCACCGTGGAGCACACGGCAGGTGGTGACCCAGGACCCTTCCTCTCAGCTCTCCTCCACCTCCCGTTGGACAGACAGGCCCCTTCCCCAGAAGGTGCTGGTCCCCCAGCACCCTGGAAAGCTCCAGCAACAGGAGCACAGGGTGGGTGTGAGGGGATGGGGATGTGCCCCCTCTGTCCTGGCCAAAGCCAGCAAGAAGCACGAACGGGCTCGGGAATGAGAGGGCCTGAGGTCTGCCCTTGGAGTCACGGCTGCAAGGAGAAGGGGGCCACGGAGAGTAAGAGGGGCGCCGAGGGCTCCTGCTGGGAGCCTGGGGAGGGAGCCCGTGACAGGGGTTCCTGGGCTGTCCGCTGACGTGTTTCCTGGAGTGGAAGCTGTTCTGGGGAGTCAGGTGACCTGGCCTGCTGATGTCCTTCACTGTGGCCACCCACGTGGCCCCTGCCTCCCAGTGTTCATTCTTCTGTTTTGATTTTAATTCTCCAGCTCTTGGATTCAACTTCTGAGGCTGCTCCAGACTTATTGTACCTTACTTGCAGTGTTAGCGACTGCGCCTGATTTAAAATGTTATTTTTATCTTCAGTTCTTTTACAAACTCCAGCTGTTGCACCTCCCACTCCTGTGTCTGCTGGTGCCGCAGCTGGGCCAGTGTGGGCCCTGGGGCGCACACTGCAGAGGTTCCGGCCTGCTGTCCAGCGGCCCAGACAGGGCGGGCAGAGTCTGGGGGCTCCAGGGAAAGCACAGCCCTGTCCACCCCTCCCGCCCACTCACCACCCAAGGAAGTAGTCATTATTTTAGTGGCTTTTTTCTAGTAATTTTCCTGGCTATTCTTGAATATTATTTCTTCAAATAAACTCCAAAATCTTTTTGGCCAAAATAATCCTTTTCAAAGTTTTTTGATACATTTTTTAAAAACAGGTTTGGTAGAATTAATTTATTATGTGAATTCTTTATTTAATGAAGTATCTCTCCATTTACTAAAATCTGTCCTGTCCCCCAGTGAATTGGTGGAGCCCCTGCAGTCAAGGCCCTTTCACCTTGTTCTTATTTAGCACATCCTTAAATATTTATGTGTAGGGCTGGGCTGTGGCTCAGTGGTGGAGCGCTTGCCTGGCATGAATGAGGCTCTGCAGTGGATCCTTAGCATCACATAAAAAATAATAAAATAAAATAAAGTCATCACGTCCATTTACAACTAAAAATATTTTTAAAATTCTGTGTATAATTCAAATAGTAAAGGTGATTTTTCTTAGCATGTTTTTAATCTTTAAACATAGGTTCTTGCTGGATGTGATGGCAGGCACCTGTACCGCCAGCTCCTCAGCAAGCTGAGGGAGAAGGATCTCTGAGTCCAGGGGTTTGGGCTAGCCCGGGCAAGGAGGAGGAGGAGGAGAACAGGCCCATTTCCTCCAGCTGCTGGGTTCCCAACCCTCCCCTTAGCAGGACATGACACGGGCGTGGTGCTGGGCCGGCGAGTCCGGCTTTGTGTCCAGCCCCCCTGGTTCTGCAGCAGTCCTCACATTTGTGGTGCTGGTCCAAAACAGACCCTCAGGCGGTACTCCGTCCCTCCACATATAGAAACCCTGCAGGCACACGCTCTTTCCCATCCCAGGACCCGGTGCTGCAGCATTTGGGGTGCCGTCTCACCAGAGGACGGAATTGGGGTACCCGGGCTTGCCCACGACCCTCCCTCATCACTCCCACCCAGCCTGCAGCCTGCTCTCTGCCCAACCCCAGCCACAGTGTGGCACCACCGGAACAGCCCATGTACAGGCCTGGACCAGGCCTCCTGACCTCAGGCCTCCAATCCCCCTCCTCCTAGGAGCTTCCCTACCCAGGAGGGTCTATCTCTCTGGTACTTAATTATTTGGTCTTAGGTTTTGCTGGGGTTCGAAGGTCCCCACCAAAACTCATGTTGAAATTTCAGCCCGTCGTGGGGAACAAAGAAGGCGGTGTTTGCAGGTGGGACCTTTAAATGAGGCCGTAAAGGTAGGCCTTCGTCCCTGGGCCGTGGCTTCAGAGGAGCAGCAGAGACCTGAGCTGGCGTGTCCTGTTGTATGTGATGCCCTGAGTCGCCTTAGGAACAGGAGTCCCCGCAGCAAAAATGTTCTCTCCAGATGCAGAACCTCCCAGCCTTTGGATCCATGAGCAGACAGACGTCCCTGCTTCATAAGTGAGTCTGTGGTATTCAGTCACAGCAACACACTAACAGGTACTCTAAAGCAGGCATCACACCAGGAGCTACGCAATTACTCGTACAGACCGTCTTGTTTGAAGCTCTGCCAGGGAGGTGGTCTTGCCTCTCTTGCTCTGAGCCCCTGCACCTGGCCGGGCACACGGCACAGAATAAGAGCTTTCTAGACATCTACCAAAGGAGAGAGAGTGAAAGATGGAGGCTGCCTAAGTGCTTACCTATTGGAACATGCCAGGGATGCCTTACAATCACCAAGATTTGTATTTCCAAGCATTTTTAAGACAAGGGAAATTATTTCTTTGGCAGCGTTAGACTCATACGATCAAAAGTAATATATAGGTACAGGGAAAGCACTGGGAAGAGACACACCAGCAGTTATCCCAGAGGAGAACAGAGCTTCTGTGAAGTTAGCTCAGAATGGACATACATTAGCTTCAAACCTGCAAAAATAGGCTTTAAGTTAATTTTGAATATTTAAGGCTGAGTTTCTGGAAAAAGTATATGTGAGCAATAGGGGAAATGGAAGCAAAACCAGGTAGAGAACAGAGATTTCATCTAAATAATGTTTTAAGTGTCCTGAAGAAGAGAGCCCTGATTAGGAGAACAGAGGTGTGCAGCGCATTCCGACGGCCATTCCCACCTGCGCCCAGCGAGGGCGGCCATGGCTGCAGGACACCAGCAGTGAAGCCACCTCTAACACAAACGCATGCACGCTGCTAGTGACTCAGAAATTTAAAATATACAAAACTCTATTTGTCAGTGGATCCACGAGTGTATTGTAAAGTACTAGAGACGGCCGTTCGGAGGCTGAGCTCCACGTTGGTCAGGTGGTGGTGAGGGCCCCTGGGTGAGGCGGGGGCCCAGCCTTGATCTTTTTCAAGCTGGATGGTAGATGTGCCACGTTATGATTCTTAATATGTTCATATGTATCTGTAATGCTTTATCATAACATTTCAAAATTTATAACCAATTCGGTAATAAAATCGAACAGGAAAGGGATCCCGCAGCTGCCCTCGCACCCGTCCTTTGTGTGCGGGAGCGACACATCCTCCCTAGTTCCCATGTTCCAGGTCTCAAGCTTCATCCTTTGGCTTCTGACTAGTTTACTCCTTAACAGAGATTTTTAGTAAGACACTTGGAAGTAGCCCGAGAAGTGACAAGCTGCAGAGTGTCACCACTTAGCGTCTGCTGTGCCTGAGATGTCACCAGAACTGCCAGGCTTTGTGCAGCCCTGAGGCACCAGGGACCTGGGTTCACACAGGCAAATGTCTGACCCACAGATGGGCCTAGAAAGTGGGCACGTAGGAACAGCCTTCCCTGTTCTACTGGGTTACCAGAGATTCCATTTCTCAGGGCGGCAATTCTAGAAGAGACAGACAGGAACTGGTCCCCGTGGAGGGGAGGGGCTGTCCCCGCAGAGTGGAACCACACTGCACGCAGGACCATTCCAAAGGGAACAGAGCCAACACCACGGCACGGGACGGCGCCACCCCTGGGTGGTGGGCAGCCTGGGTTCCCATGCAGGACCGGCTCCAGGCTGCCGCTCAGGGTCCTCCTTGTGGACTCCGCCTCATGACCTTCTCAGCTCTGATGGGCCAGCTCCGGGGGCTTCTGTTGGTTTGCTGGGAGAAAGCACTTACTGCCCAAGCACAGGACCGGGCATCCACTTAGCAGCACGCTGGGGACGGCATGTGGAAGGCTGGCCTAGGGGAGGGCAGGCGCTGCCGGCTCTCGCCAGAAGGCCAGCCTCCCCATCCCACACGCCAAACCCTCTTTCCTGGTCTCCCAGGATGTGCCTGTAAGACGTCAAGGTCAGGCCAACACGAGGAGAGGCAGGCCACGCAGAAGAGGAGACACAACCCCAGTCATGCTGCCCGCAGGGAAAAGAAGACCCGCTGAAGGGCGCCGCAGCCCCAGAGCCCCGTGGACCCGCCGCTCGCGTGCATCCCAGGGCCTCAGAGCGCGTGGGCACGGGTGCACACCCATAGTCACACCCCATCCACACCCTCGGGTGCTCCCACACACGGGCACAGACGTGCACCTCGCCAGGCGCCCACCCACGCACACCCAGGCACACACACTCCGGCACTCACACTCCACGTGCTCGCGTGCACAGTTCTCATACATGTGGTTAGGCACGTGTGTACACTCACATTCACAAGCCACACAGGGGCACATGCTTGCACTCCTGTGCACACACGCAGGCACCCACACTCCACATTCTCACACTTAGATACACACACGTTCACATTCACACACACACTGTTCAAGTCACACACCTTCTCCCACGCCCACACGCCCACACGCCCACACGCCCACACGCCAAGACACTCACGAGCCACACACTCACACGTTCTTGCGCACACTACCACCCAGGAACAAATGGAAAAGTGGATCCTCACACTGCAGGGTTAAGAACTGATGCTGTGTTTATAGAGGTGAAAAATTGGTGGTTTTTGTTTTGTTTTTCTGGTCCTGGGGATTGAACCAGGGTGCTTAACCACTGAGCCACATCCCCAGACCTTTTTAATTTTTATTTTGAGTCAGGATCTTACTAAGTTGCTGAGGCTGGCCTTGAACTTGAGATCCTCCTGCCTCAGCCTCCCTCCCTAGCCTCCCAGAGGTGAAGAGCATAGTCCAGGAGGTGGTCCAGGATCCCAGGGCCCTGTGACTGCTGCAGACGTTTTAGCAGTCCTGATGCTGATACCAGCGACTGTGGCGGCTCATCGTGCTGGTGAAAGAGGCCACAGAGGCTGGGCCCCCGGTCCACAGCGGTGCTCCAGGCCTGAGCTCTGTCTCAGTCTTGGTCTAAAAGGCCTGGTGGAAGCTGCTCACCTAGGACCTCGAGAACTTGGTGTGGAGTGAAGAAGCCAGACACAGAAGTCTACTATGCTGGGACAGTCCACACTGCCGCACTCACACAGCCAAGCTGGGAGGGTGGTCACTGGGCGGGAGGGGCAAGGGGCGTGGAGGCGAGTTCTAGTCCTGGACCTCCACACACAGCTGCAGCCGAGGCCGCAGCGCTGCATTTGGATGCATGAAATGCTCTGGAAGGGTAGAAGTTGTTGAGTGTCCTCATCACAAAGTAGATGATAAAACAACAGGAGGCAGGACACAGGGGGTGACGACAGGTTCACCGCAGGGATTGTGGCGATGGCTTCACTGGTGCTCACTTACTCCAGACTCGCCAAGCCGTGCACACTAAATACGCACAGCATCAGTCAGACCCCAGCAAGAGGCTTTGAGATGAATAAGTGGTGACGACTTTTACTTGGATTTTAAATCGCAGGACTGCTGTGGAGAGCAGGTTCTGATGCTCTGGTCCTGGGGATCTTCCTGTAACACTGGGCGCAGAGTGTGACCCACCAGGGGAGGGCAGGACTTCAGAAGCAGGTTCTGAGCTCACAGTATCTCACCTAATCCTCCTGGCAATGCTGTGGGCGACCTGCAGCCCGGAAGCCTTGGCGACAGGAAGAGAGTCTAACTCCAGCTCCTCAGTGCTTCTTCCTGGTGGGAGGGAGATCGCTGCTGCCTCTTTATGGGGGCATCCCTGGAATCTGGAACCCTGGGCAGGGGGCCCCCCACGAGGTGGGGAAGGGATGACTGAGGGACATTGGGCAGGCAGATACAGAAGCAAGCTGTGGGTTGCACTTTAGCCAGCAGGACCTGGGGGTTTCTAGAAGCTTCTTTGGGCCTTTCTCCTCCCTGTGAGCTGAGCCAGGATGGCACGGTAGCTCTGGTAGCTCTGGCTTCCTGTGCATTGCCCTTCAGGACATCCAGCCCTTCTGAGAGGAAGAAGAACTCTGAGACGCATGTCTATTGCTGTACGATCGCCCCCACGAAGTGATCCACACCTGGAGCTGGGCACCATCTGCGAGGACAGATGAAGTGTCCATGTTGATAAACCAGGCTCTGCTGATGTGGTTTCAAAGGTCACCAGCAGCACATAAATATCTCGTAGTTTGGTGTAAAGCAAGAACCAATATTACTTTAAGAATTAGGTTTAAATTGCAAATATACAGAACACAAATTATGTATGTAAAACACACATTAAATTTAAACCCACAAGCTGATATGGCATGAATTCTGATGGTTTTGGTGTTATTATTCTTCAAAAAGCTCATTTGCTGGTGGCAAACACTAATTACTGTGGGAGAGAACTTGGTCTTGCTTTAGTCAAGAACCAACTCAAATTAAAGTGGAATTTTAAAGAGCTCAAGGAGAATAAATCAGGGTCCGTTTGTCTTATTTCATGACAGTCACCATGGAAACAAGTCATGACTGGCTCCCTCCCTACCTGCAGCAGGGAGGAAGAGAACAGCAGGCCCTCCCCTGGCGTCCCTTCTCCTCTGTCAGGGTTGCCTGGGTGGAAGGTCGCCAAAGGCTTCTGGCCTGGAAGGCTCGGCTCCTGCTTTCTGGGGCTCCTCGCCTTGCTGGAGGTGTGCTGGCAGGTGCTGCCGGAGGTGTGCTGGCAGGTGCTGCGTGCAGAGGTGGGTGGCCACCCTCAGGCAGGCTGCACAGGCCTCCCCTTCCTTCCAGGCCCACCTTAGCCACTGACCCCAGTACTCCCCAAGGTCCTTTCTGTGTTAAGCTGCAGGATCAGGAAAGGGCCAGCTTCCTTGTCCTCAGCACCCCCCCCCCAATCCATGCTTGCTTGGCTGAAACCAGAGGCTTCTAGACACGGAGGTCATTCCTCCCCAGCCACAGGAGCATCCTGCAACGCTCTCGGTGCTCCTCACGCCCTAGCACACAGGCCCGCTGCACCTGCGTCTCCACCTGCCTTCCTCGGCAGGGCCTGTGTTGGGACACACGCAGGAAGGAAGCCACCGCGTGGAGCTTTATTTCCTGCGGTCATTTCCCTGGCCTGCACTGCCCTCCTCTCACTTGCTCGTCATGTGAGACAGAAAATTACAGACGTGTCAGGAGAAAAAAGAAAAAAATCCCAAATAGTGTCCTATATGGCTGCAGCGCTCACAAGTAGAGCAATAAAGGGGAGATAAATCAGCAACTCCATATAATGTGTTACAAATAATGGGAATGAAGTGGCCGTAGAGATCACTTTTTCTTACCTGAAAACACTACTTTTAAAAATAAAAAGAGACCTGACCCAATACAGTGGTGCCCTAAGTGTGTCCTGGGCAGCTCGGGAGAGGTTTCTGTGGTCCCTGTACAAATGTTACTTTCTTTATGCTTTTGCACAGCTGTGATTTTCCAAACAGCCTGGTAAACACACTACAAAAGCGATTTTTTGGAAACTGGGAAAAATATCCACCATCACACAGGCACTGCCGGCAGGTAGAATGCTCCGCCTCTTCCTGTGCTTGACCTGGGTGCCCAACTGGGCACTCCTCCCACAGAAAGAGGCTGTCCTCTTCCTGCCATTTGGGTCTGGGGCGGCCTTCTCTCTGCTGTGGACCACACTGAAGTGACAGGTGCAGCCTGTGCACCTTTGAGGGGAGGCTGCTCTGCTTGCTCTGTCTTGGTGTCCTCGGGGAGGAGAGGGGTGGAGACATCCCAGCTGGCCACACAGAGGTGAGTGGCCCTCGCTCAGACCACAGCTCCTCTAGCAGGGCCCACCCTGAACTGCTGCTGTGGAATCCTGAGCCCGGACATGGCAGTTATTCCAAGGTACTGAGTGTCGGGATGGTGGCTGTCAGCACTAGCTCACTTTCTGTCCTCTGGTACTGACTCCCCAGCAGGAGGCTGACTGTTCTGTGACATGTCCCCTTGAGGCTCAGGAGCCCTGGTCCCAGCTCTGACTCTGAAATGTTTAGCTGTGTGACCTTGAGAAAGTCCTCCTCCTTCTCTGAGCATCCGTGGCTTTGTCTGCATGCTGCACATGAGGGGTTTGCGTGTCCACTGAGTGTCCCTGAGAACCGGCAGAGCAGCCTGGATGCCCACGCTGGGCGCACGCCTCTACAGGTGTCTGTACAAATCCACAGGCAGCACAATCACGCCGTTTACGCAGCACCCAACGCCTGCTCGTGCTATGGAAGGGCACATGTGGACAGGCACATACAGGCAGCGACCCTGGTGTGGCAGACACCAGGAAGTGGCCCAGGTACCCTCAGGGAAACGGTTGTACTGAGAGAGGTGTACTCACACTATAAAATAAGCACGGTTGTTAAAAGAATTCTCTGGAAGTTCTTTTATGATGTATTTTTTACTTGTGAGAATCAGGTTGCAGGACATAATACTGTTTTGCGAAGAAAGCAAAGCAACAAGCAACCCTTAACATGTGGGCAGAGCTTTCTGGGAGTGGTCGAGGAGAAGGGCGTGGAGGGACTTCAGGGCTCAGGTGCGGGTTCAGGTGACGTCACCATGGCACAGCCGTGCAGTAAAATAGTCTGCAGCTGCCGGAGATGATGACAGATATTTAAATTGTCACATACGATGCGTCACACTGACGACATTGAGGACCGTGGGAGGGTATTCAAGGACAAGCAGGCACACGATCCCTCGCACTTAGGAACTCCTCAGGGCAGACGTGCATCCATGGCAGTTAGGATCGGTCGTGAGCTTATGAGTGGCTTTCCCTTATGTTTACGTATCTGAATTTTCTAATTGTGTCAAATTAATTTGTAGAAAAGGGGAGCTGGATGGAGAGGCCCGGGGAGGTCGAGCGATTCTCCAGGAACGTGAGGCAGGAAGGACTGAAGGGTTGGGTCCTTCCCGAGCTCCGTGGCATCTGAACGATGAAGAGGTGGGAGCAATTGGAAGTGGAGATGACCACAGGGGAAGGCGTCCTGAGACACACAGCCATCGTGTCCTGTGTCCCCGTGGGGTGACGAGGGCAAATGAAAGAGTAAATATTTACAGAGCTTGAACGTCCTGCAGGAAGGGCCTCGGCGGGAGACGGTGTGCACACGTGCTAGCTTGGCTCCTGCGTCTCTCTTCAGAGGCTGCAGCCTCTCTGACTGTCCCCGGAAGATCAGCTGCTGACTCACCCTGAGTGTGTGTGGGCTGCTTTCTTCAACACAAAAAACCTTGTTTGGAGAAAACGTTATGTCCTTTTTTTTTTAACTTTAAATTTTATTAATCAAAACAAGAAATTATTTTTTACTTCTCTGAAAGTATTTGCACTTGGATAGATGTTTTTCATTAAAATAGCCTTGAACACACTGTTTCTCAGTCACATTTTACAAACCCCAACACAACAAGGGTGTATAATGAAGATTAAGGGCTTGGCCTGGAGCAAGAGGGAAACCCACACAGGGACAGAGAGCAGCGTCCACTGTGAGACCCTCTGCGCCGACCTCTGCACGGAACGAGCCACATACTCCAGAGCTGGAGCTGCCACAGGAGCCCATGCTGGGCCTGGGCCTGGGCCTGGGCCATGGTAGCTTAGTGCGTCAGTACAGAAGCTGCAACGGGAAGGAAGGTCTCCAGAACTTCCCACGGGAGGTGAAACACCATCCCGCCCTGAGTGAAAGCCTCCAAGGTCTGCAGACTCGCTCGGTGCAGCATTAGCTCAGTATTTCTTCCAACCTTGGGAGAAGGAGAAATCACTATTTTTTCAGCGCAGACTCATCCCAACTCTTAGCACTTTGGAAAACATCCCGACTACCCAGGTGGCCATCGGCAGATGCACACCTGTGGGTGGGTTTGACGCCGCTTCCCGCCTCCTTTCCTGACGAGCGCCCCGTACCCTGCACAACCCTAGCTGGAGTCTGATTTCCCTGGGACCAAGGCAGATGTAAAGTGACTTGTACGCTTGCCTCTGGGTGGCAGCAAGCCTGCCTGGTCCCCTGTGGACGCTGACCTCTGGGCTCTGCTGTGCGAGGCACGTGGCTCCTGGAGGGGAGACGTAGCTTGTTGCTCACACCACAGACACGAATCCTGTCACGGGAGGAGGCCTTCCAAACTACCCTTCAAAACCATACCCCAAATCAGTCCTGGCACTGTCCTGAGGGTTGGCTTGCAGCCAGTACTAATTTTTCCCAGAAATTACATTGCAGAACAACAGGAACCCTCCCACCTCAGGGTGGAGAAGCAGCTCTGCTGGCGTCAGTGGCCGCAGTTCCCCCTCGACTGTCTCCTTTCTCCAGTGAGGCCTCTGGGGGCTGGACTCCTCGGGGTGGACATTCCCTAGAAGGGCGCCCTCCCTGGCAAATGGGAGTCTGAGGATGGCAGGCCACGAAGCCCTGCCCCACGGTGGCTCCCACGGGGGCCTGTGTAAAGCGGTGGATGAAGAAGGCCGCCATGAGACGTGCCCTGCGCTGCGCCAGGAGCTGACCTCAGCAGAAGCTGTTTAGGAAGCCACTCTGAGCACGAATGACGTGGCTCCCCGGTGGCACTGAGCTGCTCCCAGGCGGGCCATCTTATATGCTGGGTACACAGTCCAAGGTCAGGTTGGCAGGAAATGCTCAAGGTCGTTTTCTGAGGGGTCTTGCTGACCACGAGTTGGAGCTTGAAGGGGAGAATGAGGTCCCCTGGGGCTTGGGAGGGGCTAGCGAGACTTGGTGCTCTCCCTGCGTTACTGCTTTTCTGAGGTTCCCGGGGCCCTGCTTCAGGAAGTGCTCCTGGGGACTCTCCAGGTGCTGGGTGATAGGTGTTCCTAGCCCAGAAACAAGACCCCATCACTCCTGGAGGCGGGGTGGGGTGGCAGACCTCAAACCCTGTGAGTGACCCCCACACTGACCCATGTCTTGCTGGGGCTTATGATGGGTACACAAGAGGGAAGGTGACACTCTGAAGAGCTGGGAAGTGGGGAGGGACCCAGGAGTGCTGTGTCAGGGACAGGCCATCTTCGAAGCCCATGGTGTGCACACGTGGGTGCTCTCTGCCCGTCCCTCTTATTAGAGAGACACTGGGATCACTCTGCAGTTGTCAGCCAACAAGGGATGTTTCTGGTAGAGTCTCACTGTGGGTCAGTGCACTGGTCCAGCTGTAACTCAAGGCGGGTTGTCAATGCCTCAAGACGGAAATGAGAGAAGAGCTCTTGGTTTGCGTTTTCTGTGGGTCACCATGCCCTGCAGTGACAAGCTGCTCCCAAGGAGCACTCTTGACGTTCAGAACACAGCCTCACAGGCTGTTTTCCTTGCTCTGCCTGGGAGTCCATGCAGGAGAGGACACACCCTTGGCAGGTCAGCTGATCTGGGAGGAGGCCCTGCAGGTGGCAGTGGGGCTCTGCAGGAGCTTGCGTGCTAAGGAGAATCCCCAGCACCCTCCCTCCCACCTTCGATTTATTTGTCATTTCTCCAGCAGAACTTCTAATTAGCCACATCTTCCAGGGGGAGCAGCAGGTGGCTCTCAGCGAGGACTTCAGCCAGGCTGGTCTGGGTGGTGGCTGGCAGTTCCCCGTGCTACCGTGGAAACTCCTGGTCAGCCAGTGTTTGAAAAGCCTTGAGACTGATTTTAATACACTCTTTCAAGACATTCCATTTTAAAAGTGGAATTTTCTGTGTACTACGAATGAGCACTTTTGCCTAATTGGAGGGTAAACGGGTGACCTCTAACAGGAACACAGACGCTCGGCCCTCAGACGCGGCTTCTAACTAAGCGGGTCCACTTGTGCGTTGGCCCACGGCCTTTTCCCATCCAGCAGGTGCTGTGTTTACTCCAGATTCACCAGAGAGGGTGTCAGCCTCTGCTCGATGCCCTCTGTGGCAATATGTATATTAAGGAAATAATCGAGGGTTCCCAGCACACTTCTTGCACTGGGGCTGTGCGAGGTCCGTCCTCAGGAGGTGTCCAGGGAATGCAGTTCATCCCGTTAGCACAGACGCAACAGGTTCTCTTCCTCAGCTGAGCCTTCCTGCCATGAGCCAAGGTGCAGATGACGGGCACCTCAAGTCTCCGGGTGACCTGTCCAGTAGGAGTGGGGGGACCCAGAGCGTGGCTGAGGAGTGGTCTCTGGGGACCGGGGCTACCTCAGGAGGGTGGCGGGAGGCATGGTCAACCTGCCCAGGTGGAGCTGGTCTCTGAGAAGGCAGGGTTGGTGAGGTGAGGGTAAGCAGTCCTGGTCACAGCGCGCGTCCTGGTCACAGCGCGCAACACACACACCCCAGAGAGGCGCTCTCGGGCTGCACTCTCCCTCCTCCCCCTCAGCGCCACCTGGCTCCACCACAGGGCTGGAGGAGGAACAGGAGGGACGCAGAGAGAGGGCTGGGACCACAGGACTCCCCGCGTCTGCGGACGGCAGCCCCTCTCACTCGCCCCCACCCCCTGCCCCTCGCTCTCCTGGCCTTTGGGCATTTTCATCCTCCAAGAAACTGACCCCTGCCTGTGGCATCCTCGAGGCTTGGGGCAGAACACGTTGGATCCAAACAAAACTTGGGCTTTCCCAGTGGCCAGCCGGTTACTCCCTCCCTCCTCGACCCTGACATGGCCGTGGGGGGTGTGGTGATCTTGGAGGCTGGGTCAGGAGAGAAGGGCTGTGCCTGGCATTTCCAGCTGGCATCTGCACCCCTGGTAAAGCCAGCTCTGCATAACCTGGTAAGAAGGAGTCTCAATTCCAGGTGGAAGGGGCGGAGGGGCTGGGCAGGCGGGCGTGGCTGCATCCTGAGTCCTGTGTGGGCCTCTGACATTCCCTAGAAGTATTAGTGCCAACCTAAGAGCTCCCTAGGGCACTGTGGACCTTTGCAATGCCCCTGAGACGAGGACCTCAGTAGGTCGCTCTTCCTGCTGTCCGACACCTTGGCTCTCCCAGTTCTGAACACAGCACCACTCTGACCTGCGGAACCGGGTGAAGATCAGGGTCTGGCGGCTGGGTGAGCCATGCTTCCCTCCACGTGCTCTTCCACTGCGTCCCCTGTCTGCCCGAGCCAGGGCAATGGCCAGCCTCACCTCTTCCTGGGGACCCTCCCTGGCACCCTAGTGGAGCCTGTGTCTGGCACCTCCCTTCCACAGACAAGTCTGGGCCCCATGGCCCTGGGCCTGGGTCACCCGGATGCTGGCAGGCTGCACTCTGGGTGGTCCCGCACTGCTGCCCTGGGCACCTGCCGGACCATGCGGGCAGTGCCTTCAGAGATTCGCCCTTGCCTTCTCAGGCAATGCCTCCAAGCACTGCTCTCAATGACCCACAAACGGGGCCTTTGTAGACAGCCCTGGGGCGCTGCACAGTGATGGCTGGCCAAGCACCCTGCTGGATGGAGCTAATTAAAAATGGCTCGTTCCACACAGTGGTCACCCAGCCCCAAGTACTGCGGATGAACACTCACGTCCATCTCGGCTTTCCACAGAAGGGCCTGAGTGTGGGTACTCTGGGGAGTCGTCATCTGCCTCCCTGAGACTCACACAGGGTCCCCGGGCCCTGCCCTTGCCTTTCCGGGGCTTCGTAAACACCTGGCCTTGACATTCTGCCTCCCGTAGCCCTGCAGGGTCTGCAGCAGCAGTGAACTTCACCTCAAGGGAAAGCGACTTCACCGGTATGGGGTCCTCGAATGGGCGTGTGGCCCCCTGCCCAAGAGCTCCCGGGATGTCGGGAAGAAGAGTGGGGGTTCAGGAGAGTGCGTGCCACTCCCCAGTGCTGAGCTCTGTGCTTTGAGGCCTGAAAGAAACACCCCATTCCAAAGGACTTGACCTGAAACAAGTTTGTAGAAGTCCCTTTTCCTAGCCTCTGCGTTTCTGCTGTTTAGAACAAGGAAACCATACTTGCCACACCCCAGGCACAGGCTTGGAGGCAACTTTGACTCCATCTGTACCTGGTGAAATTTGCGCCCGTAACACAATAAGGTACCCTGACAATGATCTGTTGACGTCAGTCCCTTTGACTCCCGTCTATTGGCAGAGGAAGGACAGAGGCTATGCTGTTGCTCTGCTAGCAGGGCTCAGCCTCAGATCTGGGTCAGACTGACCTGCGACTGATAGGCGGCCCTGTAATTACCTGCACATTTGAGAGGAAGAAACAAAACAACTGGTTGCCAGGGCTGGCTGGACTCCTGGATCCTGCAGTTCCACAGGCTCTCGGGAGAGGGCATCTGCTTTTTGGAAAACAGTCTCCAAGCCTCCCTGCCTCCCACTCCCTAGGTACAGAGCCAGGCAGGCAAGCTGGGGCCAGTCCTTTTCAAGTGGGAAGTCTGCAGTGCTCTGACCAGCCCTGTCCTGAACACAGAATGCCAAGGGGGTGTCCCGAGACCATGCTAGTGAGCAGGGACGACATCCCTCTGCTGAGGCGGGGTCAGGATGGGTCTGGAGCAGGGCTCCTGACTGCAGGGCGGCAGCATGAAGCCTGGCCAGAGGCAGGGCTTAGGAGTTTAGAAACTTCCTGTCACACTTGAGGAATCATCACATTCTCTGGGAGGACAAATCCTTTGGAGAATCACTTGAACTCTAGAAGCCACATTCAACCCTTGTTTGATATCTCTAAAGCAAAACAAAACCAGCTACACAAAGGAACAGCTCCAAGACCACAGGCAAGACAGCAACTGACCAGTGCCTGAGATGCGGCTGAGCTCGCAGCCAGGGAGGGCCCAGCAAGGCCAGGCACGCCTGCCATGATCACACTGTGCTGGGGACACTTGGGACGAAGAACACATGGGAGGTGGTCTCCACTTCACAAGTGAGGAAGCTAAGTCCCCAGAAAGCCACCTGTGAGCTGGCTGGTGACCCTGCCTTGCTGTTTGACGGGGATCCTCCTGTGGTGCTCCCAGCACCTCCCATGATCTGTGCAGGAACTTACCAGAGAGCAGGGTATTAACGTGCCCTTCTAGGGAGGGAAGGCAAGTGCTCTCAGGCAGGGCAGGGATCTCCTCTCTGCTAATTCACCTCCTCAACGCAGACCTTTTGGAACATTAGCAAAATCATGTGAAGTTGGACATCTCACTCTCTCTAGTTTTATTTCAAATAGAGACCACCGATGTTGAATTCCAAAGATGACGGTTGGAGGGTGTTTTAGTCAGCTTTTTTGCTGCTATGACTAAATGACCCAACCAACACAACTGTAGAGGAGGAAAAACTTATTTGGGGGGCTCATGATTTCAGCGGTCTCAATCCAGAGACAGCCAGCTCCATTCCTCAGGGCTCCAGATGAGACAGGAACAACATGGCAGAACAGGGTGCAGCAGGAAGCAGCTCACATGGTGATCAGGAAGCAGAGAGAGGGCTTCAATAAGCAGATCTAAATATACACCCAAAGCCATGCCCCAATTCCCACCTCCTCCAGCCACACCGACCACTTCAGTTACCACTCAGTTAACCCCTATCAGGGGATTAATTCACTGATTGAGATGACTCTTACAACTCAATCATTTCTCTTCTGAACCTCTTGCCTTGACTCGTGAGCTTTTGGAAGATACCTCACATCCAAACCATAACAGAGTATAGGTTCTTAGAGCCTTAGACCAGGTGCAGTACTGGAAGGTGGCAGGTGGACACCATCTGCAGTTCTCCAGCAGAAGCCTGGGGTCGCTTCCATCTTGGGAATGCCGGTACATAGGTGAGTGTTTTGTAGGTGCAGACCAAGGAGGGGGCTCTGGGAATTGAGTAAAGGGGTCTGTAAATATGGGGCCAATGGGTGTGCCCATTTATTCCAAGTGGTCAGAAAGGGCTGACGGCAAGCCATGGACTCGGAAAGGCCAAGCCTCCAGTTGAGCATACCTCTTGATTTACCCAAGTGCGAAATATTTTTAAGAGCACAGCCTCAGAAGGATCACAGATGCTCTTCCATCACCATTGATCGACTCAGTGCAAATCCTTCCTCTGCACAAAAGCAATGCCACGAAATGCACATCTGGGCACACAGGGACCGAGGCTCTCCCAGGTTCTCAGCAGGCATGTGTTCTTCCGCCTTCCCTCCAGGCCTCTGCAGCTGTGATGAAGGATGGCCAAGCAGAGAGCAGTGGAACCAGGAGGGCCACAGGTTAGGGTGGGCCCTCCTGCACCATCAGGGGTGGACATCCTTGGAAGCCCATCCAACTCTCTCCTGGGTGTTGGGAAGACTAATGTTAAACCCTGTGCTACAGTATGAACATGTCCCCCCAAATTCCTGTGTTGGAAAGTTAACCCCTAAATTTATGTTAATGGTATTTGGAGGTGAGGCCATGAAAGGTCATTCGGATTAGATGAGGCCTTGGGGGAGCACACGGCATCACTGACTTTATTAGAAAGCAAGGGAGACCTTTGCTCACACGCTCTTCTTACAGGTGATGCCCTCTGCCATGCTGCGGTGCAGCATGAGGGCTTCACCAGGCGCTGAGCAGAGGCGGCACCATACCTTGGACTTCCCAGCCTCCAGGACCGTGAGCCAAATAAACCCTTATTCTTTATAAAGTACTCAGCCTATGGTATTCAGTTATAGCAACAGAAAATGGACTAAGGCTGTTTGGAGAGCTTCTCCTCCTAAGAGTAAAGCAGATTCTCAGCATCATGGAACTTGAAAGAATGGAGGACTTGGCTCCCTTTAACCAATCACTCCTCAGCGTCCAGCAGGCACCACGAGTGCTCAGGGCCTCTGGAGAGGTGCTGTGGGGAATGTGGAGATGCAGCGCAGGGGTTCCTAGCCAGAGGAGACGGTGCCCACACTCCCGTCTCCCCTCCCCAGGGCCTCAGCGCCTCCCCAAGGCAGGCACGGGCGCAGACTTCCCAAGCAGCCTGTGCAGCTGCCTCTCGGCTCTTCCCCTTCCCTGCTTCTTAGATCCAGGATGGCCTGGGGGAGAAACGGCCCAGCAGGCCAGAGGAGGGTCCAGAGTTGCCCCCGCAGAGACCATCACAGGCGTTCCTCTGCTCCTCCAGGTCCCTATCCCAGGACGCCAGCAAGGAGGGTGCAGTGGTCCATGGGCAGCACTCTGAGCACGTCCAGCTTCTGGCAAATGCTGGCCAGTTGTATTTCTGGTCAGAACCGGTGCTGAGATGCAGCAGCCCCAGTGTTGGGCCTGCTGGGGACGGAGCTGTCGGGGTGCAGCCTGGACAGGGGGAGCAGCTCCGGTACCCACACACAGCCAAGGCCAGACAACCACGGGAGGGAAAACCTGCTCGATGCCCACACGCTCGCCTTTACTTACCGCTTTGATGGATTGTGTCTGAAGCCACAGCGACGGTCATCTGCTTCCTGGGAAGTAGATGGAAACAGAAAGAACGAGAAAACAATCATGCACAACCTCATCACCCAGATCTACTCACCAGAAACATTTTGCCACATTTCGTTTGCATCTTCATTGTTGTTTTTTAAAGTATAATTGAAATCGTACAGTATATATAATTTTGGCAACTAAAAAATTTAACATAGCATAAAAATTCACTCATGCATTAAATTTTGCCAACACAAAGATGCAAACACAATTTTAATGGCTGCATAAAAGTGAAATATATGGCTGGACAATGATTTAAATTTTTCCCTCTTAATTATGATTTTAATAATATTAATATTGACTGCTTCTTACTGAGCTCGGGCTATTTCTAGACGCTGTGTTAGGCATCACACAGGGATAATCTGGGTTTAATTCTCTAACCAATCCCATTTTAACAGTATCAGTGATAAGGGAACCAGGGCTCAGTAAGGCTAATTTCCTGACCATGGTGCCAGGCGGGGGCCACTTCCTCATCTGCCTGCTCCTTGCCAGGGATGCAGAGTTGCCAGCTCCTCCATCTACTCTCTTCAGGTGTGCCTGGCCCCAGGTGCGTGCTGCGAGCTCAGAGTCGGGGAGGAGAGAGACCTGGGTCTCCCAGCAGTGTCTTGCCATCAGGAGGATGCTCAGTAGAACTGGCCTCCTGTTTCATTTGGGAGTCACTGGGCTTTTCACAGCAGGTCTCCTCCCTGGGCATCAGGACACTAGGGCTTCTGACTGTGGCAAAGCACAGAGAGAACTGCCCCAGCGCCTCGGAGCTGCTTCCTCCTCGCCTTCCCTGGTGCAGGGCCGTCACCCCTCCCAGCCACTAGCCAGGGCTGGGCCTGTGATGATGGCCCAGGAAGAGGTAGTGACAGCTCTTCACTGGAGTGACTTCCAAAGCCACTTCCTTTCTCAGGGACAGAATCCAGAATTGAGGAGCAATTGTTTAAAGGCCTCTGAGCTGTCAAATTAAACCTTAGATGTTCGTGCATGAAGTCTCATGCCACTTGCTGATCACAGAGCCCTTGGCTGTCACTCACACCTGCTGTTAAAGACGGCACACAGTCCAGTAGAAATGGACACCAAGGAGGAGGAATGGAGGGCTGCTCCCTGAGGCCAGCAGGGAGACGGTGGTGGAGATGCTCCCCAGTCCCTGACTAGAGCGCCCGAGCGCCACAGTGAGAAGACCGCACAAGCCGTCCATGCTGCAGAGCAACCAGCATCGCGCCTGCCCTGGGGGTGCAAGAGGAAAACCAGTCCACAGCTTGGAACTTCTGGCCACATGGAATGAATCTCCCTTCTCTCTGGAACCTTCATGACAGTTGGGCTGTTTTGCCTGTGGAGGGTTTCACGGAGCTGCGCCTTTTCCTGCAAGGCGAGCTGAGCGCAGTGGAGAACAGGCTCAAGGCCTGCGCCTGGGGCCCACCACGTGTGGGGCTGCTCCCTGCAAGGCTGCCTCCTGGCTTGCGGCTCCAGGGCCACCAGGACAATCACACAAAAGCGTGGCTGAGAACAAGAACTTATTCTTTCACAGCTCTGGATGCCAGAAGTCCAGGCTTAAGCAGGGCTAGCTCCCCACAAAGGCTCTGGGGCGGACCCTCCCCTGCCCCTCCAGCTTCTGAAAGTGGCCCATGGGGCACTGCTCCCACCCTGTCTGCACAAGCCTCCTCTGCTGCAGACGGCCCCTCTCCTCATCACCAGTCGTTGGCTGGTGTGGCCGCATCTCAGCTTGATACATCTGCAAAGACTCTTTCCCAGCGAGACCCCGCTCCGAGGCTCAGGTGACGCCCATCCTTTACTGACTTTCTTCTTCCCTCCTGCCCGTGGCTTCCCTTGGCCAAGCCACCCACTGCAAGTTTCTCCTGGCTTCTGAGATTTTTTGTGGTTCAGCCAAACAGAGCACAGGCTCTGTGGGAAGAAATGTTTGCTGTCCTTGGATGGGGACGAGGGAGCTGGAGCAGGAAGCATCAGGTGCTGGGAAGTCAGCATGAGGACGAGCAGGGAGAGCCAGCAGGGAGGAGGGGCAGGGAGGACGGGCAGGTGAGGGGCCTCCCAGAAAAGCTGCCTTCTGATGTGCAGGCTCACAGGGCTGGTGCACTTCCTGGAGCAGCAAACCCAGCCTGCGTCTAGCAGGCTCAATTTGGGTTACCCTGGCAACCCAAAGAGCCGTAGGGCATGACTCCAGAGGCTCCTGGAGAGGTTGCCCCATTGTCTCCCAAATAGGGAAAAAGGAACTTCCCTGCTTTGGGAAAAAGGGATTTCAAAGGGACTGGGTTGTATGGTCAAACCATCTGTCATCTGCCCTCCACCTAATGGCACAGGCCCTACCCTGAAGCACAGCACCCAGGACAGTTGGCCATTTCTACCTCCACACAGGGGACTGGAAGCAGAATTGGTAACAGATGAATGCCCCTGGACATGGATGCATGACCCGCAGGTCCTGTCCCTGGGAATGTTGGAATAGATTTCAGTACCAGAGTCCAAACCCCTGGCGTGGACAGGAAGGCCGCCCTACTTTGGGCCATCTTAGAGAAGTTGTCAGTAGTGCCTGTGCTGCGACCTGTGGAGATAACAGGGCACCAGCTCTGGGGGTCCCAGCAGCAAACACTCAGACCATCAGAGGCCACGGGTCTCCAAAAGGTAAACGTCCATTCATCATTTTCATGAAAAAAATTGAAAAATTTTGTCATCTGAAAATTTTATTCTTAGAATATTCTTGACAACATCGGATAAAATAAAAGCTGTTTCATGGCACCCCTATAGATGTATAGATGTATGATCAGAGGCCAAGAAGAGACCCATGTGTGCTGTATCAAATAGAGAATGTATTTAACTGAGCTCTTTAGTGAATATCTAATGTCCATTTCTCCCAATTTTAGAAACAAGAATGATATAAAGAATTAAGCACTGCTGGCTGATGACACACAAGTCCGCGGGAACGGCTGGATGGTGTTTCCCCCTGAATACACACAGTCTTTCACTCGCAGGGATGTGCCCGAGAGAAACGAAGCTGGTCACCATGGAGAGCGGGCAACACGCAGCAAGGTCCACAAGCCTGGAGCTGAGGAGTGGAGAGGCGGGCGGGCCGTGTGGCACCCTTCCAGAGGAGCCACAACCCCTGGACTGGGGAAACCTGTGTCCCGGAAGAGCCACCCAGGAAAGACCACGGTGCACGGTTCCCTTCACCCGAAGGCGCAGGACAGGCAAATCCGACCCACCGTCTTCAGCCTGCATTCATTTTTGCAGCTGTACCAGCTGGAGGCTGGGAAGTCCAAGATCAAGGTGCGGCACCTGTGAGGGCTTCTCCCTGCGCGCCCTCGCCTGGCAGGAAAGGCAGGAGACAAAGGAGGGCAGCTTTCTCTGGGCTAGGGTGGAGCCTGACCCGGCCACCGAGGCCCCACCTGGCCTGGGCTTGAGTCTCACAGGGACAGGCACTCAAACCATTAGCAAGACAGAGAACAGGTCCCTGGGGCTGCTGGGCAGGGGAGGGGGCCTCCTGGCTACTGGTGCAGCACAGGGTTTCGTTGAAGGCGCAGGGTGGTTCAGAGCACTCCGACTGTGATGGCCACGTGTGCTTCTCCTGGGTGGGCTGCAGGCTCCAGGAGACCTGGCTAACTACCTCGCAGAGCTCAGAGCACCTCAGCTTTTCCCTTGAAGAATTTTCCCCCATGTTTTTCTGATAACAATCAGAAAATTGGGTCTGTACCTGTGAGAATTTAGGTCCTTTTTTCTTTCTTACAAATTAAGACGCAATGTTTGCTACCATTCAGATGAAAAAGCATTTGAAGTTTCAGTAACAGTCTTGCTTCAAGTCTTCCCTCTCAGGACACCTTGAATGACAGCGTCCTTCGGGTCCTCCTCGCTCTCCTCCTGACTTCTGTCCCGACCACAATCACAGAAATGATGCTACTGCCCGGGCAACATGCTCTTAAATTTTCCTGGACAAGGAGATGCTGAGAGCGGCTCTGTGGAACATGCTGTTGGCACTGGGACTGGAGGTTGGGGGGTTAATGGTGACTACAGATGTCTGTGTGTCGCGCCTTCAAAACACACCAAAGTTTCGCTTTGACTTTGGGCAATTTGGACACTAATTATAAAAATGAGGGAGGAAAATGTCTACGTTATGTTCCAAGTCACTTCACCATATCAGGACAATGGCATCTTTGAACTATGTATGGGAAAACCCCACATTTAGCTGTGTCCAGTGCAGAGATGAGCTGCCCAAGGGACAAAGTAGAGGGTGCCCAGTTCCACCCACAAATCTCCAGGGCATGGGACTTGAAGGCTTATTTCAAAGCCACTCCCTTTAATCTACCCAAGCCCCTTGGATCCCCACCAGCACACCCAGGAGAAAATGAGCCCCCTCCCCAGGGCTGCTCGGAGACCCAGAGAGCTCGCGACGCATGCTGAGAGAGGCCTTGGTCCTTCTGCTGCCACTGTGGCCTGCTCGGCCAGCAGCTGCCCCAGGCTCCCAGCCCAGTGCATGGCCAGCTGCAGTTCCTGTCTACCTGCCAGGAAGTCGCTGGTTGGGAGAGGAGGTGCCTCGGTTTCCCATGTGGGTCTGTTTCCCCTGGAGCCTGGAAGGCCCACTGGGCCAGCACTAGGAGGCAGGGCAAGGAGAGGGACTCTCCAGGGCAAGCGGGCAGTTGTCGGTGTAGGCGGTGACCCTGGTGGCCCACATGAGGACTGTCCTGCAATCCCCTTGGACATCCCCGTGGGGAGGGGCCGGCCCTGGAGGGCAGCCTGCGAGCAGCACCAGGCTGCCTGGAGGTGAATGGAGGCTCCCCAGTGGGCCCTCCAGGAGCTGGGTGCGAGCTCTTCATTGCTGTGCCAAATCCCGGAGAAAAATCAGTTTAAAGCAGGAAAGGTTTATTCTGCTGACGGTTTCCGAGGTTTTGGTCCAAGGTCAGCTGGCTCTGGTGCTTCAGGTCTGAGCATCAGGGTGGGGCGTGTGGTAGAGAAGCTGCCCAGCATGGCTGTGGGGAAGGCGGGAGGACAGGGGTTGGGGACAGACACCCTCAGGGCCACGTAACATAACCTCCTTGAGGCCCGGCCTCCTTGTTTGCACCCTCTCCCCAGAGGGCAGAAGCCAAGGCAGCAGAGTCAGGAGCAGGGTTCAAGCCTTAGGGGCACATTCTGGGTCTCATCTATAGCGTGGGGCCAGGTACATCATGAAGGGGGATGAGAAAGCGCCACTTGTCACGGTCCCAGGACAGTGCACCCCCCCTTGAAAACAGTTATCAGCTTATCACCCGATTGCTCCAGCTTATGGTGGCGGGGATGTGAAGCAGGGAGCATCTCCATGGCTCTGTGGGACTATGGATGCTTCTCAAATGACTTCCTAAAAATCGATGGTCACACCTCCTCATAAATAATGTTTTAAAAAACTATCGGTTTCTACTCCGAAGTTACAGCCATGTTCGGGGCAACTTCCCCCACGGGAAACAGCCCAATGCCGATGTGGGTGGAGGGGCTGGGGCGCGGCTGCGGTTCTCCCAATAAGCGTGCTGCCTGTGTGTCTCTAGGTAAAAGAAGAGCCAGACCTTAAGTTAAACTGAGTCCAAGACAACAACTTGCTCACCCTGGAGAATGGCCACGTGAGGCTGAGCGCGTGGCTGTTGCCTGGACTGCGCGCCCACCCTGAGCAGGTGAAGGCCGCACCCTGCAGAGCAGGAAACCCTGCGTTCTTTTCAGTCAAATGTTTTTCAGAAGCAGAGATTCCACGGTGCTTCTGCTCAGCCTGTGCCAGAGCATTATTTTGTCTCAAAGCCAGGTTCAATCTTTGACAGGAATCCTGCCCCCATGCAGACCACCTGTGGATGTCCAGCCTCAGCCCTCTGCCGCGCACTAGGGGAACAATAAATAAGGACAGACTATGAGGATGGTGGAAAAAAGAGCTGCAATGAATTCCACAAGCCTGAGGCAAAGCCCATAATTTACCTTAGCAAAACTTGAAGCTTAGCATTGAGCCGCCTGGCAACCGTGGCAAAAAGGGAAATATGGCAGCTGTCCTTGACAGTCACACTGCTGTCGAGATCGGATCTTGGGGCAGAGACCAAGGTTTCTCCAACTCATAATCTCTCAAGGTAAAGGAGCCACTGGTCTGCAGAGAATGCGGAGGTGGCTTTGAGAAGGAGAAGCCCCAGAGAAGTGGAAGGTGGGCCAGGCCCCGCGCTTTCCCTGCTCGCCCGGGGACCCATTGCCAGGCTGTGCCTGCCTACAGATGGCCCGGGGCTGCAGCCACCAAGCCCTCCGGGCAGATGCTAAGTGCCACTCGGGGCTTTGAGACCAGTCCGTGCTTTTGCTGTTCCTGTAACATCTCAAGGAGAAGACCCCTGTAGGTAAGCTCAGGGTGGGAGGGTGCGGTGACACCCTTGGGACCCTGGGGTGGGGGAAGCATCTGCAGACTCTCCTCCTTTGCATCTGCCACTTTTTACGGGAGAACTGGGTGTACAACCCACAGGCACTGCTGTTAGACAAAGGCAGGGGCCTGCTGTGGCTGCTGGTGACTCCCTGCTGGTCCCCACTGCTATCCCTCCATGCTGCGCACCGAGGCTGAGTGGGGGCTGCGGGTGCAGGAGGGACACTTTACTAAAGATGCCAGATCACAAGTGGTGGTCCTTGGAGCATAATTCTTGCACTCTCCTCTTTCCCCAGACCTGATGCTTACCTGAGAGCCTGGGCACACCCTGGGTACCGGCCCGGAGCCCGGGGTTCCAGGCTGTGTGCTGCGTGGGTGCCGACGGACCTTGGGACAGGCTCTGTTCTCACTGTGCAGACGCAGCAGGCACCTGATGGAGCTCACTGGGTAGGTCTCTGGGCTGCGCATGGAGCGGGGGGTCGACAGCCCTGGGGCCAGGTACAGTTCCAGTGGCGCTGCGCCCTCACCCTGGGCTAGACTGTCCTCCGGCCAAAGTGGAGCAACGAGGTGGGGTGTCCTCTGCATGGAGACCACCAAGCCAAGGCTTGATTGTCTTCTGTGTCTGTGTCTTTCTCCTACCAAGATGCTTTAATTTTCTCTTGAACTCACAGCTCTTTATGCCGGAAGCAAAAGTGAACTTACTGTTTGATCTAGCACCAAGTGTTAGACTTGGTTCTACCTCAGTGGACGTCTTACCCGTTCAGGGTGCCATGTGGACAGGACGGAGAGACATTCAAAAGCAGCACCCCGCTGTGTCCCTCTGCTAGCCGCTCCCCCTGGGCGGGCCTCGGGGCCTGGGTCTCCCCCTGTGAGGCAGAGGCGGGAGGCCCTCTCCTCGCAGGGCCGTTAGGTGGGTTTTGTGAGTGAAAAGCAGAAAGTGCTCAGTACGCTTGGGGCGACGGAGGGTTCACGTCATGCTGGCCACCTTCTGTGGCGGCCGCTGAGGGACAGGCCCTGAGAGGCTGCATGGGTGACTGTTCTCTGCCTCCCCTGGCCCTCGCCGTGCCTCCCCTGGACGGCGCGGTCGCAGTCACGTCGGTAGACCTCTCTGGGTGGAGGAGAGCACAGTTCTCCTCTGGGACCTGGTGGCCCTGGTGGCCCTGAGGCAGGTGCGCCCCCGAGGGCGCTTTGCCCTGTGGATTGCACACCCCGCTTTTCGGGTCTGCCCATCCTACACACCTGGAGGGATTGGCTGGCTTTGCTGTTGTATCCAAAGGCGCCACAACTGCGTAAGGAACGTTTCACAGCCCCCCGTGATGGGTCTTTCCATGCTGGCCAGCATCCTAGTGACCATGTAGCCTGACCACTGGCCATCTCCCAGTCTCTTTGCACTCTGAGTTCTTAAGGCTCCAAGGGACCTTGCACAATTCCTTTGGCCCTTAAGGCTCCAAGGGACCTGGCACAATTCCTTTGGCCCTCCAGGATCATCTGTGGGCTCCTCCCTCATGCCTTCCACAATGTGGGAGGGAGGCTGGCCAGCCGTTCCTGGAGGTGGCGAGAGGTCCGGGCTGTGTGCACCCTGGACCTGAAGGCGGTGAAGTCGCCCTGGGCCTCCCGTGCTGCTGGCCTGTGTGGGCTCGCTCCCTGGTCCCAGGCCCTCCTCAGCCTCGCAGGGCCTGTCCTCCTCGAGGCGGGCATCCCTCAGCCTCGTCTTTAGAGGGTGCGGAGGGGCATGCTCTTTTCGCTTAGCTTGTTTTCACTGGCGCATTGTGATCATGCCCAACAGTGGGGTCCTCTGCGTCAGGTGCACATGGGCCAGCTGGCTCGGGGTCCTGCCCTCGCCCTCCCCCCGCACCAGCTCCTGCTGTGTTGCCCTGGTTTTGATCGGTGCGTGAGCCTCACCCCGAGCAGGACTCGTGATCAGTGCGTGAGCCTCACCCCGAGCAGGACTCGTGGTGTGTGCTTGCACGTCCACGCGCAAAACTGGACAGATTCCCTCCCTCCCTCTTGACCGGGGCATGGTTCTCAGGCCCTGGCATCCCTGAAAAAGTCTGCGTTTTCCTTTGCATTTGTGGCTTAGTGGGGCATAAAATTATACGTTGAATAAAATTTTCCATTCATAATTTCTCCAGTTTTTATTTTTGACTTTTTTTGTATTTCTGAGGGAAATTTCCAGGGAGTCTGACAGCAAAGCCACCAGAACCTGATCCAGCTGCCGTGCTGCTCCCCCTCGGGCCGTCTCTTGGGGCATCGACGGCCGACCCCTGTTCACATCGGACGTGAGGGACGCTGCTTGCTGACTCCTGGACCACCAGCTGCCTGTGCCTTGTTTTGGTTTGTTCCCTGCTGGGCTAGAAGCTCTGAGCACACACACCAGAGTAGCACAAGGCCTGCGAACACCCTGGGCCAGCATCCCCGCCACCTGCAAGCACTCCAGCCTCAGCCTAGACTCCGCAGGCAGAGACGCCACGTCTTCGGACTTCCCGTGACGGAGAAGCCCGCGGCCCTCTGTGCTCTCTGTGTGCGGGGGCGCTGTTGCCTCTGTTCCTGAGCCCGGGAGTCGCGTCCCCTGCTGGATCTGGTGCCCGAAGCTCAGGCCGCCACTCCTTTCGTGGTCATCGCCCTTCCTCCTGGTGCTCAGCAGGCGGTCACACTTTGGAAATGTAGTTTGGGCTCCACCTCCACAATCCCCCGGAGCTGTGGCTTATTCTCTGTGTGCGCATCCTGTTCTTATTTTATGAAAGCAAAATTTGTTCGTCTCTGTTAGGGTATGAACACAGATGATTTTTAAAGTGTTTTTCTGCTCCTCTTATATTTTCTAAGTTAGCTTTTATCTTTATTTTTGTTTTTTTCACCAAACTAGTGGGGATGCTTGATGGTCCTCCTGTGGGTAAGTGGGGCACTGAGCCCGGGCCGGCCGCGTGCATGGGGAACTGCGGGCTGTGCACACTGCCCTGGTCCCTGCGGGCACATTGCCTCTCCTGGTTTCTGACTGTCCTTGAGTGAGGGGAGTGGGGAGACCTTTCAGTGCCCCTCCTGGAGCCCACTCCCCATGCCAACTTTGATGGCACCTGGTCCCCACTTCCAGAGCACATCCGTCACTTTCTCCTCTGAATAGACTGTCAGTCCCTGCAAGATGGAGAAGCAAGAGCTGATGTCCCTTGACCTGCCGCTGGGGCACAGGAAGGGGCTCTTCTTGGGGGTCTCTTCCAGTCTGTGCCTGCTGCAGACCCTCTTCTGAGCCCTCCGCCCCCACTTTCCATTTACCCTTGGAATTCCTCCCAGCTGCTGGCTCTCTCCCTCCCTGTGATTTGAACCTTTACGATTCTCTTCCAGAGTGTTGGGTAAACGAGAAGGCAGACCCATTCACCATATTAAATAAACCTGCGTTGGCTTCCTGAAGTTCTTTTTCCTTCTTTTTCTGGTCTCCCCTTTTTCTCCCTTTAAACTCTGCACCTGGTCATGTTGTCCCTGACTGCTTTACACCTTGTGCCTTAAGTGGTTTGGTTTTGAACCTCCCACTACGCCCTCCTGTGAGGACCTGATGAGCAATGGCCCGTGTCCCACTGGGCTCCTCCAACACCGCAGAAAAGGAACTTCTCCCAGGGTAGGCCAGAAAGCCATGGATGGTCTGTTGTCATAGAACTGTCCCTCCAGAATGTGATGGAGTCCAGTGGCCATCCTGACCAGAGGTAGCAGAGAGCAGTGCCATACTGGTCAAAAATGGCCCCCTGGGCCTCCTCTCACAGAGATCTATGGACAGACTCCACCAGGTGGGCTGGGCCTCCCGCTCTCTGGACTCCAGGTGTCCGGAGAGATCTTATCAGTGGATGGTGGTCATTCTCCACACAGGCAGGTGTGTCCTGCCATGATGATGTGATGTGAGACTGCGTGGGATTTTCCACCCCGAGAGGGAAGAACTGAATCCCACTCATGTGAAGGAACTTCATGGCCATGGGAACATTCAGGTCTGATCTTTTCAGAAAGCTACTTGGAGGGAGGAGGAGCCGGGGTGGAGAAAGGAGGACTTCACTACCAGAAGTGGAGTTTTTGTACAAAGTTTTAATTTTTTCCCCCTGGGAACAGGAAGAAGGCTGATAGAACGTCCCCTCTGCCTGGCAAGCCTCTAGAGGCTGCCCTCCCAGGCGCTCGGAGGGATGGTGCTAAGCAGCCCACACAGAGTGCACGCGACCCGCCCTGGCTGGCTCCTGGTCTGCAGCAACTGTTTCCCTCTCCTGATTTCTGTGACGGAGCAGCCGCAGCCGGCAAGTGCCAACAAAGACTGCGGAACAATCTAGCCCAGACCACATGTGGTCAGCGCACGTCCCAGCCTAACGTGCTGGCAGTCCGTGGCCACCACCTGTAGGCCAAAAGTGCTTGTGATGCTGCCAGGTCTGGAGGAGAGCAGGGCTTTGATCTTCTGGAATCAGAAGTTGAACGTCACTTCCGCTGCTGAAGTTTGGAGCCGGTTTGAGACCTGTTTGAAAGAACCACTGCAGGTATTCCTGCACAGGGTTGTTCATCCACCCTCCCATTTCATTTCCTTGGTGCTCTCAGTCACCACAGGCTGGAATGCCATTTGCATGATTAAAGACCCAAGAATGGAGTGTTTTCAAGCAGGCAGGGGAGAAGAGGAAAGGAGAGAGGGAAGAGCAGGACGGCCGTTCCTGTCCATTGTCAGGGAGCGCGGAATGGCCTCTGTCCTGGACGGAGGAGAGACTGCAGAAGAAGCCAGTCTCCACCTCCTGGTGGTCATGGAGTGCTCGGCACTACAGAAAACAGTCCCTATTGAAGTCCCTTACAAGGGACAATTCAAAAAAGTAGCCCTAAAATTATTCAGTAGCCAAGAAGTTCCCCTGTGGAGAGGGCCTGGCAGGACACGCTCCCCCTTAATTATCCCACTTTATGCCCAGTGTGTGGCCGGCTGCTTCTCAGAACGGATCGCAAGCAGCAGAGGAGACAGGAGCAGTGGGCTTGCCCAGGGGACTCGGAGGGTCTACAGCAGCAGCGGCAGGACAGCACAGTGAGGGGACTTCGGGTGCTGTCACAGCTGGGAGTTTTCCCTGCACATCTGGGGAGACCTCACCACTGGAATAAAAGTCATTCTAATATCCAAATGTTTTTCTTTTCTTCTTAAAAGCACAGATATTTGCGTCTTGCTGATAAGCGAGCACTAGCTGCCCTGCCTATCCCATACCACATTCCACCACCCCGCCGGCTGCAAGCTTAGACTGTCTGTCAGAGGTGACCCCAGCCTGAGCCAGGTCCTTTGGGCACAGGCTGCACAGTGTGAATGGCAAAGCTCAATCTCAGGGCATCCCCGGCCCACCAACCCCAGCACCTTGTGGGTGCACAGATTCAATCCCGAACATATCTCTCCCTCTCACTGTTTGCTGGAAAAGAGAAACAAGCCAGCCCTGCCCCACGGGTTGCTCTGAGGATTAGATGAGCCAAATGTTCTATTTGTTGTTACTTAAGGGGAACCTGAACTTGCACAGGCAATAATGACTGCGGCCTTCCTGTTGAGTGTGGCCAGAGAGCACTGCGTCCTTCTGCTTCCAAAAGTGGACTCCATTCCATGGACCTGGGCTGTGGCAGGAGCAGAGGGTGGGCGCCTCTGCTTTGCTGTCTGGTGTGGGTAATAGTGCTTGTGCTCAAGTGATCTGGGCTGGAATTATGGGCAGGGGTCTTGCAAAGGCACATTTATGAACAGAGTGATTGGGTCTTCAAAGCCCTTGGTACCATCAACAACCCAATGCTATTTCTGTTGAGGCTGAAATTCTTTTCCTTTTACAGAAGTTTGAGGCACCAGATGACATCACAAAGTTATAAAGTAGATTTAGTGGTGAGTACATTCCAGTGTTCTCCATTAATTGGGTAGTTGCAAACAGCCAACAGCCATGTCTCCTTGCAGACAGGAGCTTGTGGGAGGGCAGGAAGAGCAGAGGGGTGCCAGAGGAAGGAGCAGGGAGCCCTCCATTCATGGGAGGGGCAGGGGAGCCTGTCCTGCCCACTCAAGCACTCCCGGCTCTTTCACCAGCATCTCCCCGCCGTGGATCTGTGCACGCACTGCTGGGGAACATGAGAACACATGGCTTAGTTCACGGGCAATCGAGAGGACTGAGAAGGAAAGGGGAGCCTCTGGGGGCCACGTGCAGACTCAGTCGTTACCCAGGGGCACTGCCTGTGAGCCAGGCACTTGGCTTCATGAAATCTCAGCCTTGTACCCCCAGTGGCTACTGCCCTCCATGTCACAGAGAGCAGTGTGAACAGTGACTGGCCAACACGTGGTCTAGTGTGTCTCCCCAAGTCCACAAAAGGAGATCCTCAGGCTCGAGTGGAGGTCTTGTGGCGAGGGGGCTTCAGGAGGGCTCCACCTTATGAATGAGATTAGCACTCTCATGAAAGAGGCCCAGGAGAGACTGTTCACCTCTGCTTGTGACGGATGCAGGGGAGGCGCCGTCTGTGAAGCAGGACATGGGCCTCCATCAACCCAGAGCTGCCTTGATCTTGGGCTTCTGCTCCAGACCTGGGAGAAATAAAGCCCTATTGTTTTGTAGACACCCCCATTGGTGGCACTTTTGTGGCAGTGGCCCACATGGACTGGGACACATGGCCAGTGGATCCCAGGAGGCTGGCCCTCTGACCACCACCTGCTTCCTTGCTGGGGCACCTGCCTCCACTGCATCCGCCAGCCTGCCCTCCCTCTCCCACTCCGACGTCCACAAGCTCCAAGCACCTCCAGGAGATCTGCAGGGAGGGACCTGGGAGGACCCAGTCACGCTGTTTAGAACAATTAAATCCTAGACAGACAACACTGATGTGAGCAGAATGGGCAGGGACCCTGTGAGAACAGGTAGGGACCCTGTAAGTGACACAAATGCGACTCCTCGCCTCTGGGCCCAGGCCTTGCTCTGCAGAGTGCAAAGTCTGGGTCCCAGGAGGGCGTTCCACCCACATACCCATTTGCTCACCAGCAGGGGTGCCTGAGTGCCTATCAGGGCCACCACCTCCCCTCCAGGACCAGGGCCATGGCAGACACATTGAGCAAGAGGGTTATGATGTGCTGTGAAAAACGAGGTCACTCTGCTGTCACTCTGCTGCTGCTGGTCCAGGTTTCATCTGGGGTCAGTCCCTGCTCTCAGCACTAGGGATAAGGCAACAAGTGAACCTCAGGGACATTGGTGCCCCAGGGCGAGCTAGCTGGTGTAGGACGTGTGCTCAGTAAGTCTGCCCATGAGCTGGGGGACTGGTGGTGACCTCTCCCTCCGGCTGCACTGACTTTTACGTGAGGGTTAGTGTCTTTGATGTATGAAGTCTCCTCTGAGCCTCACTCTGCTGTTGCAGGGGCCCTGAGCCCCCTCTCCACCTTGGCCCATGGCTGCATGGCCCCAGGACCTCCCCTTGGCCGTGGTGGAGGCTGGGCCCAAGCCAGGCTACTCGGAGTCTTGCTGGAGTGCCTTTAGGGATGTGGGAAGCAAGTCCTTACTCTGGTTTGCAAGCTGTAAATGTTCCAGAAGACAGATGCCCCCGCCTGTGCCCTGTGTCCCCTGCCCAGGCCCAGCCTAGGCAGCTGAAACATTTCCTCTTTATGCCTAAACAACTGGAACCTGGATTTCTATCACTAGTAACTGCAAACTTCTGCTGATACCAATCGAGAGACAGAGTGCATGTCAGTGAACCCAAGGCTGTGCTTTCTCTGGCAGCTGACGGAGCTCTGAAACAGGCCTGTGTGCTCTCCAGCTGGGAGTCCGCCTGTGCACACCAGACTCGGCACCAGGGATAGTTCCAGGCTACCCTGCTGCCTTGTCAGGCTGGTGAAGTAGGTGTTCCGGTGCTCTGCTGCCCGCTCTCTGCCCCTTCCTCTTTGCGAGTGGACTTTGGGTTTCACTCAGGTGCTGGGCATCCAGTAGGTGAGACAGATGCAGATGGCCAGTCCCTGCAATTCCACCCCCTGCTTCTGATCATTTGAGACATGGGCATCTGCGCAACACTGGCCTTAACTTCTGGAATCAGGCTGCTATTACTTCAAGGAGTGACCAGAAGGCTTTGTATAATCCAAGAGTGATCAGAGAGGTTATGAGGACTGGCATGAGCTTTAGCTGCAGGTGCGGTATGGCGCTAGCTCACACAGCAGGTTCAGAGGTGAGAGGGAGGAGAGGACATGGCTGTTTTCTGCATGTCATGTCACGGGATGTCCGACGCGCTCAGGGTAGTGGAGTGTTCCCAAGAGAGCAGCCCTTTCCAAGTGTTAGGCACGTGGTTATCTGATCCGCCCAATGACGTGTAGATCATGATCATCACTTTTCTGATGCGAAAACTCAGACACATGTAGCAAACTTTGTGTAGGTTCCCAGGATCACACATGCATTGTGAGCCAACGCCATCTGAACACACACGTGGGGGCTCCAGGACCACCGCTGGCAGCCCTGTGCCACACAGCATCTCATCAAGTGCAGCAAACACGGCCGGTTTGGCTCCAGGCTCCATGGTCTTCATCCCCATCAGTAATTCTCTGGGGGTTCTTCACCAACACACCCTGTACGCAGTGCCCTTCACCTTGCTTTGTATCACAGGACTTGGTGCATGCACACGCGCTTGTGTGTGTGTGTGTGTGGTGCTGGGGACTGAGCCTCACACATGCTAGGCAAGCACTCTACCACTGAGCCACGCCCCCAGCCCTCGATGGCTTTTTGGAACAATTGTGTGGAGAGTAGCAATGATCACTTATTGTGTGCATAACATGTACTGTACAGGATCCTTCACCGGCCTCACTGAATCTTCCCAACACGACCGTGAGAGCCACTCCTCTCTCATGGGTGAAGCACCTGCAGTTAGTAAGAAAAGACTTGCCTCCAGATTGCCCTTCCACAATGGCCAAGGAGACAGAAATGCTGCATCACTCGCACCTGGGCCCTGGTTCTAATCCCTGGACTTTCATCAGACCAGGTCTCAGCGCCTCTCTGCATGCCTGGCTGGGACGGCCAGGCTCTGGCTGGCTCGGGAGCTGGAGGGCTTGAGCCCATGGAGGAGTTTAACGACCACACTCCCATCCCACTCTGCCACTCGCTCTGTGTCTTTCCAGAAGGAATGTGCCACTGGGTGACTCCACGGAAAGAATCCGCTCTGCACAGCGGCCCCAGCACCATGTCCCCAGACTGGAGAAGGCGGCTGCACCGGCAGAGGGCAAGCCCGTGCACCTGGTGCACCTGGACGGAGAGAACCTTGCTTCCCCGTCACCGTTTGGATCTGGAATGTCCTCCAAGGTCTCGTGTGCTCAGAGTGGGCCTGTGGGGAAGTGACCGGACCCTGAGGGCTCTGGCCTCGCCGTGCACTAGTCCACTGGTAGCTGAAGGGACTGTGGAGCATGGGACCCCTTTGACGGAAGCAGGCCCCTGGGGTGTGCCTTGGAAGGCTTTATCTTCTCTCCGCCTCGTCCTGGCTCTCTCTCTGCCTCCCAGCTGCCATGAGCTGAGCAACTCGCTTCCACCTGTCATGATGGTCCTGCCTGGGAACCAGGGGACCATGGCCTGCACCTCTGAAACCCTGAGCCAGAGTGTGTCCTCCTCTAATTTGTTCTTGTCGGGAATTTTGGTCACAGCGACAGAGAGCTGAGTAACACATTCTCTCACACTGATGTGTCCTTAGGATGGTCTTCAGTCAACAGCCTGGTGGGCCTTCTGAGCCTATGTGTGCCAAAGGGAAGTGGGGCAGGGCCACACCTGCCATGTGACCGTTTCCAGAGACAACTGGGCACTCGCTGACACAGACCCCCAGTGAGGGGACGCGGTGCTTCTGCTGCCATGCCCCTGACCGGTTTGCAGAACACTATTGCCTTCTTGCAGCCTGGCGTTCTGCCCTGCCCTGAGCCACATGTCCTCAGAGGCAAGGCCACTGCAACAGGCAGTTCCCTCAGAGGAAAATGTCACCGGGCAACCTGGATAAACTCTCCTGGGATGGGGGCAGAACTACCGCCTCTCTGGCAGGGGCTCCGGGGCCATGCTGAGGTCTCTGCAGATGCAGGACGGAGGCAGGGAGGGTGCGGAAGGCAACGGCACACACGGGCTGCCTCCTGGAGCCTGCCTGGCCCGCCCGGCCCTCCTCGTGGATGGCAGTCCTTCCCAACCTAGAGCTCCTCTCAGGAGCAGCGTGGGCTGTC
This sequence comes from Xerus rutilus, assembly GCA_028644305.1. NCBI lineage: Eukaryota > Metazoa > Chordata > Mammalia > Rodentia > Sciuridae > Xerus > Xerus rutilus. Next base: position 2,201,018 of record CM053412.1, read on the forward strand.
GCCACAGGAGATGCCACTGGGAATGGCCGGTAATGCACAATTACTGCTCATTTGTTGCTATGGTATTTCTGTGGCCTGTTGAGATCCACAATCGTCTCGACTGTTCGCATTACCCATTTATAGAACATTCTGTCCATCACGAAGTGCTCCAAAACCTCCTCGTGATAGTCACAGGTTGGTAATGGCCTTGCCGCTTTATAAATGACTACACTGAAGCAGGGTGTTGTTCTGGAAACTAGAATCAGGGGAGGCGGAGGGAAAGACATTTGGTAATTGTTATCACCATTCTGGAGGAGAAAACTCTGCTATGGGTGAGATCACATTTGACATACATTGATGTCTTGATGTCAGAGGATACCATTGTGACTTTGACATCTAGCTGGTGTCCCAGCTGGAGAACGCCATTTGGGGAACAGGTGACCGTTAGAAGCCTCTCAGGCTGGAAGAGGAGGTTGGCAGTAACTTCAGATCTCAAATCTTTGGTTTCCAAAGAAACCATGTAGAAAATTAGCCAATTCACAACTCAGTCTTTCATGTATCTGAACCTACATTAAGAGAATCTCTACAGATTATGAAAAATAATGGACAATAATTATTTCATGTGTATAAATAATATTAGAATGTGTGTGAGAAAAAGATAAAAATATAATATCCTTCTGTGGGTGGACAATGGTCATATGTTCATGCAAGGGAATTTTCATGACGGTGGAAGTGAATGACGCAGAGTTACGTACAGCAACCCCCACAGAGCATCTCAAACACGACCCAAGCAAGAGTCAGGGCCTCCGTTATGATGCTGCTTACAGAACCTTTGAACACAGGCAGGACTTAGCCGTGTGTGTAAGATTCACAGTCACGTGGGGAAATTGAAAAGGAAATTCAGTCCAAAGTGAATGCAGAATGATGATTTTGCAGTGTCTCTTCAGGAAAGCTCAGAATGTCCCTCAGCGACACTGGCCAGCTCTGACATCACACTGAGGGCGGGCCCAGGGCCTTGGATTCACCCCTTGCTTACATGCAAGCTCTGGTGTTTTCTTCGGTGCTGTAGCTGGGTGGTGCGCACTGGCTGTTCTTAGTGGCTCTGTTGCCCATGGAGCGCTGTCCAGAGCACTGTCTTTGACCGCATTGTTACACCTCCTTCACAGACAGCAGGCTGGTTGGGCAGGGACTTGCCGTCCACAGTCTGAATTGTGGCATGAGAACCATTCCAAGCCTCAGCGACTGCAATCCAGTAACGAGCCTAAGTAAGACCAGTGGCTGAACTCTCAAGTGTATGTCTATCCAAATTTTTACAAAATGTGAACCAAGATGAAGATGATAATTTAGAATTTAAAAAAAAATTTTTTTTTAGTTGTTGATTGACCTTTATTTACTCACTTATTTATATGCGGTGCTGAGGATTGAACCCAGTACCTCCCACATGCCAGGCAAGCGCTCTACCACTGAGCCACAATCCTAGCCCGCAACTTGGAAATTTTTAAGCAGAATGTGTTAGAAAAAATTATACAAAATAAATGGATAAAATGGACATCTCATGTTCCTCTACAGTCACGTGACTTCCCTGGACTACTAGAGCATGTTAGAAGGAGAGTGTCCTGTGATTTCCCTCCCCAGCCCCATGAGATGGACAGGGACTAGGGCAGAGGAGGCAAAGAGTTAAGGTTCGAGTCCGAGCCACCCCCATCTCAGGAAGGGGCAGCCCTGGGTTCCGCCCACTCTGCCTGCCTCACTGACACACCCTGATTCCCAGGATGTGGGGGCTGAGTCTGGCTGTCCGTTCCAATAGAACAAGCACTGAGTTGAGGCTGAGAAATTGTGTTTTAGCCCTGAATCTACAACCTGCCATCTAAGCCACTTGCTGCATAAGAACTTCATCTGTGGGACAGGTGTCAGATGCCTTGGGGAGCAGGTAAGATGCCCAAGCTTGAGTCACAAGTGAAAGTGCAGGTTTGTCACCATGGACTGGGCTGGTCCTAGCACAGTGTCATAGCAGAGGAGGCCTAGGTGCTCCTCCAGGGGTGCTCCTCAGCCCCAGCCTCCCTCACTCTTCCCTGTTACTGGGGCATCTGTTGAGTCCTGACCTTTCCATTCACACCCGGGGCTCTCAACGGTCCAGGTGGACTGGCCTTGAGTGAGGACCCCAGGCAGCAGAGCTTCAAGACCCATGTGTAAGTGGAGGAACAAGATGGCAGGTGCTAGAGGCCACCAGGTCCTGAAAGGAGTGTTTTCATCCTGGGAGTACGTGGAACAGACTAGAATGTCTTTGTTGACCCAGGTCTAGGGGGACACTGCAGCACAGCAGAAAGATCCAAGGACTCCCCCAGGAGCTTTGAAATGCATCTCAGCAGGGGCTGAGGGACCACAGGTGGAACAGACCAGTTCCAAGCTCTGGCACCTCCTAAAGGTCCAGTTCTGCTGCAGCGAGCATCCGAGCATCCAGCCAGGCCCGAGGCCTCCGGAGCTGCTTCCCTCTCCTCCGGCGCCTCCCCGGCCTCCTGAGTTTGCTCCCCCGTGTGTGCCAGGCCTGCCGTCTGTGGACTGCTGGCTGGGAACAGCGCCATCCCCTTGCACACAGGCTCCTGCTGGGGAAGTCGGCCAGGGTGCCTGGCTGTCTGCAGTCCAAGGGAGTCGTTGAAAGGGTATGAAATGGGACAAGGGTCACAGAAAGACGGAGGACTCAGAAGGCTGCCAGGAACTCCGGAAATTCTGCAAGGTCAAGGAGCAGGAAGCAAGCAGCATGGCCCTCACTTCACATGGAAAGTCTGGCCAGGGTTCCAGCCCTGGACAACAATACCGCCACTGTGAAGGGAGTCAAAGGATCACTGCTCCACCCATGAGTCCAAGGTCCTGTGGGAGCGTCCTCAGGTTAAGTGTCCACCAGTGCCCAACTGCAGACCACCGTGGGCAGGGTGGGGTTGGGGGCTCGCATTTCAGCTTTGGCAGGAGAGACTGAGCCCTGCCCCGACGGGATTCTGCCACCACACTGGCTGACCAAAAAGCCCCTGGAATCTCTTCCTCCGCCTCTCAGTTGCTGTGCACACTCTTCTTTCCTGGCAGCCACTTCTACCAAAGCTACAAACGGGTTCTGTTTACTCCAGTGCTAGTTCCGGATTCAAGCAGGAACTGTGCTCACTCACCAAGAGGTTCAGTGGGCACGGCTGTACCACCTCCGTCCTGAGCATCCACCGCCCCACACTCCATCGCTACGAACTGGATTACAGTGACTACAAATAGACTGTCTCTCCAATAGTGAGGGAGAAGGGAGGAGTAACAGGGAGTCAGCCCGCAGGCAGGCACACCACACAGCAAGGAGGGAACCAGCCGCAGAGGACGATGCAGTCTGGATTTTGCGGCCAGGTGCGCGGCTGCAGCAACGACCCCCATCGTATCTATTTCCCTTTCAGCCACCACTTCTGATGGTCTGAAGTCCTTATCCGCAGGGGTCCTCATTAGTAATTCTCGAGGAATCTGGAGCTTGCCAGTTCTGTGGACAACTGTGTTCTTCTCAAGAAATGGGTGTGTGTGTGTAGATTAAGGAATTGGCTCATGCAGTTTCTGGAGGCTGGCAAGAGCAGAATCTGCAGAGTGGACTGGCAAGCTGGAGCCTGGGAAGAGCCAGTGTTGTAGCTCAAGTTTGCAGACAACCTGCTATAGAATTCTCTCTTTATATGTGGGGTGGGGGAGAGTCATATATATATATATATACATATATAAAACTATATATAAATATTTTATATATATATATAAAATATTTATTTTATATATAATAGCTATATGCAAGGTAAATAGTTATGAATTGGTATAGATCATTTCCCAGGATAAATTTCTGCATCCAAGTTGACAAGCCATGTGCCTCTCTGAGTGTGTCCACTGGGAGATTTTTTCCTGTCCGTTGTCCTTTAGTCCTCTAGGCCCCAGCAGGGCTACAAAACTATGAAGAGCCCAGCCAGCTGTTGGCTGTATATAGGGCCAAGACATTGGTAAACTAAGTGGAAATATTCTTTCATCAGCCAGCAGATGATGAGGAGAGAGGCCTCAGTGCCTCTGGTACTGAGGTGAGGGCCACCATGTGGGAGACACAGACTGCCAGAAACGTTGGTGACTTCTTCATGGAACACCCCATGCCCAGCTCAGCTCCAGCCCTGTCCTTTCATCTGCCCCATGTGGAGGGCTGCTGGCCATCAGTTTCATGACGGGGTAGATTCATGACTTTCAGCTCCTGTGAGCCAGCTTTGACATTTGGTCCCCCCATCCATCTCCAGGAGCAAGCTAAGCAAATTTTTCTTTTAAATCTTCTTTTTTTTTTTTTTTTTTTTGGTACTGGGGATTTAACTCAGGTGTACTCGACCACTGAGCCACATCCCCAGCCCTATTTTGTGTTTTATGTAGAGACAGGGTCTCACTGAGTTGCTTAGCGCCTCGCCATTGCTGAGGCTGGCTTTGAACTCGGGATTCTCCTGTCTCAGCCTCCCTAAGTGCTGGGATTACAGGCTTGAGCCACCGCGCCCGGCTTAAATCTTCTTATAAGTAAATATTTTTCTAGACTCCAAGCCTGTCTTGCTGATCCACGTTCTGTCTTCCCACTGGCGTACCAGACACTGTAGCTTGCAGCAAGGATGTGCAAGGCCAGCCTTGTTAGGTTGTTGTGGCCACTTGGAGGGCCACTTGCACCTCCACAGGAATTCAAAGATCAGTTTTTTAATTGTGGAAAACCTAAACAGCTAAACTTTTGATAAGCAGCATGCACAAAGCCCTAGGTTCAATTCCTATCACCAAAGGAGAAAAAAAAAAGGAAACCAGTTTGTAGGGATTGCGCTGAGTCTGTAGCTTGCTGGAGAAGCACTGTTTCTTTGCATTTTGACGCAAAGTCTTCCAATCCATAGAGCCTGTTCATTTTGGCTTAGTTTAGTTTCCTTTAACAATATTTTGTAGTTTTATGTGTACAAGTCTTGTACTTATTTGTTTATTCCTGGAGTATTTTGTTCTTTTTGATGTGATTATAAATGGAGTCTTTCTTAATTTCATTTTCAGATTATTTATTGCTGGTGTATAAAAATACAATTAATCTTTGTGAATTGATCTTATATCCTGCACTCTTGTTGCCCTTGTTAATTAGCTCTAATAGATTTTTAAATTTTTTGACAATTTATTAGGGTTTCTATGTATAAGATCATTTCACCTGCAAATAGAGTTTTTCTTCCTCCTTTCCAATCTGGATCTTTAACTGCTGTTTCTTGCCTCATTGTCCTTCCTAAAGCCTTCAGTACGATGTTGAATATAAGTGACCAGAGCTCTGCGTGTGTGCACGTGTTGCTGGAGATGAACCGAGGGCCTCAGCATGCTGGCCAAGGGCTCTACCACAGCTTCACCCCACCCACCCACCATTCAGGACCCTTGTCTTAGGGACCTTCCAGAATGGTCCTTTGCTAGGTGCCATATGGACTGTGGCATTTTCAGAGTTGTACTGTCTGAAGTTGCCCAAGTCCTTCATCATGAATGGATGTTGACTTTATTGAGTGGCCTTTTTTTGCGTCCGTGGCGGTGACCGGGGTTCTTTCACCTTCCCTCCATTTGCGTTCAGCGTTGCATTTCTTGGTTCTCATTGCTGCCCCGCCGCGTCTCACCTGCTCGTGGTGTACAGCTCTTTCAATGCGCCCTGACCTCAGTTTGCTAATTTTTTGTTGAGTGCTTCTGCATCTATATTCATAAGAGAGAATGGTCTGTGGTTTTCTTTTTTGAAATCATTTCACCCTGGGGCAATGCTAGCCTCACGGAGTGAGTTAGGAGATGTGTGTTTTGAGAGTTTGGGAAGGATTGGTGTTAGTTCTTTTTTTATCTTTATTTAATCTATTTATTTACTTAGGTACTGGGAATTGATACCAGGAGCACTGTACCACTGAGCTACATCCCCAGCCCAGACCTTCTTATATTTTATTTTGAAATGAGGTCTCTCTAGGTTTTGGGGCACCTTGCTAAGCTGCTGGAGCCTGGCTCCAAGCTTGGAGTCGGCCTATCTCAGCCTCCTGAGTTGCAGGGATTACAGGTGTGTGCCACTACGCCCAGCGTTGGTTCTTTTTTGAGTGTTCAGTTGCATTCGTCTTGAAAGCATATAGTCCTGGGATTGTATTGGGAGGTTTTCTTTTCTTTTAGGGACATATTTGCAAACATTTATTAATTGTTGGTGAAAGATGCAGGGTAGATGAAGGATGGGACTTTGCAGCACTGAAGCATGTGCTGAACAGGAAACAGACTGAGGGGGACTTGTCCAGACAGACAGTACTGGGGCAAAGCAGGTAAGAGATGCCCTGGTGATACCCTGTACGTGTGTGTAAATGCAGAGAAAAAAGCCTGGAATTAAACACCTACAGCTTTGGTAGTCCCATCTAGAGCAAAGGAAAGGTAGTGCTGTTCAGTGCTGAGAATATCTGACAATATTTGTTTTTGAAAATAGGCACATGGATACACAGACAGGTATAAGCATTAGGTATTTGTCTTGCTCCACAAACTCGAACATCTAACAGACTGCTGTTCACACAGCAAGAATGATGCTAATACACAGCACATAGTAAGAATAAACCATGCGTAAATTTTTAATGTTGCAAATTCTTGCATTAACTTGCTAATACCCCCGATGGTCAGGAGTTCAGGAGCTCAGAGCCATGCCCGTGAGTGTAAAAGGTCACCACATCTTGCTTCTCATCATGGACAGGTCACCTCCCTGAAGAGTCAGTCTTCTTCCTCAGGGTCACTGATCTCATATGCCGTGAGATACTTCCTTTCCCACAACCTGTGGCTCCACATACTCACACTCTTCTTCCTGTGTCCTGATACCTTTTCACTTCTCTTCCCAGAAGTGCTTGCTTTTCCCAGGGGGTGAGTTGTCTCTGAGCCCGTTCTGTGCCAACTGCCTCCGCCACTCCCTTCAGACCATTTTCTTCCCTTGCTGGCTTCTTGGGCATCTTCTAGTGTTTTCTCTGTCAAATGCCAGAAACACTCTCAGGGGATTCATCCTGACTCCGACGGTTGTGGCATTCATCAGAACCACCGCTCTGGGATCCTGTGATCTGTCCATTAGACTCGTGAAAGCAGGACGGGTGGCCCTGAGACCTAGACTGTGCTGTGGTCTCCTTTCAAATACTCATAGGCAATTTTCTCCGAGTGGCTCAGCTTTGCCTGCTCTTCCTTAGAGAACTATTTGGAAATATCCCTGAAGGCCTCAGAGACCCAGCAATGGCGAAGGCTATTGGGAGCTTTCCGATGTTTGATTCACTCTCTTTACTTGGTGCAAGTCTACTCAGATTTTCAAGAACTGATTTTTTCTTGAGTCAGTTTTGATACTCAATGTGTTCCTAGGAATTTGTCCATTTCATCTAGATTATTGAATATGCTGGCGTACAATTACTAATAGTATTCTCTCATGATCCTTTTTTTCTGATGAGTTTGGTAGTAATGGCCTTACTCCCACTCCTGACATCAGTTTTTTGAGTCTCTGTTCTTTTCTTCTTGGTCAGTCTAGCAAAAGGTTCACCTTTTTTTCCCTCCAAACAACCAACTTTTTAAAACATTTATTTATTCGAATTAGGTTTACATGACAGCAGAATGCATTTTGATTCGTTGTACACAAATGGAGCACAACTTTTCACTTCTCTGGTTGTACACAATATAGAGTTGCACCATATGTGCAGTCATACATGAACCTAGGATATTTTAGTCTATTTCATTCCGCCATCTTTCCAACCCCCATATCCCATCCCCTCCTTTCCCTCCACTTATCAGAGAGAACATTTGGCCTTTGTTTTGTTGGGATTGGCTTACTTCGCTTAGCATGATATTCTCCAACTCCATCCATTTACCTACAAATGCCATAATTTTATTCTTTTTTAATGCTGAGTAATATTCCATTGTGTATATATACCACAGTTTCTTTATCCATTCATCTATTGAAGGGCATCTAGGCTGGTTTCACAGTTTAGCTATTATGAATTGAGCTGCTATAAACGTTGAAGTGGTTGCATTACTGTAGTATGCTGTTTTTAAGTCCTTTGGGTATAGACCGAGGAGTGGGATAGCTGGGTCGAATGGTGGTTCTATTCCAAATTTTCTAAGGAATCTCCATACTGCTTTCCAGAGTGGTTGCACCAATTTGCAGACCCACCAGCAATGTATAAGCATGCCTTTTCCCCCACATCCTCGCCAACACTTACTGTTTTTTGTGTTCTTGATAACTGCCCCTCTGATTGGTATGAGATGAAATCTTAGAGTAGTTTTGATTTGCATTTCTCTAATGGCTAGAGATGTTGAACATTTTTTCATATATTTGTTGATTGATTGTATATCTTCTTCTGTGTGTTAGCACATTTATTGATTGGGTTTTTTGTTTTTTTGGTGTTAAGTTTTTGTGTTCTTTATATATCCTGGAGATCAGTGCTCTTTGATGTGTGTGTGAAAAAAATTTTTCTCCCAGAATGTAGGCTCTCTGTTCATCTCATTGCTTGTTTCTTGTGCTGAGAAGAAGCTTTTTAGTTTGAATCCATTTATTGATTCTTACTTTTATCTTTTGTGCTTTAGGAGTCTTGTTAAGGAAATCGGGGCCTAATCTGACATGATGAAGACATGGGCCTACTTCTTCCTCAATTAGGCGCAGGGTCTCTGGTCTAATTTCTAGGTCTTTGATCCACTTTGAGTAGAGTTTTGTGCATGGTGAGAGATAGGGGTTTAGTTTCATTTGCTGCATATGGATTTCCAGTTTTCCCAGTATAATTTATTGAAGAGGCTCTTTTCTCCAGTGTATGTTTTTGGCACCTTTGCTTAGTATGAGATAACTGTATTTATATGGGTTTGTCTCTGTGTCTTTTGTTCTATACCATTGGTCTACATGTCTATTTTGGTGCTGATACCATGCCATTTTTGTTATTGTAGCTTTGTAGTACAGTTTAAGATTTGATATTTAATGCCTCCTGCTTCACTCTTCTTGCTAAGGATTGCTTTGGCTATTCTGGGTCTCTTATTTTTCCAAATGAATTTTATGATTGCTCTTTCTATTTCTGTAAATAATGACTTTGGGATTTTAATTGGAATCACATTAAATCTGTATAGCACTTTGGGTAGTATGGTCATTTTGAAGCTCTAGATTCTACCTATCCAAGAGCATGGGAGATCTTTCCATCTTCTAAGGTCTTCTTTAATTTCTTTCTTTAGTGTCATGTAGTTTTCTTTGTTAAGGTCTTTCACTTCTTTTGTTAAATTGATTCCCACGTATTTTATGTTTTTTGAGGGTACTGTGAATGGGGTAGTTTTCCTAATTTCTCTTTCAGAGAATTCATCACTGATGTACAGAAATGCATTTGATTTATAGGTATTGGTTTTATATCCTTCTACTTTGATGAATTTATTTATTGATTCTAGAAGTTTTCTGGTGGAATTTTTTGGATGCTCTAAGTAAAGAATCATGTCGTCAGCAGATAATGATAGTTTAACTTCTTCTTTTCCTATATATATCCCTTTAATTTCTTTTGTCTAACTACTCTGGCTAGAGTTTCAAGGACTATGTTGAATAGAAGTGGTGAAAGAAGACATCCCTGTCTTGTTCCTGTTTTTAGAGAGAATGCTTCCAATTTTTCCCCATTGAGGATGATGTTGGCCTTTGGTTTTGCATAGATAGGTATTACGATGTTGAGGTATGTTCCTACTATCCCTAGTTTTTCCAGTGTTTTAAACATGAAGAGGTGCTGTATTTTGTCAAATGCTTTCTCAGCATCTATAGAGATAATCATATGATTCTTGGTTTTAAGTCTATTGATGTGATGAATTATGTTTATTGATTTCCGCATGTTGAACCAACCTTGCATCCCTGGGATGAAACCCACTTGATTGTGGTGCACTATCTTTTTAATATGTTTTTGTATATGATTTGCCAGAATTTTATTGAGAATTTTTGTGTCAATGTTCATCAGGGATATTGATCTGAAGTTTTCTTTCTTTGATGTGTCTTTGTCTGGTTTTGGTATCAGGGTGATACTAGCCTCATAGAATGAGTGTGGAAGGGCTCCCTCCATTTCTATTTCATGGACTAATTTGAGGAGTATTGCTATTAATTCTTCTTTGAAGTTCTTGTAGAACTCAGCTCAGGGCTCTTCTTGGTAAGCTTTTGATGGCGCCTTCTATTTCCTTGCTTGAAATTGATCTGTTTAAGTTCTGTATGTAAGTTCAGTTTGGGCAGATCATATGCCTCTAGAAATTTGTCTGTGTCTTTGGGATTTTCTATTTTACTAGAGTATCGATTTTCAAAATAGTTTCTAATTATCTTCTGTATTTCAATAGTGTCTATCATGATATTTCCCTTTTCATCTCAAATTTTAGTAATTTGAGTTTTATCTCTCCTTCTTTTCATTAGAGTGGCTAAGGGTTTATCAGTTTTATTTATTTTTGAAAGAACTAGCTTTTTGTTTTGTTGATTTTTTGAATTGTTTCCTTTGTTTCAATTTTATTGATTTCAGCCTTGATTTTAATTATTTCCTGTTTTCTAGTTCTATTGGTGTTGATTTGTTCTTCTTTTTCTAGAGCTTTATGATGTAATTTCATGTCATTTATTTGTTGAATTTTTATTCTTTTAATGAATGAGCTCAATATAATGAACTTTCCTCTTAACACAGCCTTCATGGTGTCCCAGAGATTTTGATATGTTGTATCAGAGTTCTTATTTACCTCTAAGAATTATTTTTATCTTCTCCCTGATGTCTTCTGTTATCCAATAGCATATTATTTAGTCTCCAGGTGATGGAGTAACTTCTATTTTTTATTTTATCATTGATTTCTAATTTCATTTCATTATGGTCTAATATAATGCAGGGTAGTATCTTTATTTTTTGTATTTGCTAAGACTTGCTTTGTGGAATAACATATGGTCTATTTTAGAGAAGAATCTGTGTGCTGCTGAGAAAAAAAGTGTATTCACTTGCTGATGGATGAAATATTCTGTATATGTCTGTTAATTCTAAATTATTGATTGTATTATTAAGTTCTATGGTTTCTTTGTTTATTTTTTGTTTGGAAGATCTGTCCAGTGGTGAGAGAGGTGCATTAAAGTCACCCAGTATTATTGTGTTGTGGTCTATTTGATTCTCGAAATTGAGAAAGGTTTGTTTGATATACATGGATACTCTATTATTCAGGGTATAAATATTTATGATTGTTATGTCTTGTTGACGTATGGTTCCCTTAAGCAGTATGAAATAACCTTCTTTATACCTTCTGACTACCTTTGGTCTGAAGTCTGCTTTACCTGATATGAGGATGAAAACCCCTGCTTGTTTACACAGCCCATTTGAGTGGTACATCTTTTCCCATCCTTTCACGTTCATTTTCGATGTCTTTTCCAATGATATGAGTCTCTTGAAGGCAGCATATTGTTGGATCTTTTTTAAAATCCAATTTGCCAGTCTGTGTCTTTTAATTGATGAGTTTAGGCCATTAATGTTCAGGGTTATTATTGAAATATGGTTTGTATTTCCATTCTTTTTGATTTATTTTTGGTTTTTAACTTGACTTGATTTCTCTTTTGTTTGGCATTTCCATTAATGTAGTCCCTCCCTTTGCCGATTTTCATTGTTGTTTTTCATTTCCTCCTCAGGGAATGTTTTGCCAAGAATGTTCTCTAGAGTAGGCTTTCTCATTGTAAATTCTTTAACTTTTGTTTATCATGGAAGTTTTTTATTTCATTATCAAATCTGAAGCTTAATTTTGCTAGATATAACATTCTTGTTTGGCACTCATTTTCTTTCAGAGCTTGGTATATGTCATTCCAAGATCTCCTGGCTTTGAGTGTCTGGGTTGGGAAATCTGCTGAAATCTGAATTGGTTTCCCCCTGTATGTAATCTGTTCCTTCTCTCTTGCAGCTTTTAAAATTCTATCCTTATTATGTTTGTTAGGCATTTTCATTCTAATGTGCCTTGGTGTGGATCTGTTGTAGTTTTGTAACTTGGTGTCCTGTAAGCCTCTTGTATTTGATTCTCCAATTCATTCTTCATGTTTGGGAAATTTTCTAATATTATTTCATTTAAGAGATTGTTCATTCCTTGGTTTGTACCTCTGTACCTTTCTCTATCCTGATAATTCTTAGATTTGGTCTTTTCATATTATCTCATAGTTCCTGGATGTTCTGTTCATGATTTCTTACCATCTCCATTGTGCTGTCAACTTTAATTTCAAGATTATATATTCTGTCTTCATTGTCTGAGATTCCGTCTTCCAAGTTGTCTTGTCTGTTGATAATGCTTTCTAATGAATTTTGTATTTGGTTTATTGTTTCCTTCATTTCAAGGATTTCTGCTTGCTTTTTTTTTTTTCAGAGTCTCTATCTCTTTCTTAAAGTAATCTTTTGCTCCCTGTATTTGCTCTCTTATCTCTTTGTTGAAGTGACCAATTGCTCCCTGTATTTGATCTCTGATCTCTGTTGGATTGATCAGTTGTTGTCTGTAATTGCTCTCTTATATTATTCTGTGCTTCACAGATCATTTTAATTATGTACATTCTGAACTCCTTCTCTGACATTTCATCCTCTGTGCTATCAATGGATTCTACTACTGTAGCATCCTGGTTTGTTTGGGGCATTTTCTTCCCTTGTTTTTTCATGTTGTTCATGTGTCTTCCTCTCTAGCAGTGCCAACCTGAGGTATTACACTTTCTACCCTATAATCTTGTAGTGTCCCTGTAGGTTACCAATACCTCATCTCTGGTGAAACTGAGCCTGCAGGGACCTCGGGGATGGCCTTCCCAGTCCTGGCTGTTGTCTCTAGACAGAAGCAGGCTGAGAAGCTGCCCGTGGTAGTTGGGGGGCGGCTGTGCAGTTGGTCTCCTTCGCCTCCTCCGTGTGCCAGGCCAGGAGTTGGTCTGCCAAGAACCAAGTTTTTGTTTTATTGATGTTCTCTGTTATTTTTCCATAGTCTGTGCTGCTTGTCACCATCCTAACCTTTATAATCTCCTTCCTTCTGCTGCCTTTGTGTTTTAGTTTGCTCTTCTTTTTCTAGTTCCATAATATGTATGCTATAAATTTTCTTCTAAGCATTACTTCCCAAAATTTCTGGTAGTTCGTATTTTTGTTTTCATTCATATTCAGCTGGTTTCACAATTCCCAAGGTGTTTGTTCCTACCAGGATTTGGTGACTTCTTGAGTAAATGCTCCTGGATTGCTTCAAGCTCTTAGTTCATCTCCCATGTTTTGGGAAAGTTGACTTCAACACTTTTGCCAGTTTTCTTGTTGATTTTTGGATGAGGATTCCTAGAGGTCCTCCACAGGTCTCATTTAATTAGCAGTCTTTCCATGTTGTGCTAAGGGCTTAGAGCTCCACCTTGGAATAGCAACTGGGCTGTCACTGCTCCCTGCTCCTGGTAGATCAATGATGGCAAATTCTCCATATTTATCTCCATATTTGTACCAATCCCCAACAAAAATCAGCTCTGGCAGTATTAAACAAGGCAATGGGCAATTTAAAAGGATACTGAGAGTTCCCAGGGCTGAGGAGGAAAACTTGTAAGATGGACAGGGACTAAGGGACTTCTGGGAAGCCAGGAGAGTGAAGTGTGCTGTCCTGGGTGTGGACCAGACAATGCAGGCAGCAGTGTCTGCAGGTGAAGTCCAGTTGTTCCCTGATGTTCTTTCTGGTCTCCAGTTTCAAAGTCCTGGTGGGAGTGTCCAGTAACGGGCTGAGCATTAAGTGACAGATTCTCACTACATTTTAGAATAATACTCACTATACAAAAATGGGCTGATTTCTTGTCTATTCCTTGCTCTAGACTTTAAATTCATTAAAAGCAAGGAAGATGTGGTGTCCAAAGTTGATATCTGCAGTTCTCTGAAGGAGGTATTTGCTTTAAGGGAAGGCACTGTCTTCACTTCTATCCAAGCACTTGGGAACTTCCACTTAAACGTGTGTGAAGAGAAAAAGGAAATAGTAACACAACAACTGGCACCAACAAGGACAAGGAATCTTCAGGAGTAAGTCTTTTACTGAAGAAAAAGTCAATATTAGGGTTGGGGCTTCGACTCAGGTCCCCAGCCTCCAGCCCCAGCATTGCTGGGCACTCTTCTTCCAGGAAGGGTGTGGGGCGGGGATTGGCCATCTGACTCTCCAAGCACTTCCTAAGGCTGCTAGGTGATCGCAGAGCGGTGGCCTGAAGCAGCAGGAGTTTGTTCTCGCACTGTTCTGGAAGCCAGAAGTGTGGGATCCGGGGGTCGACTGCGCCGTTGCCTGCAGTGGGCTTAAGAGACTCCTGGCTTCCGGCGGCTCCCGCAGTCCTCAGCCCCCTGAAGAGCTTCACTTCACTCTCAGCCTGTGTTGCCAAGGGAGGCCCTCCCTGTGCGTCTCCTGCTCTTCTCTCTTCCTATAAGGACACCAGGTATTAGCTGCAGGGTCACCCTAATGCAATACAACTAATGACACAATATTAACTAATTATACCGTAAGAGACCCTATGTCTACGTAAGGTCACATTATGAGGTTCTGGGTGGGAGTGAATTTGGGGGAACACAATTCAACCCAGTATAGAGTCAGACAGACCTGAACTGGGGTTCTGGCCCCTTCCTACAGGTGTGACCTCGTAATTCTCCTCCTGCAGCAATGTCCAGTGCAGTGACAGTGCACTCCCGTGTGCCCCGGACAGTCCTGTTGCCCTGACGGGGATTAACAGTGTTCTCATTCACGTCCAGAGGTTTTGGTTTGGACAGTACATCACGTAGCTGCTGTGTGATGTCTGCTTTGCTCACATTGAGGAGGCCCCACAAGTGGCAGTGCCACGAATCCAGGCAGGGCCATCAGTGCTGGCTGCATGTTTGGGATAAGGGCTCTGTGAGACAGGAAGGAGGCCCAGGCCCACGGATAGAGGCCATAGCACTAGCCCAAAAGAGCCCCTCGGGGATGGGAGGTGGAGGGGAGAGCATGCAGGGCGCTGATGGGTGCAGATGCGAATACTAACCACAGTGGCAAAGAGAATCAGTGTTCCTGAGGGCGAGGGCTGAGTCTGCTGCTCGATTTCTCCCCGCTGGGCACAGCCTTGCAAATAATACAACTTCCGGTGTGTTGAATTCTTGTTTCCCAGCTCAGGGTTCATTTTATTTAGGCACAAGCATTTCAGCCTTTCTGAATGGACAGACTCTAATTCACTTTTGTTTTCTAATTTGTAAAATGGCCCAATTACCATGTTTCTTAAATCCTGTCCTTAAAACTTGGGTCTCAAAATCAGCTGTTTGCCAAATATGTGGTTCCCAGGGTCCTAATCCAGATCCACTGCATGTAAACATCTTGGATACCCCAGGAGTGGAATCTGAGCTTCAAATAATATCCCTTGCAATTCTTAGGCTCATGAACATACAAGTCCTGCTGGATTCATGCTCTTGTGGAGGACTTTCTGCTACAAAGAAAACTGGGTTTCAGCCTAGACAGGAAGCAATTAGAAGGAACTTCTGGGGCCCGTCACATTCTCCCTATCTGTTATTCACCAGGTACGATTTAAAATAATCCCCAAAGATTCTTGAATGCCTTCTTCTTGTCTCCTTAAATACTTAGCTTTATGAGACCTTAGCATTTTAAAATCAACAAATGGGGTGGCATTTAGTCCTCTACATGCTCTAATGTGCTGTCCAACCGGGCAGCCTTTCCACATGGAGCCATTTCAGTTTAGATCAATCAAAATTAAATTAAGTGAAGGATTAGCTCCTTAGCTGCACTGGTCAGCCAGCTGGCTCCTGTGTCAGTCAGAGGACATGCTGGCCCTTTCCCTCCTACAGAGAGTTCTACTGGACACACCACCAGATGTGCACATGAGGATCACCTGGAAGCTTTCAAAACCCCAAAGCCTGGGCTGCACCTTGGACCAGCTTGATGGCAGCTTCCCAGGAGGGGCCGGTACTCTGGAAGGATCAACTCGCTCCAGAGTCCCTAGGAGGTATTGTTAAGCAGAGATTGCGGCTCTGCCTCCAGAATTCTGGAGTTCATCATCCTTCTGGCTGAAGACCAGAATGTGCACTTTAAACAGCTGCCAGGGGAGGCTTGCCACTAGCTCAGGGTGCACGCTACAGGCCTCCTTAGAAGGAGGCAGCACAGAGCCACCCCTGCCCTGTGCCTGGTCCTCTCCACGGCCCAGCAGGGAGCTGCCATGAGGTGCCCCTGGAGGGCCCCGGAACTGCCGGAAGCAGAGACCCACCTCTGGGGTTTTCCCCTATTTTCATCGGTGCATTATAACAATACATAATGGTAGGATTCGTTGCTACATATTTATAGGTGCACACAGGGTAATGATATACTTTTTCCGACTTTGTTCTCCGGGGCTTCCCCTTTCCGCCCCCTCCTTCTTCTCCCCCGTCCTTTTCCTCTGTTTTACTGATCTCCCTTAGATTTTCATGTGATACCCCCTCCACCTTTCTTTTCCTCTTACTTCTCTAGTTCCTGCACATCAGAGAA
Source organism: Xerus rutilus (assembly GCA_028644305.1). Lineage (NCBI taxonomy): Eukaryota > Metazoa > Chordata > Mammalia > Rodentia > Sciuridae > Xerus > Xerus rutilus. The sequence continues at coordinate 2,217,473 of CM053412.1, forward strand.
GACACGTGAGCTTTGTCCTTCTGGGTTTGTCTTATTGCACTTAACATAACCGTCTCAAGTTCCATTCAGTTACCTGCAAATGACATCATTGCATTCTTCTCTATGGCTGAAAAAAACTCCACTGTGTATATATACCACATTCTCTTTATCCATTCATTCATTGATGGGCACCTAGGCTGGTTCCATAGTTTGGCTGTTGTGATTTGTGCTGCTGTAAACACGGGTATGCACCTATCGCTAGAATATGCTGACTTTAATTCTTTAGGATAAACACCGAGGAGTGGCAGAGCTGAGTCAGATGGAGGTTCCCTACCTAGTCTTTTGAGGAGCCTCCATATTGATTTCCATAGTGGTTGTACTAATTCACAGTCCCACCAGCAGTGTAGAAGTGTTCCTTTTTTGCCACATCCTCTCCAGAATTTATTATCGTTTGTATTCTTGATAACTGCCATTCCATCTAGCGGGAGATAAAATCTTGGTGTAATTTTGATTTGCATTTCGCTAATTGCTGAAGATGTTGAACATTTTTTCTTATATTTGTTGACCATTTGTATTTCTTCTTTTAAGAAGTGTCCGTATAGTGCATTTTCTCATTTGTTAATTGGGTTATTTGTGGATTTTTTTTTTTTTTTTTGGTGCTTTTAAGTTCTTTCTGTATCTTGGACATTAATCTCCAGACAGAGAGCAGCTGGCGAAGGTTTCTCTCCCATTCTGCAGGCTCTCTCTTCGCTTCGTGTTTCCTTTGCCCTGCAGAAGCTTGTTAATTTGATGTCATCACGTTTATTAACACTTCATATTATTTCCTAGGCTTTAGGGGTTCAATTGAGAAAGTCATTGCCTGTACTTATGTGCTTAAGGGCTTACCCTACATTTTTTTCTGGGAGTTGCATAGTTTCTGTTCTAATTCCTAGGTCTTTGATCGAGTTGACTTTTGTGCAGGGTGAGAGATCAGGATCCAGTCTCATTCATCTGCGTGTGGATAACCAGTTCTCCCCGCACCATTTGTTAAAGAAGCTATCTTTTCTCCAATATATGTTTTTGGCACCTGTGTTGTCAAGGATTGGATGACGGCAGACGTGTGGGTTTGTCTCTGTGCCTTCTGTTCTGTGCCATTGGTCTATGTGTCTGTTTTGATGCCAGTACCATAAAGAGTGTGTAGCTCTGTTGTATAATTTGAAGTCGGGTATTGTGAAGCTTCTAGAACAACTACTACTACTACTACTACTACTACTTCTTTTTATTAGAATTGCTATTCTGGGTATTTTACTTTTGTGTTTTATGTAGAGACAGGGTCTCACTGAGTTGCTTAGCACCTCGCCATTGCTGAGGTTGGTTTTGAACTTGCGATTTTCCTGTCTCAGCCTCCCTAAGTGATGGGATTACAAGCATGAGCCACCTCACCCGGCTTATTTTACTATTTCAAATGAATTTTAGAATAATTTTTTCCTATTTCTGTGAAGAAGTCGTCAGCATTTTGATGGGGATTTCCCTGAATCTGATTTTTGCTTTTAGTGGTATGACCATTTCAACAATATTAACTCTGCCTCTCCATGAATGTGGGAGGTCTTCCCATCTTCTGAGGTCTTCCTCAATTTCTTTCTTCAATGTTCTATAATTTTCACTGTGCAGAGGTCTTTCACCTCCTGTTAGATTTATCCTTAGGTTTTGTTTTGTTTTGTGACGGTGTTGTAAACAGGATTGTTTTTCTACTTGCTTTATCAGTAGATTCATTATTGGTGTATAGGAAAGCTATTGGCTTTTGTATGTTGATTTCGTGATCTGTTACTTCACTGAATTTGCTACAACAGTCTTCTGGTGGAGCTTTTGGACCTTCTAAATACAGAATCGTATCATTGGCAAACAGTGATAATTTGACATTTTCCTTTCCTATTTCTATTCCTTTTATTTCCTTCTCTTGACTGATTGCTCTGGCTAAAATTTCCAGTGCTCTATTGAAGGGGAGTGGTAGGAAAACATATCCTTCTCTTGTTCTGGGTTTTAAAGCAAATGCTTTCTGTGTTTCCCTGTTCACTAGGAGGTTTGCACTGGGTTTTTGTTGCTGCTGCTGCTGCTGCTGTTGTTTTGTATATAGCCTTTATGTTTTTATCATAAATGGGTGCTGGATTTTGTCAAAGTATTTCTCTGCATCTACTTATATGACTATGTGAGTTTTGTCCTTAATTCTATTTGTGTAGAAAATTATTTTCATTGATTCGTGTAGGTTAAATCACCCTTGTAACCCTAGAATAAAACCAACTTGGTGATAATGTACAATCTTCTTAGTATGCTGTTGAATATGATTTACTAATATTTTATTAAGGATTTTTACATCTAAGTTCATCAGCGATATTATTCTGAAGTTTTCTCTCCTTGATGTGCCCTTATCTGGTTTGGGTATGCTGGTAATACTGGCTTCATAGAATGAATTTGGAAATGTTACATCCCTTTTTATTTCATGGAATAATTTGAGGAGTATTGATATTAGGTTTTTTTGTTTGTTTGTTTTTTTGTGGGTTTTTTTTGGTACCAGGGATTGAACCCAGGGACACTTTATCTGAGCCACATTCCCAGCCCCTTTTTAAAAAATATTTTTTATTTAGAAACAGAATCTTGCTGAGTTGCTTAGGGCCTTACTAAGTTGCTGAGGCTGGCCTTGAACTCTCAGTCCCTCTGCCTCAGCCTCCCGACCTGTTGGGATTACAGGTGCACCCCACTGCACTGGCTGGCATTACTTCGTTGAAGGTCTGGTAGAGTTCAGCTGAGAATCTATGTGGTCCTGGACTTTTCTTTGTTGGAAGACTTTTTATTACTGCTTCTATCTCATTTCTAGTTATTGGTCTGTTTATTTTTTCCATATTTCTTGATTAAACTTTGGCAGATTGTATGTGACTAGAAAAGTATCCATTTCTTTTAGGCTTTCCAATTTATTGGAGGGTAAGTCCGTAATGATCCTCTGGATTTCTGTGATATCTGGGTTGATTTCTCCTTGTCCATCTCTAACTTTATTAATTTGGATCTTTTCTCTTTTCCTTTTGGTTAATTTGGCTAAAGTTTATTTATCTTGTTTATCTTTTCAAAAAACCAAATCTTTGTATTTGATCCTTTGTATTTTTTAAATTCTCACCTGATTTTGGCTCTGATCTTAATTATTTCCTTCTTTCTACTAGTTTTGGAATTGGTTTGTTCTTTTTCAAGGGACTTGAGGTGCATAAACTAGGTTGTTTATTTGGAACCTTTCTGATTTTTTTTATGTAGGCACTTATAGCTATAATCTTTCCTCTTAGAACAAACTTCATAGTGTTCCAGAGGTTCTGGTATGTTCTATCACTATTCTCATCTGAGTCTAAGAATTTTTAGATTTCTCCCCTGATTTCCTCTATCATCCACTCATCATTCAGAAGTGTATTGTTCAGGAAAGACAGTAGGATTAAGGGGCCATAACTTTACCAGCCTTGTATTTGAATACACAACCAGGGTAACTCTGCACCATGTACAGACACAAGAGTGGGATCCTAAATAGAATAAGTTATACTCGATGTATGTATAATTTGCCAAAATACATTCTACTGTCATGTATAACTAAAAAGAACAAATTTTTAAAATTTACAAAAAAAATAACAAAGGGATCATCTCTTTGCATTGTATTTTCTTCAGCTAATTTTCAAGCTGGACTTTCCTAATATAGGAAGTATTATCCTCAGATCTGAATATCATAGTGTCACTTGATACGATACAGTGTAACTGGATATTCTCAGCTTACTTCCTGGTGTAGAAAATCATGACCTCTTACCATGGAAGTACTTGTAGCCATACCAGAAATTCTCTCTGCCTCAATGCTTCTCTGTTGGTTCTCTAAGATGGAGTTTATTTTTTATTTTTTATTTTTATTTTTTTGGTACTTGGGATTGAACTCAGGGGTACTCGACCACTGAGCCACATCCCCAGCCCTATTCTGTGTTTTATGTAGAGACAGGGTCTCACTGAGTTGCTTAGCACCTCGCCATTGCTGAGCCTGGCTTTGAACTCACGATTCTCCTGTCTCAGCCTCCCTGAGTGCTGGGATTACAGGCTTGAGCCATCATGCCTGGCTTAAGATGGAGTTTTAAAGGGAAATTTTTAAGTCAAATAAAATAAAATTATGACAAAATTTTTTAAAAGTGTATTGTTCGATCTCCATGTATTGATACAGTTTCTATAGTTTGAGGTGTTTTGTTGTTGATTTCTAATTACATTCCATTATGATCAGATAAGATACAAAGAATTATTTGGTTATTTTGTTTTTGTTTGGGTATTTGCTAAGAGTTGTTTTTTGGCCAAAATATGATCTATTTTGGAGAACGTTCCATGAAGAAGTGAGAAGAAACTGAATTTGGCTGTTTTGGATGAAATCTTCTGTAGATATCTGTTAAGTCCATTTGATGTATAATATTTTTAGGCCTGAAGAGTCTGTGCTGAGTTTTCCTCTGGAAGGCCCATCTGTGGCGAGAGGCGTGTGAAGTCCCCAGCTTTCCAGCACCTGACTGGAGGGCGTTTCCCTTTTCCTCCAACCCCTCTACCAAGTTGGCTTTTTCTTCAGCCTGGAGCCCCGTCCCACCTGTCCACCTGCCACGGCGGTCCTATAGTTCATGGGCACCTGCAGACCGCCCTCTGTGAATGTTTCCCTCAGGTGCACAATCCACTTAGTTTTCTTATCTTCCCCCTCATCCCCCAAAATCAAACTAGTGAGCTCTCTGTAACGATGGGACCCCAGCCTTGTACAGCCTGAACCTTGGGGAAGGCAGAATCTTTTTTGAATAAAGTTTTAGGGTCACACATTTAGACCTGTAAATGACACTGGCCCCAAAGGAAAGTAGCCCTAGCAGCCTGCGACAAACTGACTGCGACAAACTGACTGGAGCCCATGGTGCCTCTCCAGCTGCTACCTTGATTCCATCACCCTTAAATATTAACTCTCTGGACACTGAGTTTCTCCTTTCTTCTTCTTCTTTCCATCTTATTTAGTTTGGGGCTTCCTTCTCTTGAAGGGAGTGAGAGCATTTGTAGATGGTGGCAGTCTCTTCCTCTCGGCTAATGCTTTCTATTTGTTTAAAAATGAAGCTGCTCTAACCTACCCTCAACTCTTGTGCATTAAAGAAATGAAAAATGATTGTGTCTCTATTTCAGTTGCTTAATTTTACTAGCCCAAATATTAAAGGCTATTTTGTGACAAAAACATTTACTATTTCTTAATTATCAATTTTATTGGTACATTTGAATACAAGATGAATGTATCAAATTCTACCACAAGCGAGAAGTTACATCAACTTGTTGGGACTAATGTGCTTAAATAGAGAATAATGCTTTTTTTCAGCTCCTGAAAACACTGACTAGCAAAAGATGAACTCAGTGACTTTTTTTTTTTTGGTACCAGAGATTAAACTCAGGGGCACTCAGCCACTGAGCCACTTCCCCAGCCCTATTTTGCGTTTTATTTAGAGACAGAGTCTCACTGTGAACTCAGTGACTTTCATAATACCTGTTTAAAACAGAAAATCAAATGTCTGAAAGTGCAACAGCATAATCTTTCAGGTCTATCACCAGACATACTGGTCTGTGGATTTCTCTAGAACCCCAGTCCTGGACTGGACTGATCTCATCGAATGATATGAGATGTGCACAGTCTGGCCTGCGGCTCTCAGGGCTCCCAGGATGGAGGTCTCTAAGTAGAGAGCTGGTCAGGCGGGGAGTCCCTCGAGACTGGTGGGATCAAGTATTCAAGTCATCTTTCACTTCCTTCTTCCTTTCCAAACACTCCTTCCCCACAAATTCAACCTGCTAATTTAGAGACGATGCCCAACGACCCCCATAAGGGGGCAGTAATCTGTTCCTTAGATGATAACAAAAGTGCCGGAGCCCAGGGGATCTTCTGACTCCTGACTTTTAACCACCCCTTCCCCCAAGATTCAACTTTTCAATTAGGAAGTCGAAGAGGAGGGAAGGCAGATGTTTAAGATTCAATCACAAGTATGTCTATGCATTGTTAAGGACAGACCTTTGTTCAGTGGCTTTCCAAACTCTGAATGCAAATTCTTCTCTTGCAATTGCTGTTGTATTTGTTCTCCTGGAGAAAAGAGCAAGCCCTAGACACCCTGAGCAAGAGGCTTTCACCTGACCTCCCGTTCTTCTTCCTCATAAAGGCCATTGTTTGTTTGAACAAAGAGAAACAGGAGCTGTTTTTAGCCGTTTGCATGATAGGAATGAGGGCACAGATGGGAGGGGCTCACTAATGAGCCAGGGCCTGATGCGCAGGGCCCTGCACCACTGGGAACAAAGCAGGACACATCCTCTACCTTCTTCCAGGCAACAGACACTGCATTTATCATCTGTGGAGCACCAGCAATGCAAGCCTCAGGTAGCTCTTGGCTTCTGTTAGAATTTAAAGACGCAGCTGGAGTCTGATTTTAGAAAAACAAACTACAAACTACAACTCTGGGACGGGCAGCCACAGTGGTGCCATTATCTCACAGCAATGGAAGGAGTCTAGGTTAAATACCCAAGGTCATGCCCAATTCACCCCTGGAATTGTGGCCTCTTGAAATGTGGCAGCCTCTTGTACAAAACAGGTTTAAATAAATATTTAGAGAGCAAGTGAAGGGATGGTTTTCGCTTGAATTAAGCAGGATTCAGTTTTCCCGGGCACAGCCCACTTTCATGTCAGCAATTCCAGTCTTGCTGCAAGTGTCCTTCTGAAACCTCAGAGCAGAAGTCTCCTAGAGGCTTCCAAATCCCCAGGAGGCACTCCGGTCTGAGTAAGCAGCTGAACTAAGCTGCACACCAGGGTCAGGATGTATCTATTACAGAAGAGAAAGTAAGTGTGAGTAGGAAAGGAAGCGGCCTGGGACAGGCTTCTCCTGCCACCCTCTGACTGGACATCAGACCAGATCCTCTGCTGCTTCCAAACCCACAGGACAAGCTACTTGGGTCAAAAGAGAAAAAAAAAAAAAAAAAAGAAGAAGAAAGAAAGAAAGAAAGAAAATAATAATCTTTGGAGAGCAAATGCTGAAATAAGGGAGATTAGTTGTAGCACATGCAGGTTCAGTACAAGGGAGGGTCCAGGCTTCTGATATCGTTTGTAACTCAACAGATCACCAAAGCCTAAAATGCAGGCAGAATTTGTCGGTGAGGATTTGCTGTTTCTCCCTGAACCAGCGAGGGTACTTCTATTCAGGTGGGAATTTGATGTTTACACCTAAGTCCTAACGGAGAGGCACACAATTTCAAGCTGAAAAAATAAATGAGAGTGCACGTGGCCACTACCAGTTACCTTGCTGTGTTTCTCTTTTGGACAGAACAGCTACATTTCAAAGGGCTATTTTCTTCCATGTGGAAATATGTATTCGCCAGCTCGTGAAGAGCTGCCGGAATGCACTAAAGCATCTCCTGCTTGCGTTTCGGGAGCAAATAAATCGTCGTCTTCAGCAGTGGCTTCCGTGCCGTCGCCTGTGCACGGTGGCTGCGTTAATCTTCTTCTGTGATAGGAGGGTCTTCCATTATGGCTTCCACGAAGCCTGTGCGAGGCAGTGTCTCCGGCAGAATCCTCGTCGCCGTCGCCTCTCGGAGCGCCCACACGTGCGCCGCACGCTGCCGGCAGACGCCCTGCGGAGCCGCAGGCGCGGGTCGCCCAGGCAGGGCCAGGGTCCACTGTCCCGCGGGAATCGAGGGCCCCACGCCCTTGTCTGCCGGGCCACCTCGAGCCGGGAGGGAGGCTGCTCTTCCGTGGTGCACAGACTCCAGAGGCTGAAAACTCCCGTGTTGGTATTTCGGAGCACCAGCCCGCGGGACGCTGGGCTTGTGGAGCCCTGGGCACCGGCCTTTGCACGACAGGCAGGAGGGTCGGGGAGCTCGGGACGCTTGGACGTCGTGTGTTCCAAGGTGAAACGTCCCCTGTGCTCAGTCCCTGCGGCCCCCCGGCTGCCCGGGCCTCGGCAGGGGCCTCTGTGGGCGCGGCTGGGAATCTGCCCCGCTGGAGGCGGACGGGCGGTGTGGCCGGTCCGGCGGGTCCTCCGGCCTTCCCCTGCGCCGGCCTCCGCCCGCCCGGGAAGACCTGCCCGGGGCTCCGGGCGGCCCCGCGGCGTCGCCCTCGCCGGGCCTGCACGACCTCTGCCGGCGGCCGGGCGCGGCGTGCGGCCGGACTGGACCGGGGAGCCCGCGCGGGCCCGGCCGCCGGCAGGGGGCGCCCCCCGGCCCGACGCAGACAAAGGCCGGCGCCGGCGGCCAGTGCGGCGGGCGGAACCGGGTCGCGCCGCGGGCTCGGGAGGCGGCGCCCAGCTCCGCACGGGACGCACAGGAAGAGCCCGGCGCGGCCAGGGCGGGCTCCGCGGCGGTCCTCGCGGCCTCTCGGGTGAGGCCCGTCCGGGCTCCCTGCGCCCGCGTGGCCTCGGCGGGTGGCGCGGCCGGCACGCGGGCCTGGCGCCAGGCCGGCCGTCGGGAGCCTGCCGAGCCCGCCACGCCCGGGGCTGACCGGCTGGCCCTTCCGCCACGCCCGGCCGCGCAGTCGTGACCTCATTCCCACTGCAGCGAAGTGGCTGGCGGAGGCCGGAGGCCGAGGCCAGGAGGCGGACCCGAGCGGGCGGCGCGTGCTCACGGGAGCGCCTTGTCTTCGCCGGCTCCGTCCACTCGGTCCCGCTGCCGTCCTGGGCGACCCCAGGGCCGCCGTCCCTGTAATGCCAGGGCGCCCTTCTGTGCCTGCGACCGCAGAGCCGGAGCGGGGCCGCGGGCGAGGCCCGCACTGGCTCCAGTCTGTTGCCCACGCCTTGAGGCCGCCGCAGAGGGCAGGGCAGCGGCCACGGGGGCCTGCTGGACCCGCTGGGCTCGGAGAGAACCGGGGACACACACGGGGTCCAGGGTCACCAAGGCCCTGGGCCGCGATGGCCGAGGGAACCCGCCTGGGGTCCGCCCTCCCCACCCGGTCCGGGCTGCTGGCTTCTCCCTAGCAGCCCAGAGACCCTGGGGCCGGTTCCCCGAGAGGCCACCCCGGTGCCACCAGACTGCCACAGGGAATGCAGCAGCCTGAGGCTGCGGTCGCTTTGTCCTGTTGTCCCCGAATGTTTGGATACTTGATCCAAATTCTGCTTCCCTGGCCCTGTAGTCAGATTTTCCCAAACATCTAAAGAAGTACATGTGGTAGTGGTTGGGGCGGGGGATCAAGGCCAAGTTGTGGCTTAGATTTCCTGTGTATCTTAAACACGTTATTAGAGAAACCCAGAAGAGGAGGGAACTTAGGAGTGAACTTCTCTGCTGTTTTCCTCCCATGCCCCGGTGAACCCAAGACTTCCTCCCCTCCCCAGAGCTGGGAAAGGCCTGGACACTGTGCTCAGGACTTGCTGTATCAGATACGTTTTTTTCCCCTAAGATAAAAGCTTTATTTCAGAGAGAAGCACAAAGCCCTGCCTGTTGTGGACAAGCCATGGACTCGCCTGGCCTCTCCAGAGGGAACCAAAATGTGTGACTCAGTGAAGAACAGCAGGGAGGCCCCAGCCCTGCAGCCTGGGTTCTCCTGGTGTGCTTGCTGGGAGTCCTGCTCTGTCCCCTCAGCAGCTTGACTGGTAGTAACCTCCAGGCTGCAGGCCCACCCCTGCCCTGCTGCCATGCCCAAGCAGGACTCAGTGTACCTCCTGGCTCCTACATTCCACCTGCATTTCCACAGGTTCTTCTGTCCTTCCAAAGCCTCAGCCCCTTGACCCCTCTCCGTTCGCACTTTGGCAATCACCAGCTTTGAGAAACCTCATTCAGACATTCGTCCGTGGAACACCACTTGCTTGAGCGCCTGCTGTGTGCCAGAGCCATCCTGATCCCTGGGGAACAGCCAGGAGGGAGCGGAAGGTCTGCTCATAGGCTGCGGACCAACTTCTCCAGCAACCCACAAGGAAGGGGAAAGCCAGGCGATGGGGTCATTAAGAGGGTTGAACGCCTTCCCACGAAGGCGGGTGGTCCCAAGGCAGACCTGGCCCCATCGTCTCCTGCTCTCCGGCACGCTGCACTTGGCCCTCCACTTCCCTGCCATGTCTTGATGCAGCAGGAAGCTCTCAGGGGAAGCGACTCTTAGACCCTGACCTCCAGAACTGCCTTACTAACCACCCAGTCACCTTACAGCAGCAGAAAACAGGGCACCTTGTATGGGTTCTTTACTTCTGCCTCAGCACCCTCCACTCCCAGGTGTCACCCGAGGTAGAGCCTTTGACAGCAGCTTTACTGTCTCTGCCACTTCCTGTTCCCACATCTGAAATAATACAGTTGCCTCCTAAATGGCCCCTTCTTGGGTCAGCTTCTGCCCACGTTCCAGGCTACTGAGAGTCCTCTGAAGACCCCATCACCATGCCTAACACATGCCATCCACAGGGCCCACCCTGTGCCTCTTTTTTTTTTTTTTAATATTTTTTATATTTCTTAGTTGTAGATGGACACAATGTCTTTACTTTATTGCTTTGTACGTGGTGCTGAGGATCGAACCCAGGGCCTCACGCATGCAAGGCAAGCGCTCTACCACTGAGCTGCAATCCCAGCCCCCACCCTGTGCCTCTTGTTGGCCAGGCAGTGCACTGACTCTGGATTCTCTCCAGCGACCACAGTCATCTCTTTTACTACCAATTATGACAGCAACCAGCCTCCACCACAGATCATCTCAGGACCTCAGGATGTCACTGAATGTTTCGCCCCCTGCTGACACCACACAGGTCCTTTCTGAGCACCACTGCAGCTTGTGGGAGCCCTCCCCAGACTCCGTGGAATAAAGGAAGTGGAGGTCCCTGCACAAAAGCATCTCCCCCTTCCCAGGTCTGCCCGGAAGAAGAGGCCAGAGCCTCACCTTCTGCTTCACCCCTTTTGACCCCTCCCCTTCAGGATTCTGCCACCATCAGTGACAGTCCAGTCTACATGGAGGAGAAGCATGAGGAGCTCAAAGAAACAAGCACAAGCCAGGCTCCTCCAGCAGTCTGGGCTCCCAGTTGCTCTCTGCTTCTCCCTGGGACACCTCCAAACCCCGCTGCCTGAGCCCTCCATATTAGCTGCTCAGCCCTTCTACTGGCCACATCCCGGGTTCCCACGGACATGTGATAGTGCCTTCACCTGGCCCAGCCCCAGTACGTGCTGGGTCAAGGGCTCTGGCCCTGAGGCTAATAGTGTCTCCCACCCCAGTCTACGTTCATGGTACAGGCTGAGCCTCTAGTTTAAGGACTGTGGGGGCACAAGCGCCTCCCTGGAATAACCAAATCCTGACCATGTGCCCACACCCAGCCTGTTAATATGCTTGGATTCTTACTCCTGAGGCTTTCCAGAGGCTTCCAGAGGCTGGCCTGATGTGTTACCAAACATACCCGGAGGAGAGAGGCGCATGAGGCTGTATGCCATTTATATGCCAAGAAACTCGTCAGTAGTGTATTCGACTTGAAGTCTGAGCACACTTAGGTGGTCTGACTCATCCCAGTGCCTATTGATAGAACCTTAGCAGAAAATGCACCACAGGAAGCAGGAAAGGACCCAGAACGCAGGGAGTACCTGAGACAGAGCTCAAGCTGCCACTCCTGTGTCTGGTCCGTGGACAGAGGTCACTGCAGGCAGCTCATTTCAGAAGACAGCATATCTTCCTTTTTGTATGTAATCAGAACATACGGTTATGTTTCAATAATGCAAAAGTAATTATTTTGGGGTTAACATTAATTATGTTGGGGTTGATTTACTTTTTAATCTTTCCACAGGGGTAAATATGAAACTTTGGGTTCCTTACCAAGGCAGAAATTGGCCCCTAGACCAATCAGATTGGGCCCCTGGATGTTCAGGTCCTCCTCTTTGAAGTTGACTGTTCCCACCACTGTGAATTTAGATGGTACCTTGTCTCAGAAAATATGTAGGCTCTTGGCTTCTATGTGCATGAATATGTAGATGGTCCAGCAATGATGGCTTTTTCAGAATTGTTATGTATTTTTATATAAAAAAAAAAGTGCTCCAGTGGCCAGTAGAATGGAAGCCCACAGAACCACCTCTTAATGGAGAGGACGGGACAGCAGCACATGCGAGCTGGCTCCGCAGCCAGAGCAGTGGGATAGGGTGCTGCTGCTGGAAGGCATGCCGAGCGCGCCTATACTGAAGGCCACACACCCCACCCCTGCCCTTGCCCGGGGTGCTAGCCAGGCAGCAAGCCCGAGTCAGCATTTAGATTTACCTGAAATGTAGGGGTGCTCACTCAATGATCCACACACAGAATCCTGGGCTCCTCCCTCCCCGCTCCCTCCCTCTGCTTGGTGGCTTGCTCCTCCAGGTACTGACCATGAGCAGCGACCTCCTGACAGGCACTCAGGTGGCTCAACAAAGCACCACTGAGCCTCCGCGTGAGCCAAGCACATGTGTCCATTTCACAAATGAGAAACAGGTGCAGGAGGCACTTACCCCACCTCAGCTGAGCACTGGCAGTGGGAGCGGGGACCAGCCTCTGCCAGTGGCCCTGGCGCCTCTGCCTCTGCACCCCTTGGCTCCACGGCTGGTGTGGCAGCAGCTGCACTGCAGTGGACAGAAGCTGGGGCCAGCTGCTGTCCTCATAACTGCTGCTGAGAGGACAGCCCTGCCCAGGGCCCAGCCTCCCTGGCTCCATGTCCTTCTGCATGAGGGACTCTCCTTCAGAAGCTGGCAGGTGTGTGTGGGGCTGTGGGGGAAAGATCTGGGCTCTGTAGGAAACCGCTTCCTTGAGCTCTGGTTCCAACAGCAGATACAGCCAAGTCGCTTGCTTGAAGGGCCGTGGTCACTGCCCATCATACAGGCCTTGGTACCTAGAAGGCACTTGGGCATCTGCTGTTGCTGCTATGTCTGCTGACCTTTGCTCCCTGCTCAATCACCTTTTCCAGATGGCTTGAAATGTTTGGCAAATTTGGCAGGAGAGAGATAGGGAGAGGGTACATTGGATTGGGAGGGCAAGACAGAGAACACCCACCCCATTGCCCTGGCCAGCTACACACCACTCTCCTGCCCCCGGATCCATTCAGTTTTCTTTCTCTACTGTGTGATCCACCCTTTGCACATGTCTCCCCCCCGCCCCCCGCCACCTCACCCCAACCAAACTGATACATTGTCCAGCCAGATCTCAGACTAGCTCCCCACTTCCTCCCTGAGGTGACCTTGTGTTCCATGGGGACCTCTGGGACACGGTGCATCCCAGGCTCCTGCAGACCTGCTCCTGAGTGCCCCGGGAAGACTGTGGTGGGAATTCCCTTCCATGTAACTCAGCACCACATTCACCACAAGGCCAGATGCTCCTTTTGTTGGATGTGTGTGCGAGCAGGAAATGACCTCTGTGCTGAGACCTGCCTCCTTCAGGGGCCACTGCCTTCCTTGGTCTCCAGCTCAGAACGGCTGAGCAGTGCAGGGAGGCCAGGGCTGGATGCAGGTGCCACTGAGCAGAGGGGACTCCAACTGTATCTCCGTGTCTAGCTCCCTGGGTCTTCAGGTACCCACATCACCTACACAATTGTGATTGTGTAGTCTGGCCCAGCACATCAGGCACACAATTCACTCATCCTGGATGGAGGAACACGTTCCCCTTGGAACCCCTGCCTGGTCCGGGGAACCAGCAGGGCCAAGACCAGCTGGGAAGCAAGGCTGCAGCTTTGAGGAAGAGCCCACCAGCAGGCCAGCACTTCCCCAGCTCCCGCCTCAGGCGCACTGGCATCCACCCAGGTCCTTTGGGATAAGCAGTTCCCAGGCTGCAGTAACCAGAACACCAGGGAGGAGGACTGCTCGGGAATCCCACCCCCACGCTCCCCTTGCGTAATTGACTCTTTCCTCTGACTCACGGCACATCCCCCAAGTGCATAACTGAAACCAAACACCCCCTGATATACCCTGGGAACATGTAACTAACTCCTAAAGTGAATGCTGGAGTGTTTACACAGTAAAAATACATATTTGTTAAAAATACTGTTTGAAGCCAGAAATACTTGTGCATTAACAGTTTAGGAGAGATTTGAGCGCGTTTTCCTCCCAGTTATTCATAAAAACGTCTCCGTGCTGCCATAGATAGTTATATCCAAGGGCAGAGTCCTCAGTGGGTCCAGTCTGCTGGCCCTAGGTGAGGTGGGAACATCCAGGCCAACGGGATGTGGGGGAATTGGGGAGCCTCAGTCACAGATTCCTCCAGATCTCTCTGTTCAGTAGGTGGCAGAGGACACTGGGGCACTTGCAGGTGTGAATTCAAGGGAGGCCAGGCAGCACCACCCAGGCTGAGAAACTGGCTCAAGCTGGAAGTGAGCCAGCCCCATGACTGCCAAGGACAGAGCCAGGGCATCCAACCCAGCCTGAGACAGGGAACAGCTCCTCAGGTGTGGGTCAAAATAAACACTCCTTGGTAAAAGGAAAACACAATTCTGTTTTTTAAGATTTGAAATAATGCACTCTTGTGGCTGTCGTGATGTCCTGAGTCTTTTAGCAGCTTTGTCTTGGGTGTAGAGTATTCTCTACACAAAAAATCAGGAAATGCTTGCAAGCAAAGGCCTGCTGGAGGTTAATACCACAGGAGCACTGAGGAGCCTCCAGGGAGGTGACCAAGGGAAGAGAATGGCTTTTGGAGGAAAGGGGAAATTCGGAAGTAATGGGCCTGCTGGTCATCTGGACGTGAGCTGGAGCCCTCATCCTGGGCTCCTCTGTGAGCTCTGGGCTTAACCACCCAGTTAAAAACCCAAGACGTCCACGTTCATGATGACCTGATGACTGCGTCAGCTGGGCCACCCGTTTCATCTGCTGACCACGTCTAGCACCACCAGTGAGGCTTGAATTTGCTCTTCGAAGTAATGAAAACTTTGAGGAATGGAGTCGTGGCCGCGCAGCCCCACGATGGCGGTGATGTTGACGGATTGCATGATTAACAATGGGGCACAATTCATGTATGTTGTGTAGAATTTACAAGTGAAATTTCTTTTTACTGGAGCCACCCAGGGGCTTAAGAAAGGAAAGGAAATCAAAATTGTGTTGTTAGTCAACATGTATTTTGCTAAATGGATGCATCAGAAATCACGTTTTTGGTGTAGAATAGTCCAAGAATTGACTTTTAAAAACTTGCCTTAAAAATACAAAAAACAGGATCCAAGTTCCTTTTGAGGCCTGTGGTTGGCACCAGCCTGGTGAGATGCAGCCTGCCTGACTGATCGAGACCGAGGCGGTGAGGCTTGTCCCCAGGTGCCCAGTCCAGCACAGAGGCTTCAGCTGTTTGGTCCTCGTCCTCGGCGGGCCGGCTGTACCCCTCACCTGGGCAACACAGGCAGCTCACTGCAGGATGCCAACAAGTCACCCTCGCTGCCTCTGCAGAGCCAGCGTTGTGTGCTCCCAGTCAGCTTTGCTTAGCGGGATTTTGCAAGGACAGGGCTGGGAGTGGAAGGAGGGCGGGGGAGCCCTGGAGCCAGCTGAGGGCTTGGCAAGTGTGCTCCCAGACCAGCACCCTGCTCTCGGGGACCTGAGATCCGGGAGGATATCACAGGTCCATTTTCACTCTTTGCATCATCTCTCTTCCGAAAAGGAAAAAATAAAAGTTTGTAAGATGTGGTTAGACTTCTAAACTACATGATCTAAATATTTAAGTATTCTGTCTAGGAACCATGGTGGCCTCTGTAGCTGTGCACAGCCTTGACTATCCCAGAGGAGTGTCACAGAGGAGCGAGCAGCCCAGGTCCCAGGCACAGCGCTGTCCAGGCCCTTTGGAGGCCCCTCTGTTCACGCTGGTGAGGCCCTCTAGGGTGACCCCATGTGGGTGTCACTAAAAAGACTAAAATATGACCAGCCTTGCCTTCATTATTATGGTGGGGGTTTCAGGATAGACACAGGATTTGTCCAGAGCCTGAGCCCACCTACACAGACCTCTAAGCGCCCTTTGCCTTCCCTGTGTCCCCAGGACCCTCCTGAGGTCAGCTGCTGAAGGTCGAAAGGGAAATCAGCTCTCCTTGCCAAAGGCTGTGACTGCACCCACGAGGCCAGGGCCAGGCAGGGGCACTCGTGGCAGTGGCCTTCCTTGGTATTGTGAATGCTGTGCATTTTAAGAGACATACTGAAATTATTTGTAGTTTTCAAAACAGGCCATTATCTGGTACATCTGAGAGCCTGCAAGAATTCAGTCACTGCTAGCACCAGGATGACAGTAGAAACAACACCCTACTTGGGGGTCACCTCGTCATTGCTGCACCCGGGGAAACTGGACGAAGCCGAAGTCTTAAGAAAGTAGAAATCTCCAAAATTACCATTAAAATCTGATTTTGAGATCAACTTCATATAAATTTCTGACTTTAGGGGGAAAATGGAGATTTTAGACCTCTTTAGAAATGACATTATCTTAATTCTTCAGATGTACGGATAATTCAATGTGTGAAAAGTCATGTTAAAGACTGAAGTCATGGAAACGACACACGATTAGACGTGAGTGAGTCTCACGTGGCACATCTCTTCCCAGGCTAACGGGTCCAGGCTTAATATTCGTGTTAAAAAAATATAGACAATGTTCCTTAATTAAAAGATATACTCTCATATTGTCCACATACCAAAAACCCCCACAAATCTGACTTAACATTAAAATCGGCACCCTATGTCACTTGTTTTGCACAGACCTTTTAGTAAACTGATTTTATCCCAAGATGAGAAAACAAGGATGTTTTCTGGGAATAAGATATTGTGGAAAAGCTCGGCAAGCACTGGACTCCGGGGCTGTGCACACGACGTCCTGCCTTCTAGTCTATAAAAGGAGGGGCTGTCCTTTGGATTCCTAGATGCTGACCGTTGGGTGGCAGGCCGTCGGTGGTCTTCACCGACTGTGAATCTGTAAGTCGTGGCCTTGCAGGTGTGTGTTGAGGCTGGGAAATCCACAGGCACAAACTCGTTGCTCACAGCTCTGGAAGCCGGGAAGCCCAAGGTCAAGGAGCTGGTGGACTCGGCATCTGGTGAGGCCTCCTTCATATGCATGGCCTCTTTTATGCCCTCCCATGGCAGAAAGGACAAACATGCTCCCTCAGGCCCCTTTTGCAAGGACATTAATCCTATTCTTGGGGGCAGTTCCTTGTGAGCGAAAGGTGGGCCCCAGGGCTCCCCCTCTTAGTGCTATTGCCTTGGAAGTTGGGTCTTAATACACAATGGGGGACACGGACACTCAGAACGTGCTTTCTCATAAGACCTAAGATTAATTACAATTCAATGTAATTCCACTGTTTTAATCATTAACAGCATCGTGGGTGAAAGTAACAGTAAACAATTCAAAGTTGACAATAGTTTTGTTTTTTCCTTTTTGTCATTATTTGTTCATATCAGAACATAGCAGTTCCAGTAACAAGACAAATGTACAAAATAAACGGGTCAATAATGAATTTTCCTTAAGTCTTTCAGTCCCTTTGAGACAAGAATTATGTCTGTTATCTCCAGGTCACAAGATGCATAAGAACCCTTCAAAATGGCTAGAATTCGATGGCTGGAAGGCTGGAAGAGTGAACAGAAAGACTGATGGCAGGAGAAGGGGATGGACAGAAGGATGGGCGGAGGGAAGGGGGAAGGATGGATGGAAGGAAGGATGGGTGTATGGAAAGAAAGGTGGAGGGATGGATGGATGGAGGGAGGGACAGGTAGAGTGAGAGATGAAGTGACAGGCTGGAGGAGGGTGAAACCCACAGGACTCACTAGACCCAGGGGCATCTTAAATATGGGAGGGAAGTCTACATTGAATAGTTTTGAAAGCAGTCTGCGGATCTCTTGTGCTGTTTTATAAAGCATGACCTACATACTACGAATGTAAATAAAGACAAGAGGCACTGGTCCCAAGTGCAGCTACGGGGCCCCTTCCACAACTTCTGTGCTGGCGTTGTTGGGCGGGGTTCGCGCGACGTGTGCTGTCACCAGCTGTATGCCTGGCAAAGTGCAAGATCACTCATTGCTACAAAATCAAAGAAAAGCATGTTTTAAACTTTGTTACGTCTTTCCATTTGCTCAAGTGTGGATAACTAACAGCAATAGCAACAGCCACGGAGAAGCAAGGAGGTCGCAGTGGACTCTGGAAGCACGCAGTGAAAGCCAGACAGACCGTCACCCAGAGCAGGAGGGGTAACCCCCCGAGCCGCAGCATCGGGACTGGACTCGCGGCCTGGTGACGGTTCTGGGCAACCGTCTGAGAATTATATTTGCAATGCCTGACATCGCTATGTGGGGGAGTCGTGAATAATTTTATAAAACGATGCTTTCTTTGACAGAAAATGTGTCCTGAACATTTTAATACAATACAAATGGAAATTACACAGAAATTTCAGTCTGTTCTCGTCAGTAACATCACAAGGTGGCTGGGAATGAGGGGACAGTTAATTCTCTGTAGCAGGGCATGCATGTCATAAGATCAGAAATGCATTTCAGTGCCAATGCCTTGGGGCTTAGCACAGTTTGTACATTTAAGTAAAAAGGCATAGGTGTGCGTTCAGTGTGAATCGCCCAAATGGCAATGCGGCTTACGGACCCTGTGCCTTTCAGAAATAGGACCCCGAAGCTAATGGCTTTAATTTAATGCCAGTGTGTGTGATTCCAGCTCCAGCTTAAGTATTTGTCCTGGAAGCAGTCACAGATGCACAGCACATTCTCTGCACTAACTCTGGGTCACTGTCCATGAGACCAGAGCACGGTGACAGGGTGG
>CM053412.1:2236636-2261790 GCA_028644305.1 Xerus rutilus
GAGCAAAAATGTCCACAGCTTTCCTAGACTCAGAGTGACAAGGGTCAGGGTGTCCCCTCAGCTTCCCACCCACTTGAAATAGACGTGTGTAGCATGCACGTGTGTGCGTGTGTCTGGTGGCTGATAGTGTACAACGCCAGCCCCTGCACAGCGCTGTGTGTGGGCACGATGGAGACGTGGTTTTGATCATGAAAGGTTGCACATGCTCTGTTCTGCAACCTGTGGCGTCAGCGCAGGAGAGTCCTGCCTCGTCTCTATTAAGAGCAGGAAGTTCCAGTGGATGACAATACTGTCGTCCATTCATCCAGCCTCCGAGAGGAGCACTGCGTTTCTCACACTTCTCAGTTGACAAGGTCTGCGGTGTATGCACAGCGATGGATTGAGACAAGGGTCTGTGCCTGTGTCCGAGACACATTCTCACGAGTGGAGCTCCCCAGGACGCACCTGTTAGGTTTGGACAGTGTCAGTTCACCTTCCTCCATGGTGTGTGGTGCCCAGGACAGAATATGCCCATTTAGCCACCTCTTCACCCACAGTCAC
Source organism: Xerus rutilus (assembly GCA_028644305.1). Lineage (NCBI taxonomy): Eukaryota > Metazoa > Chordata > Mammalia > Rodentia > Sciuridae > Xerus > Xerus rutilus. The sequence goes on from CM053412.1 coordinate 2,237,177, forward strand.
GCTGGCGTTTCTTCACTAGCATGGTAGGAGGCGATGGGCGTCCGGCTCCTCGGCTCTGTGTCTCTGCTGCTGTCAAACCTCAGCACTTTCCGGGCTTTTCTTCGGTCACTCTGTGCTTATTTCTAGGGACTGACTGTTCGTGCGCCCTGCCTGTTTCTCTCTTGGGTTTCTTCCGTGTAGACATTTTCACCTTTACGCATTAGGGCTTAATAATTCCTCTACTGAGTAAGCTACACGTTTTTTCCACTTGGCATTTTATCTTTAGTCAAATCATTATGTTTTCCCTGATATTTTTTGGCTTTGGCCTTATACTAAAACAACAATAGAAGCCTCCCCACCCCCAAATCAAGGCCTTTCCCCTAGGCACTTTCCCTTTCTTCCTCTTCTTAGTCCACTGATGATCTGAGGTGGGCGGCCAGTGTTCTCTTCCCAGGGACTGTGCTGTCTCTTTACTCTTCATTGTCCTTGCGTTTCCACCTTAGCTGAGATGCAGGATTTACCCTTACTTACCCAAGAAGACGAGGGTCTCTCTCCATATCGTCCCCTTGGTTCCCCAAGTTGCCTGCCTGGACGTATGCGGGAGGCAGCCTGCTGCAGCTGAGCCACCGAGCTTGCTACCCGGGCCCCTGCTCCGCTTTTTCCAACTCTCCTCAGCCGTGCCAGGACATTTCTCATTCAGCTAACCACACATTTTTCTGCACAGAAGTGAGATCTGGATTAAGATTTCCATTTGAGGTCAATTTGGGGAGAACAAACTTCTCTGGAACATCGACCTCCTGTCAGAGCAGGGTTGCTCACATGGCTCTAGGTTCTTTTTACGCTTCAAGGTCATCATTTAGCTCAATGCAAGCACGTTTCTAATTATGTTAACGGTGGGGTGGGATTGCTATTGCTATTGCAAATGACTGCAGAAAAAAATACTACAGAATGGTAAAACACAGATAGGTAAGCAGATTCTTGTAGTGATAACTGAACCTCCAAGATAGAGACAGCTCCAGCAGCCCATTGCATTCTCTCAAGCCTTCAGCCTCTGAAAACTCACTTTTATTTTCATTAATGGGGCTCTGCATTGGGAATGGCTGTCACACTTCTTGTTGTGATTCTACTATCTAAGTGATCACAGCGTTTGTTTTCATTAATCTATATATTTAGAGAATGACTCTAGCTATCCTAGAAATAAACCTACTTGCTTGTGGTATATTTTTAAAATACACATTAGAATTTATTTCTTTTTTTTCTTTTTTTGGTACTGGGGATTGAACTCAGGGGCACTCGACCACTGAGCCACACCCTCAGCCCTATTTTGTGTTTTATGTAGAGACAGGGTCTCACTGAGTTGCTTAGCGCCTCACTGTTGCTGAGGCTGGCTTTGAACTCACGATTCTCCTGTCTCAGCCTCCCAAAGTGCCACCACGCCCAGCTTAATTAGAATTTATTTCTAATTAAAAGATTGGCATTAATTTTCATAAGTGATATTGGTCCCAAGTGTTCTTTGTCTTTTCATTTGTTTTACTCACTTATGAAATGTCCTTATACAGTTTCTAGTATGAGAGTCAGCGTTTCTTTGTAAAATTAATTGTCATGTCTGAAAGTATTTAAATTACCCACAAATTACCTGTTTCAAGATAATTCGGTGGTGCATACCTGTAATCCCAGAGACTCAAGAGGCTGAAGCAGGAATATTCTGAGTTCAAGGCCAGCTGGGGAAACTTATTGAGATCATGTCTCAAAATAACAAATAAAAAGGGCAGGGATATAGCTCAGGGGTAGAGCTCCTTGGAATCAATTCCCAGTACCACCTGTCCCCCTCCATAAATAACTTGTTTCTTAGTTTTATAGAATTTTTCTTTAAAACTACCATTCAGATCTTTGATACTTTTAAGGTTTACTTATGACTATTGATAATTTGTCACATTTAACCTTTAAAAAATGGGAACATATACAATGTGAAGATGACGCATTATTTTGATTTGTGCAAAACTGAGGCAAGTTCAATATCTACCAATAGGGTATCAGCGAGGTAAATAAGAGTCATGTATTAGAAGAGTATACAGCCATCAAAAATAATAAATGAGCCAGGCATGGAGGCGCATGTAATCCCAATGGCTCGGGAGGCTGAGTCAGGAGGATCACAAGTTCAAAGCCAGCCTCAACAATGGCAAGATGCTTAGCAACTCAATGAGATCCTGTCTCTAAATAAAATACAAAATAGGGCTGGGGATGTGGCTCACTGGTTGAGTGCCCTGAGTTCAATTCCAGTTCCAATAATAATAATAAAAATAATAAATAATGAGGGCTGGGGCTGGGACTCAGTGACAGGGTGCTTGCTTAGCACATGTGAGGCACTGGGTTCGATTATTAGCACCACATACAAATATAAGCAAATAAAATAAAGGCATACTGTCCACCTACAACTACAAAATGATTTTTAAAATAATAATAAATGAAAATTAGGCAGTAAGACAAAGAACTTAAGATAGGAAAATGAATGTGCATTATTTTATTCTGCAAAACATGTATCTGTGAGAAAGAAGGGCATCTGTAAGATGGTTCTATGAGGTTACACATTGTATTCTTTCTTTCCAAGCTTTCTATGAGGTGTGGGGGATCTCAGCAAAGGCTGGGGAGTTGCTGCCTGCTGGCCAGTCCCATTCCTCCCCCACAGACGTCCCACAGCTGCGACAATGGCTGCAACCTCTCTCTGCCTCTGTCTTCCATTTACCAGCTGCGATGACCAGACACCTTGACGGACGTGTACAAGCACACAGGATTTTCTGGCACATACCTAGTGCTGTGTTAAGTGTTTGCATGTTTTATTGGAAATGTTAAAAGGTAGGAAAATGTTAATTATTTCCTTCATCAAATGCAACCCATAAAAACGCTCACGTTGCTAATCGCCTCTTGCCGTTCCTTAACTAAAATAAGAACAATTGCTGAAAGATAAGATTGAATTGGGAAATTTGAGTCGACAAGGTTTCTCCTAAGAAGCAAGACACACAAAGTACTCACTTTGTCTAACCCGAGAATCCGTCTTGGAGATGCAGAGGGGAGAGACCGCACTGGGACTAGACGGGGCAGTGGAAGAGGTAATGCCGAGAGCACCATTTCCTTTAGAAGACCAGTCCAGGCGGAGGGGCCGAGGGCTCTCGTCCATCTAGGTCTTTCCAGCATTGTGTTCTCTAGCAGGTGGTGGCTCTCTTTGTGTTTACTCATGAGCTCCACGGGAAAGAACACTTCCATTCCGGGTCCCAGAGCAACTCTGACAATGAGTGCAAAGGGTTTTGTTCCACTTTCAGTCATTAAGTCAGGAGATGGATCGCCCAGATATTTTGATTTGGCAGGGTGTGGAATGTTCTGGAGTCTACAGTCAGACCGGGGATCAGGCGCAGACCTGCTCTGTGGTGGCTATTTCTGTTTGGACCCTCTGATTTCAAAGCTCAGGGCTGCTCTATTAATAGCACCTCCATTAACCCACAGAGGTTCCGATGCAATTACTTCTGCTTCCTTCGTGACCAGTGAGAATGCCTAACTGCCCTTCGATGCCAGGGATCCTGCTACAGGATCTGAAGGCCCTACTGGCCCTTGGTGGTTTGTTCTAATCCTGTGGGATTTTGACCCCAAGGCCCAAAACAGCAGGCTGGAAACTCCCAGGGCTGCCTCAGTGAGAAGCAGAGATTGCTTTGTCTCCCAGTGAGTTTCCTGTTTACCTCTGAGGTTTTAGGCCAGGCACATGTGGGAGGATCCTGACAGCCCCAGGCCACTCTCACACCTCTGTCCATCTCCTGCAGGCTTCCCAGGGCCAATCCTCAAACAACAGAGAATAAAGAAGCCATTTCCAGGATTCAGACCCAGAAATGTACACACAGAACAGCAGAGTGAAGTGTCATTGTTAGATCTATTTAGTACGTGAGTACCTGAAAAGAATGTCCCTCACAAGATTTAAGGTCAGATCTTCGATTGCTCCTCTCTCACTCCAAGATGCTTCTGAGCACAAAGTAGGTGAATGAAACTTAAATGAGAACAAATTGAAGACCTCTGGTCTGTCACGCAGAGCTTCAAGTGGAGACAGAAGAGATTCACCTCTGTGGGTCGCAGAGGAGGAGGGTCCCAAGGGGCAAAGGACAGGGCGGACGAAGGGAGCCATCTGTCTGCATCTGCATCAGCAAACAGCGGGGGGTGTCTCTTCCTCCAGTGAGAGGTTCTGGGGCTCATCTCTCTGCCTGGTGTGCTTGTCCCAGAGAGGAGGCTGATGGCTGAGAAGCCCTGTCCTGCTAGGACGGTGCCTGCAGGAGTGCAGAGGTCCCAGAGGTTGACCATGGTGGGGTCCTAGCACTCACGGCAAGCAAACTGGTCCAGCTGGGAAAGAGGCAGACAAGGAGGAGTCGGGGAGCTCACTCCACCCAGAGCCGGGGAGCCCCCGGACAGCTGCTGAGCAGAGGTGATGCTCCGAAGCCCAGCACAGCAGGATGCAGTGCAGAGGTGGACTGCGCGGGCAGTGCTGAGGTCCTGGAGCAGCCAGTGGGCTGAAGGGTGTGACCTCGCAGGCCCAGAGGGAGAGGGGTCGGTGCAGACACACAAACAGCCCCCAGGACGGTGTGCAAGGCCCAGGCTCATCCGAGGCTCAGGGCCGAGACCTGAGGCATGAGGGTGCTGGCAGTCACCGAGCAGGACCAGGGTCCTCAGAAATCAGAAGTGTCTCAGGCTCACTCTCCTGAGCTCTGAATAGGCGTCAGTTAGCTGCATATTGTAAGTTGAGCTAAAATTCACTGAATGTAAAATTAAGCACGTTGACGTGATGGATCCGTGGTGCTGGGGACAGTCAGGAGGGTGCGGGACATCACCAGTCCATGCAGACCCTTCCATGGCTCCACAGAACACTCCCTGATTCCTGCACAGCCCTCCCCACCCACCCTCCACCGCACTGCCTGCCTGGATGGGCCTGTTCTGGACGCATCCGGTAGATGGAACCCTGCAGGCCTCTCGCAGCCCGGCCCATTCAGCGTGCTGTAGGAGTCACCCCACGTGTGGCATGGGAGACTTCTAGGACCTTCCCCTTCCATGGCCAAATGATATCCCATCACCTGGAAGGGCCCTACTTGCTTGTGCACTCGCTGGGCTCACTGGGCCTCAGGCCGATTCCACCGACTGAGCGCTGCCAGCTCTTTTGTTGCCCGCCTAGTTTTTCCCTCATGAGGAGGCTGAGTGACACTCCAGCCATGCAGCTGGTCAGTGATGGAGTGGGAATTTGACTGGGAAGCCAGTGTCCTGAGCCACCACCCTGCCACCCACAGGGTGCTGGCCCCCATCTAACATGAAGAGTGCAGAGCAGAGGGGGCCTGCACTGTCCTGACAGGAGAGTTTCCGCCTCCTGACAGCATGCTTGAGTCCATCCGCAGAGATCCTCTGAGATGCTGGGACCCCACCTGTGCTCTGAACCTCCTAATGTGCTCTGACCCCAGGAAAGAGCTTGCCAGCTGGAGGGGAGCCTGAGAGGGACCCGCATTCCCCACGTGGGACTCCCCAGCTGTACTCAGGGTGACCTGGGCAGGCACCACCTACTCTGACAGCAGGGAATTGTAGCCCCTTTCTCAAGCCTCTCAGATGGCCCCGCTGGAGAGCAGGAAGTATCAGCAAGAGACCCTGGCTTCAATCTGGTTGAAATTAGATTTCAAGACAAATTTTAAAAGGACCAGGATGTGCTCATTGGAGCAGCGGGGAATGCATGGGAGATGTGCACCACCCACCCAGCTCAGGCCCCACTCTTCTGAGGCCACCGTGCTGCACCCAGGGCCTGCCGTCCCCAGCACCCCTGGGCAGAGCTGAGAAGCGGGACGGGAGGAGAGGCTGGCTGGGGCTGGTGGTTCCCACCCTGCTCACGCTCCAGAGTGCAGCCCCACCCCTGGCTTGACAACTCAGGACTGTTCCTTCGCACAGATGGAGATCCCAGAGACCTTTGCAGGATTCCCACTTTTCTGAGCAGAGGTGAAGCGATCGCCTGCGTGTAATGAAGCTGGCTAGAAGCACAGCTGTTTTGAGATTGGTGGTCGTGAGTCTTCCTAAGAGGCTCAGCAGGTTCTGTTAATACCTGTAGAGGGATGTTAATATGCTTAAAGAACAAATAAAAGAAATGCAGACCAGGCCATACCTTGGTAAAATACCTCCAGGCACTAATCCTAGGGCACCATTTCCCTGCAGTGATAGGAAAATTAATGCACAGACTAAAGGAAGTTTTTATTTTACCAGCGCTTGGCCCCAGCTGCTCAGATCAGCGGGGGCGGGCACTAGGTCTTCACGTTTCCTCTCCACCCCTGCTGTGCTGGACCCTTACGAGGGCATTTCTTACCCATTTATCATTTGCTTTACAAATGGACAATGAAACCATCTTAAATTTAGCTCTCACTGAGCTCTTTTTTTTTCTGAATTCCTTAAAGCACATATAATCTGTGCCACACAATTTAGTACATAATTACTGTTCTCTTACTTGGTTCTCTAATTGCTGTGTGTGCGTGGCTTTCTTCCCCATCACCCCAGCTATAATATCGTATGCTTTCTGAGAGATAGAGGCCATCATTTCTAATTCCCAGACTTTCCTACTTCCACACACACCTGGTGGCCTCAGGTGGAAGGAGGCCTTTCCACTGAGGAGCCGCTAGAGACCAGTTTGGTTGCAGGACTTGCAGAACAAGGTGTGCCTGAGGTTCAGGTGGAGGGGTGAGTGTCCTGCTGTCCCTGAAGGCTGGAGAGGTGCCTGGGGTGGGGGGAGGCGCCGCTGCGCCAAGTCAGTGAGCTCAGAACACGGCGCCTCTCCCTCTACTTTGGGTAGCAAGCACACATGGCTTCACAGCATTGGCGGGTCCAGGCAGTCACTGTGCGACCACTGGAGAGGGCTGGCCGGCATGGGGACTGGAGGAATGCAGAAGTGGCTTCAAACCCGGTCACTGTGTGCACGCTCACCAGTGACTCGCCTCTGGGTCTGGGTTGCCACGTCCTGGGGAGCTGGAGGCCTGGCTCCCCACCACCTGCACAGGATGCAAGGCCCCAGCCAGGAGGCAGCCTTCTTCCTGCCTTGGCACTGCCACTCCATGGCCACTGGTTGTCCTCTTTGTTGTCACCTGTGCTGTGTCCACAGACTCCATTCCAAGGCCCAGGACTCCTCTTCCAGTTGAGCCTTCCCATGGTGCCGTTTCCTGGCTGTCCTTATCCTGATGGACAGGGACTTGTGTGTGTGCAGGCCTCTGAGGGAGGACTGGGCTGGGCGGTGGCCACAGTGTACCCAGGGCTGGCGTTGGTCCCTGCCCTGCAACCCTGTCGTAACGGTGAGGGGTCTGTTCGCATGTGTCCCGTTAGGCGACAGAGGACTCTGGGCAGAAACACCTCAAAAAGGTCAGGACACATTCCGGAAACCTTCCAAGTCCTACAGAACTGGGTTAAAAGTGTGGCTAGTTTTTGGAATTGGCTAGTTGATATTTTGGCACCATTTTACAGATGAGATGCTCAGGTTAGAGTTAGAAGGGTCTTTGGTTTGGGGCCGAGAGTTTGCTTTGTTTTAATGATTTCTAAAAGCAGCCTTTTGGGGACGATGAGCAAGCCCTGGTTTGCTGCTGTTGCTTCTACCGTTGTCTTTGCAGTGCTGGGGACAGGACCGGGGCTCCATGTGCAAGACACTCCCCAGTGTTGCTGTGGAAGTACTTTTTTTTTTTTTTTTTGGTACTGGAGATTGAACTCAGGGGCACTCGACCACTGAGCCACATCACCAGCCCTATTTTGTGTTTTATGTAGAGACAGGGTCTCACTGAGTTGCTTAGCGCCTCGCTGTTGCTGAGGCTGGCTTTGAACTCGCGATTCTCCTGTCTCAGCCTCCCTAAGTGAGGAAGTACTTTTTAGATGCGAGCAGCATTTTGATCAGCGGGAAAAGCAGACTGCCCTCCACACTGTGGGTGGGCCTTGTCCAATCAGCTGAAGGCCACAGAGTGAAGTTAAAGACTCCCAAGGAAAGGTGGAGTTGTCCAGATCAAACCCAGGGACCCTGCTTGAGTTTCCAGCCCACTGCCCTCTGGGATTCAGATGGAGACTGCATCCCCAGCTCTCCCCTGGGTCCCCAGCCTGAGGGCCTGCCCTGCAGATTGCAGACCTGCCATGGCGGGTGGGCCAATTCCCTTCAGTCTCTCCCTCTCCTCTGCCTCTCTCTTTCTCTCTTTCCCTTTTTTCTCTCATCCCTCCCCCTCTTCACCTCTGTCTCTCCCTCCAACTTTGACTCTCTGGAGTAGGGAAATGTGTACTACCTGTACATGGACCCCTGGTCCCATTCCTCTGGAGACCCCTAATAAAACCATCATATGGTCAGAAGGTCTTAAGTGGCCGCATTTAAGTTCAAACAAACAAGTAATTCCTTTCCTTCCTGAGTAGCTTCAGTTTGGTTAAGAGTGTAAAATATATCTCGATAGCTGAAAAAGGCAACTCGTACTACACAATATTTATGAGTGTCCATGTCTAATTTTAAGTAAAACAGTTTATAAAGTATTTAGGGAAGCTAGAGATAATTAAATGTCATTGTAAACAACAGCAACAAGTTTCGCTTGGACCGGGATGGAGAGCTAGGCAGTGTAAGTGGGTGTGGAATTCACAGTTCACTTGCATGAACAGAATGTCCTGGAAAACAAATCTAGTTCCTTGAAGAAATAAAACACAGTATTTGCTTGCTACAAGTTGTTGCTACAAGTTATGACAAAACTTAAAATTTCACTGAAAAAAAACCTTCTTTTGTGAATAAGTAGCACTTTTGATGCGCCTCAGTCTCATATCATAACTGTTTGCTAGAGTCTGGCCAAGGGGAAGGCTGGCTCAGAGCCGAGGCAGGAGCAGAGGGGCCCTGGCCACCTCACATCCTCTGCTTCTGAGGGAGGAGCCACAGGGATCCCTCACGGCACTCAGGAGGTCCACACGGAGAGCCACCTGGGTAGAAGTGACGCCGTTAGCCTTCAGGTTGGGCACAGCTCCCAAGAGACCTGCCACGAGAGGAGCAAGAGGAGGGCTGGCCGGCATCACTGGGCTGCAGATGCCAGCCAGGACAATGCCAGCCAGGGCGGAGCAATATGGGGACTCCTGTTGCCAAAGTGAGGTGGTTCCCCAACTTCACAAAAGGAATCTGTCTTTTCTCATAATTAATATTAAACCCATTTCTGCAACTTCTCAGATTGGACTTCAGAATGAGATCTTTTTGTATCAGCTGATACAAAAAAAGTAAAGCAATGCTTTATACTGATTTTCATTTAATTTTGATTTTATGAACCATGTACATGACACCTACATGTAAACCTATCTGTACAGTTTGTGAAGCACACAAAGCCCCTTTCCCCTCAGGCTCACTTGCTCCTCACGGTGCCCTCTAGGAGTGGGAAGGGCTGGATTTCTACGTCCCTTGAAGAGCAGAGAGTGTGAGTGCAAGAGCCCGGGGCAGGGCATGGGCCTCGCCAGCTGAGCCAGGTGGGTCGAGTCTCCTACTGGGCCCCCAGCTCCCCTCCACAGCGTTTCGTAGTGATGGCACACAAGAGCCACACGTGGGTCAACAGGCTTCTTCATTCTTGCTAAAAGGTGGCCTTTGCCATCAGATGGATACATGGAAGATTGAGAAATTCCCAGGATTTCCACAGGTGGAGGCATAAACCTCGTAGCAAATAAACTGCTGCTTCAGAGAAGAACTACCGAGCGCGTCAGTGCACCGGCAGGTCAGACCTCCCCAGCCGCTGCCCAGGGTTTGCTTTGTGCCTGCCAATCACGCCCACACGCAAGGCCCCAAGTTCTTCCTCAGACAGAGGTTGGTGCCTCCCTTGGTGCCCTGTTGCCCCGAGAACGTCCCCTTTCTCTTGAATCGTGCCAACCAGCCACGCTGGCGGTTATCTCCTCCTTAGGGGACCATGTTGACCTGCAGCTTCCTGCCACTGTGGGGGCTGCGTGTGGTAAAGGCCTTGTTCTCTCAGGTCCTGGGAGTTATCAGTGCCAGAAAGCTCGACTGATTAGAGCTGACTGGTTAGCAAAATTTGTTACCAATAAGAACTGAGAAAGTTCATTAGCTTAACTGAAAACCCTTCAAATACAAATGGGGCACGGTGACGCACAATAGATGCCTAAGAGGGGAGGGAGGAAGGCTAGATGCTGCATAGCCATGGGAACAAGACACCCTGGTTTGTCATCCCGAGTGTCACAGGAGAGCCCTCGTGATCCTGAGCAAGATGCTCCAGGTCTTGTGATTTTGTTTTCCTAAAGGACTGAACCATTGTTAGGTAACAGGCAGGTTTTGTAAAGAAATTTGATCACCTCAGAAGATGCGGAGATTCTGTGAAAATATGCAGAACCACAGACGAGCATCGCATGTGCCAAATACAGATGCACCCTGCTGTAACACTGCGTTTGGAGCAGGGGGACACGAAGGGCCTGGACGGTGCAGCCCGGCACACACCGCTGGTTCTGCCTCCTCGCCTTCCCGCGCTGCTCCTGTCTCATCTGCACAAGGACCTATCGGAACACGTGGAGCATCACGTCTACTCACGTCTCTGGCTTGGCAGCAAGGCAGCCATCCCCCGCTCTGAGTCCACCCGGGGCTTCAGGAGCGGCTCTGCTTCTTGCCTCTCCGTGGCGAGGGCGCTCACGCTGGAGACAGAAGCTGTGTGATGGGCACACCAAGGCCACCTCACAGGGTTTCCGTTGCAGACGCCTTTGCAAGACGTGGGGACGCCTGGGCTTGACTGGGTTCCAGGGCAGAAGCTCAGGATGAGTGAGCACTGTGGCTGCCCAGGGCCTCCTGCAGCACCTTGCGAAGGAGAGCCCTTGCTTCATTGGGGCTGCCCTCAGTGCTGGCCAGTCACCAGGGCCTTCGTGCCTGTCAACCCCCTCATTACCTGCACAGGCCCCGCCACCTCAACCCCACCACAGTCACAGATGGCTTTACCATGAGTTCCAGAGGGACAAGCCATACTCAACCACAGCAGGTAGCGGGCCCCTGGCCTCAGAGCTGCAACCTTGGGAGACGGTGCAGAAAGGGAGGCCCTGGAAGGCTTGCTTCACCTTGGGGATAAAGTAGTGTCCTCCGGATGGCAGAAAAGCATCAGGTGCCACTTGCAGGGCACTTAAGATTTCTCAGAAGGAGCTCTGAGTGCCCACAGTGCAGAGCCTAGAACTGGCAGGGAGCCTGGGAGTTGCTGGCTTCCTGGAGACGGGGCTAGTACCTGCAACACCCCAGCGGCCCCAACAGCCACCCCAAGAGAAGCATTAAGAGCCAGTATCCACAGCCCATCCCTACGAAGTAGGAACTCTGATGCTATTACGTCAGTCCACACTGACAGAGCACCCACTGCATGCTCTGCATGACAGTCACGGATGCCCTTGCATGCCCTCTAGGCCTCGCCACCTGTGAGGCAGGAGTATCACTCCCATTGGGTAGAGGACAGCCTGAGGTTTTAAGAACCAAGCAATTTGCTTTTCACCACCTGGACCCGAATCACTCACCCTGCAAACACAGAGAACCTGTTAGGCATCTAAATGTGATTACTCCAGGGCACCTCCACTCCAGGGCACCCCCACTCCAGGGCACTCCGACTCCAGGGCACTCTCACTCCAGGGCACCTCCACTGCAGGGCACCTCTACTCCAGGGCACCCCCACTCCAGGGCACCTCTACTCCAGGGCACCCCTACTCCAGGACACCCCCATTCCAGTGCACTCCTACTCCAGCTTCCCTCTGGACAACACTGAAGGCCAGTAAACAATCTTCCGAATCAACTAAGCTTGTGTTTTAGGCAGCTTTTTCGCTGCTGCGACTAAAGGACTTGACCAGCACAACTGTAGAGGAGGAAGAGTTTATTTGAGGGCTCAGGGTTTCAGAGGTCTCAGTCCGTGCAAGGCCGGCTCCATTCCTCAGGGCGCGAGGTGAGGTAGAACATTGTGGTGGGAGAGGGTGGCAGAGGGAAGCAGCTCACATCATGGTGATCAGGAAACAGAGACTCCACTCTCCAGATACAAAATACATACCCCACAGTCACGCCCCAATCCCCACCTCCTCCAGCCACACCTGCCACTTCAATTAACCCCATCAAGGAATAATTCACTGATTGGGTTAAGAATCTTACAACCCACTCCTTTCTCCTCTGAACCTTCCTGCACTCTCACAGGAGAGCTTTTGGGGGACACCTCACATCCAAACCATAACAGCTTGTTACTGCCAGAGACAAGATTAAGCTCCAGGGAACAGAGTGTGGCTCATTCTTCACTGTTTCCTTAATGAGTGGGAATATATTTTATTTTATTATTATTATTTTTTTTTTGGTACTGGGGATTGAACTCAGGGGCACTCGACCACTGAGCCACATCCCCAGCCCTATTGTGGGTTTTATGTAGAGACAGGGTCTCACTGAGTTGCTTAGCGCCTCGCCGTTGCTGAGGCTGGCTTTGAACTTGCGATTCTCCTGTTTCAGCCTCCCTAAGTGCTGGGATTACAGGCTTGAGCCACCACGCCCGGCTTGAGAATATATTTTATAATATAAAAGATGTGTGCATTTTTAGGTGTCCTAATAATTCCTTTTATCTTAACAAAGAATCACCCCCCTAGATGCTACTAACAGAAGTACCCAGTTGTGTCCACCCGAGCAGAATGTGAGTGCCAACATTCAGGTTATCAGCAGAAGGTCCACGTGGAGTCTCATGCCCAGCACTGCACTGGTGAGGCTGGTTTCTGCTCAGAGATCTACATATGCTCCAGCGATACAGGGGTGACAGGAACGACCAGGGCTGAGCTGGGTTGGGAAGAACAGTGCCACCTGGGAAAGGATTTGTGACTGGTCATTTAAGATCACTCCCACACGAGGGTCCCTGCGTCTGGAGACCAGTCTCCACTGAGAAGGGCACGTGGGCTCTTGGTGTGGAAGCCAGCCTACACGCTGCGTCCCCCTGGAAACCCACGAGGTGCAGCCTTGTTCCCTTGTGCTGCTGTGGCACAACACCGTGGGCCGGAAATTTACAAAGAAGAGAAACGCATTTCACACTAAAGTGCTGGCCCCTGGGGGGCACTCACCGCATCCCCCCTTGGAGAGGTGGAAAGGCGAGGCCAGCAAGAAGGGCCAAGGCCACCTTCATGACCAGCCTCTGTCCGGAGAGTGGACCTCCTCAGTCCCTGAGGGCTCTCCCTGGGGACCTGGCCCACTCTTTTGAGGACCCATCTCCCAACACCGCTGAACTGGGAGTGAAGTTTCCATTATTTCTTCTGAACTGAGAGGAGCACATTCAAACCCTAGCAGGTGCCAAATATACAAATCAGATCCCACGGAAGTACGAGGACAGGCCGCAGTTAAGCTCAGGCACATGTGGCAGCCCCAGGTGAGTGTGGTGTCTGCGAACTCCCTCAAGATCTAGGAGAGGGCTCCGTAGGGCGTGGCCACTCGGGGAATGTGGCATTCCCCGCCATTTCATATGGGGGGAAATCATGAGTGCACATCAACAGAAGCCGATTCTTGTTCTTAAGATGCTGATAGAGGAAAATTTAAAAAGCTAGGTGTGGCGGTGCATGCCTACAATCCCAGTAACCCAGGAGGCGGAGGTAGAAGGATCACTTGAGCCCAGGAGTTCAAGACCAGCTTGGGAAACAGCAAGACCTTGTTTTGGTAAAACAAAAGACAAATTCAGAATAGTGGTTAATGAGGATACAGGCTGAAGTCATTTCAATACCTCAGCTCAGTCCTTCCATTCAGTTACAGGAAAGTAGAAAGAGAGGAAACACATGAGTTGGCCTCATTTTTGCCAAAATATCCTTGAACCTCACAGCACCCGTTCTGCAGTTGTATTTGCTTCTGTGGCCTATAAAGGGGCTTGCTTATGTACTCCTGCCAGGGCAGCAGGCAGAAACCCAAGTTAAGAGAAAAGAGGGGAGCAACGGGGGCCAGGAGGACAGCATCACACACAGGCAGGGGAAGGAGAAGAATGTGAGCCAGGCACAGTGGCCCACACCGTAATCCTAGAGACTCAGGAGGCTGAAGCAGGAGGATTGCAAGTTCGAGGCCAGCCTGGGTAACTTAGTGAGACCCTGTCTCAGTAAATGAGGATGTAGCTCAGTGGTAAAGCATCACTGGGTTCAACGCCTGGTAGTCCCTGCCCACCCGCAAAAAAAAAAAAATGAACAAGAAAAGAAAAATCTGTTTCCAGAGCAGGAAATCCACCCATCAGGTCTGGAGGACTCCAAGGAGCACTCTGACAATCAATTCCTGAACCGTATGAGTTACGCCGCTTCTGGAAACACAACTTTGGTCCTAAATCTGAATTGATCCCTTGGGGCCAATCCTCTCTCCTCTCTTGGGGAGTGTGCCTGGCCTGAGAGGCGGGAACCATGATATCCGGTTATTGACTGTCTTTAAGGCAAAGAAACGAAATGACCATCACCAGCCTCTGCTAGGTGCACATGTTAGAGCAATTCCAGTGGCCAGCAGTTCCAGGCCACGGAGATCATGTGTCGATGTCATCGACACAAAACCAAGTGATCATGGGCGGCACTGTGGCCCAGGAGGAAGCACTTCTGCAGAGGGCAGCACTGTCTGACTCCTGAAAGCCTGCTGACCCACGCCCCAGCTCAACCGTGGCGGCAGCCTCCCAGCAAGCACGAGGACGCTACTTTAAAAGAAAGACCCAGAAAGAGAAGGGTAAATTTGCTCCACAGTCCTTTGCTCTCACATCATCTTCCTGACTTAGGAGACGAGGCTCCTCGGGACAGATGGAGGGTGGCTTCCCAAGCACACATCTCCCGCCTAGCACCGTTCCTCAGGAAGCCTGACCAAGGGACAAGGGCATTTGTGGCAAGTAACACTGGTTTCACCTGCCTTCACCTCACCCCACCCCTGCAGCAGCCTGCTGTAGACACGGTCTCACTACCTCCATCTTAGGGCCGAGGACACAGAGGCTCACCAGCAGCACTCTGCGCTCCCAGCCTTCACACGAGGCAGGACCCCAGGGACGCAGGTGGGAAACAGGTGGTGATGCCCAAGACGGCAGAGTACCTGCCGCACACGGAGGTGGCGCTCTCCATGTTGGAAGACAGCAAAGGATTCGCCCAGAGCATCCAGGTCTGCTCACCCTGACATGCTCAGAAATCAAGGCATCGCAAACCCGGAAAACTGCTCTCAGCCAGTCCTAGTGACAAAGAAAGTTAGAAGTGACTGTGAGTGTCTCATCCTAATTTTGCTGGAAGCAGCCACCAGGCTGTTGCCCTGTCACCCTCCCTCACCTGGCTCTAAGCCTGTGCTCAGACTGTGGGGACTTCGTACTCAGGCACGGGAGGCCATGGCACCAGACACAGTGTGGCCTGTCCTTGGAGGGAACAGGATGTGGAAACACAAAGAAAAATCACGAGCAAGCCTGGGAAGATATGTGACTCAGAAGCTCTCAATTTTTGTCCTGTTATCTCTGTGATCCAAAATCTGCATTATACAAATTTAACAGCTTATTCCTAAAAGACCTAATATGTGTTTTGTTTATTTATTTTTGTTTTTGTACTAGGAGTTGAATCCAGGGGTGCTTGGTGCTTTACCATTGAGCTACATCCCCTGCCCTTTTTATTTCTAATTTTGAGAAAAAGCCTCACTAAATTGTTCAGGCTGGCCTTGAACTTGCAATCCTCCTGCCTCAGCCTCCTGAGTCGTTGGCATTACAGAAGTTCACCATTGCACCCAGCTTCCTTAATAAGTCTTTTAAGTGAAAAATGAAGAAAAAAAAAAAGAACTTTTAAGTGCTCTGTAGACTTCTTCTATTTTGCTGTTCACTGCTTTGCCACAAAATCTAAAATGCTACATTGTTCCTGAAGAATATCAGAATGGTGCCAGATTTCTCCACAAGATGGTTGCAACAAGCCCGTGTTATAAACAGCTCTGGCGAGAAGCCTCAGGAGAGACTACTCCCTGAAGCTTGCCGTGAGGATTGTGAGGATCGCAGTGCTCAGAGCGGGACCACGCTGCTTCCCAGCTGAGGAAGGACTGTCCTCAGAGAGAGCTTCTGGAAGGCAGTGCGCCGGGACCTGCCATTGCCTAGCCAGGCACAGGCCAACAGCGCCAAGGAAGGACACTCTCCACCTGCCCCACAGACTGTGCTTCCGAGGTGCCAGGTTCAAGGGCAATGCCTGGAGCCCAGGTACCAAGCGGAGTTCACAGCACACAGAACCTCATCCCCAGGGCCTGTGCTGCAGCCCGCCAGGAGCAGCATCCCGCTGAGCTACGAGGGGCACTTACAAGTCCTCGCCCCCTCCCAAGCTCCCAGCCTCCAGAACCACCTTGTTCTCCCCCAAGACCCAGCGGGCCGCTGTGCATCCTGGGAGGTCTCAGACGCTCACCTCACATCTGCCTAGACAGGTGGCACCTCATGCCGCTCCAGCCCAACGCAGTGGGTGCACTGCGGCCACCCAGGGATGCCACGAGGGGCCCTTTCAACCCCAAGGGTAAACTGAGAGCTGTGCTAGGTATGGCTTTAGAGCAATAGCGGTGTATACATTCACGTGTCACCCACCCAATCCAAGGACGGGGCCACACCAGTGAGGCGGCAGCAGGCACCCCCCTCTGCTCACGACCCAGAGGGCCATGCCTGCACAGCAGGCTCAGGACACACCTGACAGGTACTCGGAGCTGAACTGTGTTCCACCAAAGATCCTGAAGCGTCAGCCCTAGTGAATGTGGCCTTACGTGAAATAGGATCTTTGCCAACAACCACTTAAGATGAGGGCACTGGGGTGGGCCCTAATGACACAGGACTGTGTCCTCATGACAAGGAAGGATTATACACGGACAGACTCACACTCAGGGAGAGCACCGAGGAGGATGAAGGCAGGGTCCCATGACCCTTCCGCAGGCCCAGGAGCACCGGGGTTGTCTGCAACACCCTGGGGCTGCGGGAGAGGCCCAGCACCAATCCTCCCAGCCCCAGCCCTGGAGAGAGCCCCCTGCTGACCCCTTGCTCAGACTTGTCTCCAGAACCTAACGGAGGCCGTTCCTGTTCAGATTCTGCTCAGGGGTGCCTTGTTACAGAGCCTTGGGAATCGAAGAGAAGGACAAGCTTCTCAGTGCCCTCTGTGCACAGGGTCCTGTGCTGATGACCTGGCCCCGGAGCAAGTGATGTCCCTCTCCACCTCCAGTCAGTGATGCCCAGGACCACGCCCAAAGACAGGGCGCAGGAGGAGACCCTGGCTGTCTTGCCACCTGGAGTCACCAAGGCCAGGAGGGGAAGGGTCAGAGAATGTGCGGCAGCTCAGAGAAGGCCTCTTCCTGGCCCTGTGGCCAGCCCGCGAGAAAAGCCCAAGGGCAAGGCTCGGAGAACCCCAAGGGGCCCCTCAGGGACAAAGGAAAGAACAAGGTGCCTTTCAACTGGGGGGCAAGCTTTCTGGAGACAAGCTTCTCCCTCGAGTGCCAGGCTGGTGGCCTGACCCTGGCCTCTCAGGTCTGTCCTTGGTGAAGGACTTCCC
Organism: Xerus rutilus; assembly: GCA_028644305.1. NCBI lineage: Eukaryota > Metazoa > Chordata > Mammalia > Rodentia > Sciuridae > Xerus > Xerus rutilus. Next base: position 2,254,655 of record CM053412.1, read on the forward strand.
TGTTCATACCCATGGGATGGATTTCTGCGAGCCAGTCCGAAGGTTACACTGAAGTCCCATTGGACTTACGTTCTGACCTACATTTACACTTTCTTAGGCCAGCGGCCATCTGAGCTACCTGGAGGTCCCCAGAGGAGAAAATCTGCCTTCTTCTGCGATGGCATTTGGAAACCATGGACACCCACCGGCCTCCCTGCCCTCTCAGAAAGGCGGGGCCCAGAATGGGACCTGCACTCCTGTCTCTCTCCTCTCAGGCTGGTCTGGAGCAAATCGCAACTGTATCTGGATAGGCTCTTGTAGTTTCTTCCCTCCCCAGACTGTTTCACCTAAACAAACATTAAGGTGACATTTAAAAGGTCTCTCTCTATTATTCCCAGCTAGAACTGCCCCTGAATTCCAGGGCCTGCTTGCATAAGGCCCTGTGGTGACACACAGTCCCTCTCTCGGCCAGGCATTCATTCAGGACGTTGGAGTGAACCCTTGCGGAAGATCCATTTTAAACCCTAAGCTTGACTGCGTGGCGCCGGCAGACATCTGGGACAGCAGAAGACGATCAGATAGCCGTGCAAAGCAGAGAACATGAAACTCATTAACTTTTTCCTGTGTTAGAAATATTGTTGAATAACGGAGCCAATGTAACACCATGTGGAGAAAAACTTGACTGCCCAGAAAAGGAGGGAGGAGAGTTCATCTACTTTAGGGTTTTTCCCAACAAGTTGTGCTTTTTCCAATTTTAGAACATCATTACCTTTGCAAAAAAGGGTTTTGTTTTAAAGTATTCCCACACATGGTTGCCTTTTTGTGGATACTAATGTCACGTTGTACCAAAGAAAAACAACAAGCTATAAACTAATGCATTAACAAGCAAAATAATACAAGAGTGCAGAGGGTCCTTATCATGTCCCTCTTCCTCAAGGGCAATCACAGGACGGGTCAGCTTTCACAGCCTCCTGACAGCTCTGCCCATCTAAGCGTAGCACACACATGTGAAATAGCTATCATCAAAACTGCACTAGCAGCTAAGGAGAAAAAGGAAGTCTTAACCAAAGCTGTGACATCCCCCAAGGATATATTTCACCAGCCTGATCCTGCCGCGGAAAGTGGGCTGTCAGATGCAAATGACCCGGGCAAGCCGCCTTCTGATTGGCCAGACCTCCTCTCCACCCACAGTCTGAAACCCGAGTCCCCATCCATAAATATCCTCCAGCCAAACTCAGGAATAAAAACATCCAAGAAATGTTGCCTGCACAAAGGCACTTCCCCCAAGAAAGGCCATCTCTGAGGCAAGATGGGGGAAGAAAAAGAGACATTGAACAGGCACAAGCCGACCATAAACAGGCTTCTAAAAATCAAACGATGAGAGAGTAAATACATCTTTAGCCCAGAAATACTAAGTCTGCGGATGAGGCAAACTAAATGAATCAGCAAATTGTTTTTCAAAGCACCCCAGATAGTGAGGCACACCTACGGTTCCAGTGAACATATCTTTGTCTTCCTAATATGAGAAGGCTCTGGAAAATTTAGAAGGCAATATTGTAGCTCCCAGAGGCCAACCCTGACACAGCAGAACTCCAAGAGGCAAGAGAAGCCCCAGCAAGGGGGAGCTGAACAGGAGCGGCATGCGGTGCTCTGGGCTGCACAGGAGCCTCCTCACGTGGATATAAAACGTCCACTTTTTGGATGGAGGTAGAGATGGGGGCCTGAAGAGGTTAAGCAGTGGGCCCCGGATAACAGTGGGAAGAGCCTGGGCTGGAATTCTAACCTCTTCACCATCAACTGCTTCCACCAGCAGGCTTCTTTCAAAGGTCAAGTAACTACACATTAACGACAAGTTGTTTTTCCATTATTCATGAAACAGCCTGACATTACTGAGACTAATTCTCCCTGCCCCCACCCCACATATCGAGGCAAGGGCCTATGTGAGTGAGAGGGGCCTGGAACCCACCCACCCAGAACGGAGCACTGTTGCTTTACCGGTTCCCACGGGGTGCGGGGAGGGGCAGCTGGCCGGGCTGCCAACACCTGGTAGCGGTGATACATCAGAATCCTTTCAGGTTGTGTGCAGCAGGTATGAGTCATTTTCTTATTTTGCAAATAAGGGAATTTAGGTTTGGCCAACTCAAATAATTCACCTAAGATTGAACAGCTGGATTCTGAACCTAGATCACCTTCTTTACTTGAAATTCCATGACTTTTAAAGGAAATTTAAAAATTCCTGGAGGCCAGCCACACCCAGTCTTTTGAGTTTCCTGGGTTCTAACAGTTTATTCATAAACTCACAGTGTCTAAGAATTTTTGGAAAACATTTTGGGGAAAATCCTCACCTGAGCTCTGACTGCTTTTTGGGGGGATGGGTACTGGGGATTGAACTCAGGGTCACTCACCACTGAGCCACATCCCCAGCCCTATTTTGTGTTTTATGCAGAGACAGGGTCTCACTGAGTTGCTTAGCCCCTTGCCGTTGCTGAGGCTGGCTTTGAACTTGTGATTCTCCTGTCTCAGCCTCCCAAAGTGCTGGGACTACAGGCATGCGCCACTGCACCCGGCTTCTGACTGCTTTTGTGAGCACCGCTGTCCGGAGCTCCCACTGCCCCACACTGAGGGTGGGAACAAGCCCCTGGGGTCAGGCAGGGTGTGCCACACAGACCTGCCATTGGTCCCACCACCAGAGCTCAGGGATGCCCATGTGGCATCCTGAAGGCCCATGTGGGACCTTTCTCTTCCACCAGGACTGGTCACCCTTCAGGGGTGGGGCCCCCAGGAGGAGCATCTGATGAGTCCTTTCTCAGTCCTCAAAGCCTCCCTCGTACCACCAAGAGGAACGTTCCGGCATTTCACACGCGTTCTCCTCTAAGGTTAGGAAGCTGAGAAAAATCTGAGAAACTGGACATTGCAGTAGTGATGATCTCTAAAAATACCTCTTTGTTCGCAGTTGCTTTTAGGGGGGGACACTAGTGCTGTTTTGGAATCCCGCTTCCCACCCTTGCAAAATCATAATAATAATGGATTCTTTGACCAAAGAAAAAGAACAAGATTTGGGAGCAGCAGCGAGCAGACTAGGCTGCAGAGACAACGTCTCACAAGAACTGGGCCTTGTCCACAGACCAGCGCAGCCCCAGCCACAGAACTGAGCGCAATCAGCGCTGGTCAGATGACGGAGTGCAGCCGTGTGGCCACAGGCTGCTTCTCCACCCCCACACAGTCAGTTCTCAGCCGTGCCCACAGCTCTGTCTCCAGGCCAGGAACCATCTGTAGACAGGAGCCCTCTCTCAGTCACCCAAATGCTGTCAGGGGCCCTCAGCTGGTGAGGAACAGTGATGTGGCCATATTCAAAAATAGGAGCTCCACCCACCACACACACTGGGAGCCAATTGTACATGGCCAGGACCTTGATCAGGGTGAAAATAAATCAGGGTCTCTACTAGTCTTGCACTAATTTAAAGGAGATGATTGTTAGATACTAAGAGAAATTTTTAAAACCACCTTTCTTTTCAACTCTGTGACTGCAGTTCTATTTAGTTTATTTTGAGGCACTCTGAGGACCAGCTCATGGGAAGGTTATGCAAGACAGCCATTGTTGATCCTTCTGGATGCTTCCCACAGGCATGCACATGCACATGCACACACACGTGGCTTCTGAAGACCACACTGCTAAGTGGGAACCACATCTGCATTAGAGAAAATTAAACAAACTAACAACCGTAAGCAGAGGTGTTCCTGTGCCACTAGGTGTCTGGTGACTGCCAGCTATTATTATTTTTATTGTTACATGATCATTTTTATGACTCTTTGTAGTCTGGCTCTTTTCGTTAGTTAATCATGCAATGACTAAATCATGAGAAATACGTACATTTTTCCCTGAGTCTCTCTGACCTGGGTTCATTTTCACTCATTCCTATAATACTTTTCAAATCTTGGGGGTGGCACTGCTCTGCTGGAGTTTCTCCGCCCAGGTGCCCAGGCACTTCCCCGTCCTCATACAAAATGACAGCCCCAGGGACTTTGCACACCCAGCAAGGCAGCGGGTGCTGGAACCCCAGCTTGTAGTCGCCCCTCCTGCCCTGAGGAGCTTCCGTGGGTGTGCACGTGGGCTCTGACAGTCTGTCAGAAAGGACCTCAGAAGATGGCCTTGGAGCCACGGCAGGGAGGAGTGTGTACAGGGTGGGGAGGGGTGGCTCACCAAGCCATCTGCCTGGCCAGGTGAGAAGGAGCAGCACGTGGATTGGCATGGCCGGGGTGCCCAGGAAGGTGCTCTGAAGAGCAGCCCCCAGGGAGACAGCCTCAATTTTACTACATCAGGCAGCTGTGGACACAGGGCTGCTGGGCGGAGGTGGTTACCCCCGTCCACGTGTCACTGCTGACTGGGAAGCTGAATTTTCCCAATTTGACTAACCCCAGGAACTGGGGGACCAGACTAGGTCTGCGGCCTCTGTCTACTGTCAACAGGAATTATGTGGTGGACGCTCATCGCCCACCTTGGTGAGGCAACTGCTCCTCACCTGAGGCTGCCACACTCAGGAAGGAGCCAGAGCCACTTGACAGGGATGGTTCTGTAGAGTAAGGCCATCAGACGCGGTGATGGCCACTTCTGTCATGGAGAAAGGCATTAACAGAGCAGTCCCTTAGAAATTCAGATTTCTGTGGAAGAATTTCTGTCAGGAAAGTTCTATAGGAGGGTTGACACCAGCGGGTAGCCCCTGTGAGGATGTGGTGTTTCTCTCTCGGGGATGATAGAAGTGTTCTGAAATCTTGTCATGCTATATTTGCAAAACTGTGGATATACTAATGACCATTGAATCATGCACTTCAAAAGGATAAACTGTATATTACACCACTTATCCCTCAGCAAAAATTTTAACAAAGGAATATCAGGTATTTTACCTGGCCACCTACCTCAGACTAGATGATATGGAAGAGGTGAGGTCAGACATCTGTTTATCTCACCGATTTTGGCCATACGGCCTTCCTAACTCCCACTTTCCTCCTACCTAACATAACTGCTCTTCACACTCATCTAAGTAGTTCTTCCTTTTGGTAGTGGTGGTGGGGGTGCTGGGGCTTAAACTCAGGGCCAAGCACATGCTAGACAAGAGTTCTACCACTGGGCCACGTCTCCAGCCCCTTCATTCATGTAATTCTGGTGGAAACACTCAAGATAGGACTGTCGAGACTGTCTGAGAAAAGAGTTCCTGGACCAGGGCTGCTCACCGTAGCCTCCCCGAGGTCTTTCAAACTGAAGCCCAAAGGGAAGATAGTTTCCTGCATGAACGGCAAACGGCGAGCACATGGATTTGGAGCTGCTGGCAGCCCTTCTGCTCAGAGTGGGGAGAACCTGCTGGCGCCTGGCTCTCCCGGGCATGCACCAGAGTCTCCCCTCGGCTCCCTCCTACTTAAGCTGGTTTGAAGTGAGTTTCTATCTCTCGCAATCAACAAGTTCCAAGAGATTCAGACTTCAGTGTTATAGAACTTGGTCCAGGCTCCTGCTACACTGGATTTCATAGTATCTCATTTGTCTTAATTTTTAACCTCAAAACTTTCAATATATCAAAATTTTTATTTAAATTGTAAACTATATTCTGCGTTTATAATTCAAATTGTCAGTTTTCAAAAGACATGAACAATAAAAACATGACAGCAATAGGATAAAGAACAAGATGGAAACAACAGAAATGAATGAGTTGAAACATCAGATTGAGGGGTTTTCCCAGAGGCAATAGAAAAGGAGAGAAAATACGGCAGAAAGACTATAGGGAATGAGGCCAGCGGTGCTAGGATGGGGTACAGGGATCTCAGATGAGATGATAAAATCAGAGAGGAGAAAACATGCAAAAAATTGTAATAGAGATATCCCCCTAAAGAAAAGGGGGAGGTAAGAAAAACCCACATCTAGACGTACTATGGTGCAGTTTAGGACCATCCAATACAAGCAGAAGTGGTACAGGGCGGTCCACCCGCAGAGGGATGGGACAGACAGCTGATGGGCTCCCCAAAAACACTGCATGCAAGAGGACAGGGAACAATATTTTAAATTATTGAAGGAAAATACTTTTGAACCTAGAATGTAACTTCTAGACAACTGTCCTTCATGTTGGAAGACATCAGCACTGGCTTGGTGAAACCAGCCTGTGGTCCCAGCTACTCAGGAGGCTGGGGCTGTAGGATCCCCCGAGTCCAGGAGCTCATCCATACAGCAAGATGGCACCTCAAAGCAAACTAGCGAAGCCCCAGAGCATAATAAAACAATCTCCCACAAGATCTCAGATGGCTTGCCATGCAAAGACCCACTTTCTATAAGAGAGAATTTTGGGGGAAAGCACTAAAAATAAAAGAAACAGATTCCCAGAAATTGCCATAAGAGAGTGAGTTAAGGAGCATTAAGTATTTTGGTAACATTTAGTATTTGAAAGAATCCAGAATTGAATTCTACCCCATATTAGCACCAAAGAGGGCAGGGGGAGGTTAAATGGAGGTGGCAGGGGGGTAAAGTCCTTTTCCTGTTAGAGAAAAGTAGGGATAATAATAAGTTACCCACATAATGGGGAACTTATGAGAATGTGTCTTCTATACCAGCAGAAAAAACCTTGACCCATACAGTAGAAAGCAAGAACAAACATAGAAAGGAATCAGTCAGGAGTGCAGCACAGAAAGCCTGAGATCTCAGAAGGAAGTTTGTGGTATGAGTGACTTCAAATACGCACAGAAATCCACCAGCTAGATGCAGGTGCTCTCTACCTGGGCTTAGGAACAGAATGCTTAGAAACACATTGAGAACAAAAAGGCAAGGAGACATTAAAAATAAAAGGCTTACAAATTTACACTCAGCCAGTGCAAGCTTGAAGAGAACCAGCACCTTGATCTTGACATCTGGCAGAAGAGAATGTCAGTCTGAAGTGCATAAGGACTGGACGATGACATCAGGCTCTGGGCAGGACAGTGGAGAAGGTGGCTACCCTTCCTGAGCTGGGACACGGGCCTGCACATGGCCAGACAGCAAGGCAGCTTGCAGCCAGGACCAGGGAAGTTGGTCATTGTCCTAGGGACCTGAGCACCTCCCCTTCAAAGACAGGCACAGCCCGAAGACCAAACGAAGCACAGGGGTCAGAGGCAAAGAAAATGAACAATAAGCTTGAGCCATT
>CM053412.1:2262290-2315084 GCA_028644305.1 Xerus rutilus
TATATACCAAACTGCTAAACCAGAAATTACACAGTTGATCCTGTTCTTATCTTTCTTCCCCAGTACTAGGGATTGATCCCGGAGCCGTGAGCGTGTTAGGCAGGTGCTTTACCACTCTGCTAAACCCCAGGCTTTTTAATTTTGACACAGGATCTTGCTAAGTTGCCCAGGCCGGTCTCAAACTTGCGATCCTCCTTCCTCAGCCTCCAAAGTGGCTGGGATCACGGGCATGCAGACGCGAGCCACCATGCCCAGCTGCATCCGGTTCAGTCCTGAGCAGCATGAACCACTGGAGAGTGTCAAACAAGGAGGGGCTTGCCTCTGTGGCTCCTGAACATGCCCCCTTTATGGTGAGGGTGCAGGGCAGAGGGAATGCCAGTGGAGGCAGGTGTGCAGGGCCTGGAGCTCTGGGCAGGTGGAGTCTGCTATGAAGTATGGACTTTCTGATATGGGGACACCCACCTCAGAGTGACGTGATTCCGGGTGGAGTGGCACTCCAGTATTGAATTTGGTGGCTCCTTCCAGATCCTCTCCTGCCACCTATGTTCTGAGCAGCAGGAAGTAGGCCACGATGTGGACAGCCTCTCACCAGGTCCCCAGCTCTGCTATGTGAGGTCCAGCTCACGTCCGTCTGAGGGCAGTGCCTGCTCTGCCTCCTCAGCATGACCCGTGGTTGCGCACACCGTCTGAGGTCCAGGCACTCCAAGCCTGGCCCAGCCTCTTCCTCCACCAGGCTGCCTCTGTCTGGAGTACCCCCATTGTCAGGACTCTTGAGGAGGGTCTCCCACCATGGACACTGCGGTCATGGGGCCTTGCCTGCCCCAGTCTCCAGGACCCAGGATAAAGCAGCCCCCAGCCCACTGTAGCTTTCCAGCCTTCTGTCCATTGTCCACTACAGTCCTGGCTTCCTCAAGGATCAGTGAATATTGGGATGGAAATTTGAAGTTTAAAAGCAGCACTAGGCACAATTGCCACAAGGTGGGAACAACGCGGACATCCATCAGCAGGCAGCTGGTGAAGTGCGGTCCATCTTCACAGTGGAGCAGCACTCGGCCAGGAGAGGAAGGGCCAGTGCATGCACCTCAAAAACATCGTGCTGAATGAGAGAAGCCAGCCACTGCAGGACTCCTCCTACAGGAAGGCAGAAGCCCACCAGGGGAGAAAGCAGGTCGAGGTGGCCCAGGGCTGGAGGCAGCAGAAACGGAGGCAGTGGCTAATGGCCCCAAAGGGCTTTCTTTTTCACTATGAAAATGTTTTGGAACTAGAAAGAGGTAATAGCTGCACAGCACTGTGAAGGCTCCAAATGCCGCTGAGTTTGTACTTTGCAAAGGTTGATTTGGGGCTGGGGGTGTGGCTCAGTCGTAGAGCTCTTGCTTAGCAAATGTGAGGCCCTTGGTTCCAGTGCTGCAAATATAAAAAAATAAAAAGGTAAATTTTATATGAATTAGAAAAAGAAAAACACTCTCACACACAGGCTAAAAGTTAGGACAGATTTAGGGCATAGAAGGTAAGGATTTAGGATTCAAAAGATGTTGATTGAGGAACATAGAATTCTAAATACATTGCCAATGTTATTGGGCTGATCTCTGTGGTCGCCTCACATCCAAACACAATGAATGTCTTTGTCCTGTGAAAATAAGCCTTTTGAGCTTAAAACGACTCATCTATCACACGATTTGGGAATCTATTTTTTTCCTTTTTACTAGTTGAGGACTATTGGTAACTTAGTCTGTAGAATACAGTCCATCTTTAGCTCCCATTCTGAATGAATCAATAAGAAGGCATCAGGGTGGTCATCTCTGGGGAAGTGAAGTCCAACGTAGTCTGTTTTTTCCTATGTATTGGCTCCTCTGGCAATTGGTTTGCTGGGAAGAACTCTGAAGGCACGGCTGGCTAAACAGAGGTCTCTGGATTATCTGTGAGCTTCAGCTTTCTATATACTTCGCTGGCCCCGACGGGCACTGGTCATGGAGGGGCTGAATAGAAGTCCTTTCCACCAGATCAGCTTTACTATAGACTTATTAATGATTCCACTAATGGAGCCCCCCAGACACAAAGCCCCTTTCTGCCGTACCACTCACACTCCACACCACGATTTGTCAGATTAATGCTGTTTAACAGTGTGAACCAGAGTGAGCGGTGTGAGACGGTACCCTCAAGAGCAAATGTGTGCGGCAAGGGACGAAACTAGGAACCCCCAAAGTGCACTTGGCAATCTCATCATCAGCACCAGAGGATGTTTCAAAGCATTTCTAATGCGTAGTTAGAAATCTTAATCAATGTTTTCAAGTGATTTGTACTTTCAATTTCTATTGAGGTTGGCACTGCCTTAACTTATCCCAATTTAAATTAAGACAGCTTTTTAAAATGCCTGTTAATTTTAGCGATCTACCCATTTTCAGAGGCGTTATTTATATTTACTAACCACAGCCTGCGCACCTTTTAAGGTTTCAATTTCTCTTCTTGGACACATTTGTATTTATATTGAGCACAATAAACATCTCCCATTCCAAGGGCCCCCTTTGACCTCCTTTGATCTCTGAGTCCCAACATCCCTTAACTTGACATATAAATTAGCTAGCCCATCCCGCGAGGCGAGGGGAGGGTAGCGTGTCATCTGCCCCCTTGTCCCTCTTGGATCTCCAGCATCATGTTTTTCCATTGCCATGGAGATACAGCTATGCACACAGCGCCACAAGCCCGGGATGGGGAAGTCCAGCCGGGATAGAATTACTAGCTAAACAAATGCAGTTGGAAACAGGGTGCTGGGGTGGGATGCCCAAGCTCTCCATTTTCCCCACAATCAGATTATAGGTAAAACAGCCCATGAAAGCCGACCTGCGGCTCTGTTAAAGACCCAGCAGGCCCACTACTACCCCAAAACTGTGTGTGACCAAGTCAGCATGTGAACTGCCTGCAGCCGAAGCGTGGGAGGTCAGTGCTGCTTTTATGAAAACATCACTGTCCTAATCCCCAGAATATGGTCTTACTGTTGAACAGAGAAGGCAGCAGAGTGAACGCCAGCCAGGACTCCCCAGAAAGCCCGGGCTTCCCTCTGACCCGACTCCACATTCATTGTGGGGTGAGTGGTAATTGGTCTCTCTAACACCATAAGACACCACTCACAGGGCAAACACTCCAAGATCGGTTAATTCACTAGCACACAGTCCTCCATTATGGTTTCTAAAATAACAAAGCTGTCCATCCCACCATCTGAGTATCAGATGTACAGGCCTCTAAGTTTTGCTTTTCTCAGTATCCCTTATATCTATTTTTTTTTTTACCTGTGTGTTTGTTTTTGGTTAAAAAATCACTGATCAGTCTCCAGGAGGATAGAAATTTGGAAGACACAAATATTCATTAAAAGAAGTGGAAAAAAAAAAAAGAAGTAAGTGGAAATTTTCATTTCAAGAAGTCAATGGAGTGTTTTTTTATATATGCAATCTGTAAAGATCTTCTAAATGCAAAAATTACATGGTAGTGATGCATTGAAGTATTAATCAATGTGCTCTCTAAGCTGGCCACGGTCTGGTGTATGCACCATGACTGATGGGAAATTGTTCTTGCCCTCCTTGCCCAATGCTCTCCGCCTATCCCAGTCTGTTCTGCGGTGTGCACCAACCTCTCAATCCTAGTTGATGAGAAGATTGAAAACCCCGCAGCCATCTGGAGCACCTCACGTCAACAGAACATGACAATAATAGCTTCAGGGGTCCTGCACCAAGCTTTTCAATGATATTTTAAAATTATATCAGTTTGTTGGTCTTGGAGTCACTTAATATTTTTATATTTATTCAATAGAATTATATACAGCAGAGATTAATTAATTAATTAATTAATTTTTACAAACAGTATTTCTTTTCATCTTTGAAGATTGTTTTCTACCCCCATTTTCCATTGAGATTTAAAAGAGCCACACAGTTTTAACTTCCCTTGGAAGTTGCTTCCAGGTAGCAGAAATCACAGGTAAGAAAATGCTACCATCAGCTTGAGTTTCCTTTTCTAGTTTTGCATGTCTAGCTCCATCTGGGGGTGCATCTTTCCTCCTCAGGAGGAAGACTTTTTGGTCTCATCCGGATGCAGATCCGCAGCCTCCATGTGAAGCCAGGCTCCTGTTTGAAAGAGGCGGCCTTGTCACAATCTGGGGCTCCTCGTACCACTTTGGCCTTGAGATGGTGCAAAGCTGGCCTTTCCAGAGGGGCGCATCTATAAGGCCCATCTATAAGAGACGAAGCCTTCTGATAGGTCTTGCTGACTGACCACAGCACGGGTGCACGCAGCCATCAGACCCTCTGAGGAGAGGGTGCGTGCTGCAGGGATTGTGGAGACAACCGATGCTGACACTGGGTACTGCAGTTTGGACACCTGCTTCCTCGCAGCCTCTCCTTTGGTCTTCGTGTGCCAGATGTGCATTACAGAAACTAGGAGTAGCCGTGAGGGGGATGGTGGGCCATGACTTGGCAAGCTTTTGTCATTGTGGTCATATGGAATGATTATTTGCATTATTTTGAATAATGTGATTTTAAAATGATCTGCATTGCATTAATAAAGATGTCTGGTAGCTGTTCTGTTTGCGACGTGGCCCTGGGAAGCTGGCCTTTCACGTCAATGTTCATGGGTTCATAAGCCAGACTCACTGTTTGCTTTATGAAACAGACAGAAAGAAAAGTCCCAGAGAAGCACCTGGACCCTCCCCTGCAGCAGATGAGGGGCACCTACCTGCACCACCAGAGTCAGGCTCCCACCTCAGAGGCAAGTGGGGCTGTGCCCGCAGGTGCCGTGGCAGGAGGCCTGCAGGAGCCACAGGCACACCCTGCGTCTGCTCTGCTGAACCTCCACTCCCACCCCATCAAGGGACACACTTAATGTTGGCTGAGTGATCATAACAAGGAGACTCGGTCTTTATTCACAAATTCCCTAGGGTGATTCTGGTGAGAACCAAGGGTGCGGTTTGAAGGTCCTAGTGTATGCCACAGTGCTGACAGTTTTCTGTCCCTCTTGTAATGACATGTTTGTGCCTCCCGGCTGGCTATCTGAACACGCTGGAAGGGAGACGTATAAGGGTGACTCATATGTGGCTTTTCTTTCTCAAAGACTACTGACAATATATGGCTTCTGATTATTAGGAGTCAGTGGAATCCATTTAAATTGCCATTGCTATTGAAATACCAAGAGCCACTTGGAAGCAATTTGCCATGACCAAAGTCCCCGAGTAGCTCAACTGTCCTTTTCCTGCAGCCGCATGATATGGCATAAAGGAGACCCCAGAGGTGGGGAGCGCTCAGGACGGCATGCAGACGCCACTGTCACCTCCCTCCCGTTGCCACCGGGAGACGTGTGCTCACTCTGAGGACACACCATCCGGGTCTCCTCGCAGGTGCTTCCCGGGACGCGTGCCCAGGAAACACGTGCTGCTGAAGCCAGAGAATAACTCAAATGACATAAAAACGTAAAGTAGAGCTTGCAAATCAATCTTGTATGCTATAATAAATAAGTGACCAAAAACACTTAAAACCCACCAAGGTGGCAGGAAGGTGGTTATTTGAAAAGGGTGACTAATTTTTCTCAAGAAAGAAAGGGACTTTATTTCACAGGAGGAACATCAGCCCTTGAGACATGGCCACGCAGCAGATCCTTCTGCAAGGCAGATGTCTGCTCTTGGGGCAGAGACATAGACATATGCTCTTTTGAATAGCATGGTTTAAAATGCTTTTTCCAGTTGCAAAGATACCTGATGCATAATGTGGTGTTTATATGTAACCTCGAGACACGCAGCTGGGAGTGGCAGCTCAGATGGTTTCTAGGACCTGCTGACTAAGAATATGCTCAAGCACTTAAGGAAGGCAGAGACAGCACCCAGTGCCCAGGGAAGAGCCGCCCCCAAAGGTTGCTCAGAACGGCACCATGCTTTCTTGCTGGGACACAGAAGCCCAAGGTCCCCTGCCCCTTCCGTTCCAGGTGGATGAGCCAACTGGAAGTCCTAAGCCCTGCAGAGTGCCACTGTCAGCTTTCCAGCCTGAGATTGAAGCCCAGGCCTCTGGCCTTTGGAATTAATCGTTAAGGGCTTGGGAATCTCAGTAGCGTCTTGGTGGGACACAGACACGCCATTCTCCTGAGTGTTCCTCCTCATAATTTCCATTTTACCCGGAAAAGTCTGGTTAGAAACCTCCGGACGCCGTCAGCCCTGCTGGAGGAGGTGGAGACAACCTGCGCCTCTGTCACAAAGGCAGTGACTGAACACAGGAATAGCTGTCACGCCAAACCCAGGGACCCCTCAGTGATGCTTCAAGACTCAATTTGCTCTCCTGTGTCTCTAGGGAGGAATCCTAAGGCAAGCTGAACCGCTGGCCAACAGGCGTCCAAGTCCAGCCATACCCATGCCTGCGTGCCTCCTTCACACACGTGTGCCGGGCCGAGCCTGCAGTTCCACGTTGTTGAAGGGGAATGAGGGAAGGACAAGGCTTCATGTGGCCTCAGGACCACTGTCCGGTGTTTTTGTTCTGTTTGAGAAAACCCAGAAACAGAGACCAAACTAAGCTTTCTAGAACACGGCAGGCCAAATGATGTTTTCTAGTGATTCCAACATAAACCAGGATGACCAGCAACGGTTGGAGTAACTGAGAAATCAGCAAATCAAATAACTAAAAATGCTGACTTCAGCCTAACTGCAGCTTCCAGCGAGGCAGCCCACTAAGTAGGACATGCCTGTTCATTAAGCTTTTAAAGCTGGGATCCGCTAATGCCACTTGGAAAGGGTGGGCCAGGCGGTCCAAGTAAGGAACAATGCTGCCGTAAGCTCATTAAGTTTAGGATTTATACAAATAGCCGTTTAAAATGGTTTGTTCAAAAATGTGCCCATTGCCACCAAAATAATCATCTTCACAGGGCAAAACAAAAATGGTAAAGGAAAAATAAAACTGAAAACAGCAACAGGATCCGAGGTTGCTGTGCATTCTGTTTTGAAATAGCCCACGTGGGGCTTTCTCTAAGCTCAACCTGACTTTCCAAGTGCCATAGGTCTCAAAAAAAGTTTGTCAACAAATTAAGTTCCTGTGCTATCCTCAGACTGAAACTGGGACAGGAAATGTAGTACATTCCCCTGAACATCTGACTTCTACTCTTTAAAGTTCATCAGGATTTTGAGAGCCTTCTACGAGAAGCTGAGAGCACATCTGCAGTCACGTGCTAACGCACGGCCACACTGCCTGTGCTCGAGGACACCGTCCTCATGGGTGCTGGTTGCAGAGTCAAGCAGAGCAAGGCCCTGGGCAATTCCAGTGGCCGAGCGTGGAACCTCCCAGTGAGGAGGGAACCCAGCTTCCCCTGCAGAGGGGACTCAGCGCACACCTGAGGAGCCCGCTCTGCAGCAGCAGAAGCCCTATGGCCCCTGCCACACCCCCACATCCCCTCCCAGGGGTTCTGGCTTCACCAGAGGCCACAGAAAGGGCTGCTGTTCTCTTTAAACATAAAATGCTTGTAGCACCTGAAGAGCCAGCCCCCTCGCTGCATCTCCACTAGTGGGTCTCAAGAACACAAGGGTTGAGGAGCTTCATCTCTGGAGGCCACTGACATATTTTGCATCCATATTCTTTTAGACCTTCCCCTTAGAAACATGTGCAGATTTTAAAAACCTTAAAACCGGGCTGGGGTTGTGGCTCAGTGGTAGAGTGTTTGCCTGGTTCGACCCCCAGCACCATATTAAAAAAAAACTAAATAAACAAAATAAAGGTATTGTGTCCATCTACAACTAAAAATAATAATTAAAAAACCCCTTAAAACCAAAAGGGGGGAAAAAAGCGCTCAGAGGGGGCAGGTCTGCATCGTTCTCCCGAGGAGGGCTGCAGCCCTGAAGTCGCCCACCAGGGCCACAGGTGCCAGGGCCCAGCACCAGGTTTCTCTCCTGTGCTCAGAGGTCCTGCTCAGCCTTGCAGGCCCCGCAGGGCCAGGCAGAAGCGACGCAGGGGGTGTTTGCTGCAGCCCAGCTCTTCCACCTTCCCATGCTGGGAAAGATACACTGAGGCAGCACGAGCCCGAGCAGCAATCGCTAACGGGGATGTTCAAGCAGGGCCAGCCAACCTTCTTCTGAAACGTGGAGAAAGTTCTTCCCAGAAAGCACAGCACTGTTCAGCGTCGCTCAAAACTGAATCTACAGGGCCCGACACAGGCACGTCTGGGACCTGAAACCCAGCCTTGCTGCTGTGAAATCAGGACCATTAAACAACAAGGACAAGGTAGAAGCCAGCAACGCTGGCGCTCCTCACACTGCGTGCCAGGTCCTTGGCTTCCTCCTCTTCTCATCTCCAGTGTCCCAAGTCCTAGAAATAATTAGCAAGTCCCACCAAAGGCCTCTAACTGCACACAGCAAGCAACATAAGAATTAATGCTGACCCTGGGTCCCTTCTTGCTGCAAGAGGCCGTGTGTCTCCCAGGGTAAAGGCCACTTGCAGCTCATTGCACAGGGTGTTCTGAGGTCCACTGTGACCTCTAGATTGGTTGTCAGTCATAACAGGCACACACTGGTGGGGTTTTGATGTCCCTGGAAACACGCCATCAGACCTTGGATCTTCAGCTATATGTGTGTTCACACCTTGTAACACTCGAGGGCATTCCGAGCCATTCCAGGTCAACAGATAGATGCCCTTGGTTAAGAGAACTTGTTTCCATTTAGCCACAGCGCACATGGTGGTACTTTCCTGGCCTGGAATCTGAGGCACAAAGGAGACCTTCGCCGCTCCACCACTTCCTTCCTGGTACCTCAAGGGCGCACCTGTGGCTCCACAACCAGCTCTCTTTCGGGTCTTAGTCCCGACACCTGTAAGCACCTGAGCTTTGCACATGGCACCACAGAATCTGGTGCTTTTCTATTTCCCTTCTACTGGGAAGGGACACTCAGGCCCCTCCCTCACCAGCCATGCAAACTGGGTCACACGTCCCAGACTGTGAGAGTCGGGGCTAGCTGCCGAGGTCTATGCTCAATTTGAAAACAAAGAGCACCTTTAAACAAAACTTAGTTCTACGCAGAAAAATCCCAACTCTGAGAACCGCGAGGGGCTTCACACAGCCACACCTGGGAATGACTGGCTCGCGTTCGTCTTTACAGAACCAATGCTTTTGTGTCTTTTGCAACACAACAGTTTGTTCATATAAAAGTTTTTCCAAATATACAATTAAATAGGCTTGTTATGGAGGGATTGAAAAGCACACAAGGCTGGAACTACAACGTCCAGCTCATGAGACGCCACAGTTTACACGTTGCTGTGTTTCAGAATAAGCAGAGACAGTATGTTTTGTCCTCATGACCACGTCACCTACATACGCGTGTGCGCAGACCCGTGCTCAGTCTGGGTCACAGGATTGCGTGTCTGCAGACCCGTGCTCAGTCTCAATCACAGGCTCTAAGGAGACAGGGTTTATTTAGTTCTAGGCTATTTCCAGATGAGCTGTCCAAAGCCCAGAGAAGTAAAGTGACTTATCAGAATCACACAGCTAGTAAATGCAATCAGGCAAGAAGATTCCTTCCACTGTCTCTCCTGAGTAGTACCGAGGAAGATCTGCACTGTCTTGGAAGACATGGGCTCTCCTTCTGTATCTGGCCAGGAAGCCACTGTTAACAGACCTGCTATTGTTAAGAACTGAATTCAGACAAGTCGCACACCATCCCATGCACACCCATCTCAAGTGGCTCATGCACCCAGCAGCTGGACACGGCACCACGTGTCTCCATCACCACAAAGCCGCTCTCCATCAGTACCCGTCCCTCGCCCAGGAACAACCTCGCCACAACTGTCAGGCAGCGTCTGTGGATGGGCCCTGGCTCTTGGTGGGGAGGTGCACAGGGTCCTTACGGATGGCTTCCTTCACTTCAGGCCGTCCCGTGCGCCTGTGACAGGCTTCTTCCTTTCGGTGGAGGAGAAGAGCTCAGTGGTGCCTACGATGGACGCTGGTTGCTCTCGCTGGACCCCGGGCAAAACACCGCCACGAGCACTCCTTACCAGGCGCCCAGCGGTGAGAATGCCCAGGGATGGCCTTCTGGGCCAAGGGCTCCTCTGGTCTCATTTTGAGGGGCCTCCTGATTGTCCCCAGGGTGGCTGCACTGTGCGGCATGCCCTGGCGGCTGGGGTCCAGCCCCCACCTCCTGCCAGCGCTTGCTGTGCTCCCTGGGTGGGGGCGCAGGCACCTCGGGTGGTTTCACTGGGCTTCCCTATTGGCTGACGCCACCAAGCGTCTGTGGAGTGCCCACTGGCCATCTGCACATCTCAAGTCCTTTCCTTCATCCACTGGTGTCTTTCAGTGCTGGAGATGGAATCCAGGCCCTCACACATGCTAGCGCGTGCTCTCTCACTGAGCTGCGCCCCCAGGTCCTCTCTGCCCATTTTAAATTGGCTTTCTTATCTTAAATCACTGTGTTGTCAGGGCTCATTTCACGTTCTGGCTATGGTGTGCATGGCCCCTCCACCCTTCAGGTGTCTTAAGTGACAGTACTAAGAGATGGGGCCTTGGTTTCTTTACTCACCCCCTTTTTTTTCTATCTCTTCTCTTTCTGGTTTTGTTTTTGCCGTGCTGGGGAATGAATCCAGGACCTTGCGCATGCTAAGCAAGGGCTCTACCACTGAGTTATATCCCCAGCCTTTTAAAATTTTTATTTGGAGACATGGCCTCCCTAAATTGCCCTGCTGGCCTTGAACTTGGTAATCCTCCTGCCTCAGCCTCACCTATAGCATATGTGCCTGTGCCCAGCTCTTTTTTCCTTTTCCTTTTGTGTTGCTGTGCTGGGGATGGATTCCAGGGCCTTGTGCGGGCTGGACAAGCCCTCCACCCCTGAGCTACATCCCCAGCCTCTGTCTTTTCTGTTTTAAAATACATTTTGATTTCCGTTTTTCTTTAGTCTGGGATTCAGAAGAATTCCAGGGCTTGAGGTTGGCAAGGAAGCTGCACACTCCCTAGGGTGCATGTTGGGGTTTTCGTCCTCCGAGGAGCAGACACAGGCTGGGTCAACATGGAGAAGTTCCTGCACACAGAATGCAGCCTGGGGGACAGAGGAGCCACTGCAAGCACAGGTCCTGGGCCAGGGCGATGCAGTGCTCAGAGCAGGCTTCAACCCTGCTCACACAGGGGCCTCGCCAACACACAGGCCGGTCTCACCCTAGCACAGGAGCAGGGCCAGTCTGTGCAGGTTGTGGACTGTCCCAGTCTGGGTGTGCTGCTATAAGAAAACGCCACGCAGTGGGTAATCTCAACAACAGACTTCGTTTCTCAGTTCTAGAGGCTGGCTGCGAAGTCCAGGATTGAGGCACTGGCTTTCAGAGCCTGCAAGGGATCTCTTGCTGCATCATCCCACGCAGAAGGGTCAGGAAGACAAAGGGCAGAGTGCTGTTTCCCACACAGGGGAAGGGCCGATGCAGGACCACCGCTGCCCCCAGCTCTGGCAAGGCCCTAATCTCATCCACCTTATCGCTTAATAGTCTCCTAAGGTCCTGCCTCTTGATACCACCCCTGTCGTTAAGTTCCAACAATGGTGTTTTGGAGGACACTGTCAGACCGGTGTGGTCAAGGGGCTCCTTCAGGAGCTCTCTGAGGCAGTGTGGCAGCCCAGAGGTGCTGGCTCCTGGGGACCATCTTTCTTCTCTACACTCATGTGGGTTCTCCCCTGCCCTGACACCTTGCGATTGCTTGGAACCTGGGCACATGGCCCTCTTGGGACAGCCAGTGCTGATAGGAAGACTGCCTTCTGCCCTCACCCAGCCCTCCTGAACAGCTCCAGCGGGCTCCTCTGCCCTCGGCCTCTTCCATCTCCCCACAGTCTGGCTGCCACTCCCACTCTCCCGAATCCAGTGGGAGGCACCACTTCCCTCTCCCAGCGACTCCTCCAGGCCTCCGGAGCACTCCTGGCTCTGTTTCCTGCCCCTGCTCAGATACCGTCTCTTTCTCTGCCCAGCAGGGAGGCGCTCAGGTCTGATGCTAGGTTCAGTGATCTCTGAGCCCTCGATGGTTTCGCTGCCTCTCGTCTCTCTCCTCTTGAAGATGAAGCGAGCTTTCCAAACATACCTGATCCTGCCATTCTCCTGAGCCCTCCATGGGCCACCAGCCACCTTTCTTGTGAAAGCCAACTCCTTTCCACAGTCACGGAGTGCGATGGGACCCATGTACAGGTTCCTGGACAAGATGGGGAGCCCAGAGGTCCTGTATCTCTGCAGAAGCCGGCAGGGTCCTGTGCCTTCATGAGGGGACTCGGGACAGCCAGTGCCTCAAAGTGAGCATGAATGACACCAGCTCTGCTCATGCTCAGAATGATTACATTAATGATTGATATTTACCATTATCATGGCAATGTCGAGTGCCTGATTAGACCTAAGTTAACCCTTTGGGCCACATGGCCTGTGGTCTTGCTGCATGACGCCCCTGGTGTCTCTTGGCCTCCTAACCACCACTGGACATCACTCCATACTTGACATTGGTGGACAAGCTGAGTCTGCACAGAAGTTCTCACAGATTTGCAGTTTGACATTGTTACATTTTGTGACAAAATCTTATTTCTAGACTCACCATTCTTATTAAAATTTTGTAGAGTTTGTTTTCTCAGGAAATTTAGAAAGTAGGCGGAGCAGAATAATTGTTCAAGACACTGTCCTGATTTGATTCCAGACACCTCAGTGTGACGCTCGAAGGCAGCAGGGACACTCCTCGGGGAGCCAACGGGGCAGATGGATTTCAGGAACGGCGTGGAGACCTGAATTCTTAAAAACGTGCTTGAGTTTGGAATATGGGCTGTCTCCGAACACAGAAGTAAATACTGGGTTTTACAACCTTCTCTCTTTCTCTTTCCCTTTTCTTTCCTTCTTTCCTCCCTTCCTCCCTCCGTCCCTCCCTCCCTCCCTCCCTTCCTTGCGCCATGTTGGGGCTGGACCACACAAATGCTAGGTAAGCATTCTTCGACTAAGCTGCACCCACAACCCCTGAAATAAATTTTGGATTCACCATTTTAAAACTTTTCAATCAGAAATTGTCTTTTACCTGACTTCTGTATTTTCTCCCTCAGAGCCTTAGATAACCAAATATTTTGTAATCTGTGTTAGAGAGCTTTCTGTTACTATGACAAATACTTGAGATAATGAACTTGAAGCAGAGGAAAAGTTGCCAGGCTTGGTGGCGCATGCCTGTAATCCCAGCACTTAGGGAGGCTGAGACAGGAGAATCGCGAGTTCAAAGCCAGCCTCAGCAACGGCGAGGCGCTAAGCAACTCAGTGAGACCCTGTCTCTACATAAAACACAAAACAGGGCTGGGGATGTGGCCCAGTGGTCGAGTGCCCCTGAGTTCAATCCCCAGCACACACAACCCCCCGCAAAAAGAAAAAAGAGGACAGGTTTCTTCTGGGTCACAGTTTTGCAGGTTTCAGTCCATGGGGGAGCCTGTGACAGAGGAAGCTGTTCACTGCATGGCAGCCGGGGGTGAAAAATAAAGAAGAGACCAGGGTCCCACAGTGCCCCTTGAGCAAACACCCAGTGGTGTACCTGTCTCATAAGCACCACCTCCTAAAGGCCCAGCCAGGGTTACACCTTTAGCCTGTGGGCCTCTGGGGACGGTCCAGGATCACATTGCAGCACAGTCCCTCGGGGTTTGCCTTGCTCCCTGCTTAGGGCACCCAGAGTGCAGTGGCACTAGAATGAAAGGATATTCGCACCACTAACTTCCCTGTGAGTCAGGACAGCAAGAAATGGCGGAGCAACAGTGCGCGGCGGAAAAACACTGGGGCGAAGACACTACGAACGGGAATCGTACTGATAGCGGCTCTTTCGATTTTGCTACCAGGGATGGAGCTCAGGGGCCCTCGACCACTGAGCCGCGCCTCCAGCCCTGCTCCGTGTTTTGTGTGGAGACAGGGTCTCACTGAGCTGCTTGCTACAGAGGCTCCTATAAAGCAGTTTAGTTTTTGAAATTCCTCTGTTCTAGGTGATTGAAAGAAAGTTTCATCAGAAATGTTAGTACAGGAGTTTGTGTGAGCATGCCATGGCATTTGAAAATCAGGTGACATTTCCTGGCACTGAAAAAGGTGACAGTTTGTCGCCAGGTAATACTGTACCAGTACGGCTTTGCAAATGATGCTTTTTATCCAGATGAAAGTTTCCCGCAACTGGAAATGTTAGTCAAGTCATGTTATAAAGTAAAGTCTCCTGCAGCTGGGGGTGTAGCTCAATGTAGGCCCTGGATTGTCCCCCCGCCACACACACTCTACAAAACAAAATAAAATAAAGTAAGGCTTCCTAAAGAATGCAGGGTCTGGAATTGAAGTTCATTGGTTTTGTCTATAAGTCACTGTCCTGGTGAAGTCCAATTTAAACAGCTGGATAAAAAGCTCAGTTGAAATAAAAAACAAGAGGTGCTGGGCGCAGCTGAAGAGTAGAATATTGTCTTGTGCGTCCTGTACGCAGAGGACTGTTTATCTTCCAGGAAAAGGCACATACCGAAAATCACTTCAGTCTCTGAATCCCCTTTCACTTTTACCACACCTGAACTGACAGAGGTATTGTAACTACGAGGCAGGTGGGAACGAAAGGCGAGCCCACCACCCTTCCTGCTGCCCACGGACAGCAGCCTCCCCAGCAGCACAGGAGAGCGGGCAGGAGGCAGCCCCTCTTCCGGGGCCCTTGCTTTTCTAAATGTGTCAGTCCATCATGAACTTTGTTTGAACAGTGTTTTGTACTTAATGGAGGATTGTATTGTATCATGACTCACTGTGTGACACATCTTTTCTTTATTTATTTTAAATAAAGGTTTTCTAGAAGCCAGAGGGCTTAAGCTTCAGGAAATAAAGAAGTTAAAGTGCTTGCCTGAGTCCTGTCCTGGCAGCAGGTACTACGATACATTCAAGTCCACACCAGAGGAATTTCTGCAAATGTAGGAACTAGGTGGGAAGCCTTCCTGGTCACAGAGGTCCAGCAAGTCAGCTTTGGAATTTCACAGAAAAAAGCAGGGTGCTGCCTCCAGCTCCTGTCTGTCTGTGGGAACCAGAGCTCAACCACGGGGCCCCAAGTCTCCTCAAGAACATGAGTGCACAGGACACCTTGGAGGAGGGGCAGGTTCTGTTCATAGTGGGAACATCTCTGTTGGGTCTCGACAGGAACAGTTTGTAAATATTTGTGCTCAAGGGTGTGAATCTGAGATTCTGCTAAGCATGACTGTACCAATGAATGACATTCTTTGAACACAAAATGTAGAAATTCTTGGGAGAGAGAGGAGTGACTCCGAAAATGACCTCACTTCAAGGGTGTTAACGCAGCTGGGATTGCATGCTTGCACCTTGTGACACTTGTTAAACTGACAGGTAACTCATGCTATGGACGATATCAGTGCCTCTGCAGTGCGGGTCTGTGCCGTTAGAGAATCAGCTTGTGCACCTGACATACCTGGAGAGCAGCCACACTGATGCATCTTATACTGCACGTTATGAGTACACAGGGCGGGGCTCACTGCGCCGTGTTCCTAACGCACATGCCATTGTCCAGTGGGATCCACTGTCCAGAACTCTGCCTTCCCTCCCCTACCCCTTTCCCCAACCTCCCTCTCTGCTCTACTGGTCTCCTCTCTATTTTCATGAATATCCCCTTCCCTGCCTTTTCCCCTTCGGCTTCCACCTATGGGAAAAAACATACAACTCTTGAATTCCATGAAAAGAATTTTGGGATTTTCACTTTTCTTGTCCATAGTAATGATGTGGTTCTCACTTTTTAGATAAAGTAATTAGTATAAATTATTATTGAATTATAGGTTGTTTTGCTTCCAAACTGTAATAAGGAACATTGCCAGCTTTTTTTTTTCTTTTGTAGCACTGTTGCTGGGAATATAGTCTATTACAGTCTCATTTTATACACAGTACAGGTCTTGTAAAGAATAGTGCTTCCCTCTTCACTTTGAATACCAGGAAGCTCAGAGGCAAATTCTTCCATCTGTAACAATCATAGGGCAAGGAAACATGTATCACATGTGCTTGTGCTGAGTGGGCTGTGGTTACATCGCCCTGATTTCACCAATTTTCTTCTCTCGTTTTACTTGACCTGATTACTCTCACTGCTATATGACCCTTTTGTATTTTGCTTTATTTTAAAAAGTCAGTTCAAATCCTTTGAGAAACTAAATGAAAAAGATTTTCTTTCTTTTTTGCACTAGGGATTGAATCCATGCATGTTCTACCACTGAGCCACATCCTAGCCCTTTTTATCTTTATTCTGAGACAGGGTTTCACTAAGATGCTTAGGGCCTCACTAAGATGCTGAGGCTGGCCTCAAACTTGCAATCCTCCTGCCTGAGCCTTCCGAGTGGCTGGGATTATCAGTGTAGCCATGGTGCCCAGCGAAAAAGACTTGCAGAGATCTTGTCTCTACTGGTTAGTAGGCACTCTTGCTCAGATGTGTACTGCACAGTGGGCATGTGGAAGGCCAGCAGCACTTGGTGGACAGTGACAGATGCCCATGTGGGTGACGAAAACAGAATCAGAAGATGCATGTGACCTCCGTGCCACAGCTGGGCAGTGAATGGTTCCAGACTCACAAATCGTGTCTGCAGGGTCACCCTCGCGGTGCTGGCTGTGTTGCAGCTGACCTAAAGAGCCTGCTTTGGCCTAGGCCTCTGCTCTCAGCCCCCAATCCTGCCACAGCCGGCTCTTTGCCCTGGGCTGGCAGTGAACTCAGAGCCTCTCCTTCGGCATCTCTCACATGGGAGGGACTACTGTGATGCAGCAAGTGACAGAAAATGCCAACCCTTACACAGGTCCCACATCAAGGTGTGTGATAAGTTGTTTTTAAAGTGAGCCCTGGATCTGGAGCCTGGCAGTCAATGTGGGGTGAGTTAACGCACAGCTGTGGGAAACCGGATTCGAGGGCTCTGTTACATGTTTGTCACGATCCTCTGCACGTGACGACTGCCTGTAGAAATATTTGATTTTTTGGTGTGTAGACTGTTTAGCAACCGAGCAGCACTATCTCACTCTAACACAAGCACAGTGACCGTGAGGCCCTGCAACCAGCTGTGGAACCGGGGGTCACTTTCCTCGCGACAGCATTCCACTCCGGGACTCATGTCTCTGGCTTCTGTCTGTCATGGCAACTGGAGCACCTGATTCCCACAGGACAGCGGCACATGGCCTTGGAGACCTGGCCTGCACCAGTGTCCAGTGTCCAGAGAGACACGTGCCCTTGGAGGGGGCTCTTCCTCCGGGTAGGATGTGTGTTCCCGCCTGCTGCTCTGCACTGACCAACTGGCCAGGACAGATCAGCTCGTGTTTCTGTACGTTGACCTTCCTTTTCCGATTTTTAAATATGCCTTGACATTTTGTGTTTCTTCCTTTTTTGTTTTTGTTGTTTTGGATGTAGCCTGGTTATAAGTCATCAAGAAGCTCTGAAAATGCTACCTGGAGAGAACTACCTCAAGGCTTGGCTCAGGCTGGCTCCATGAGGTTACCGTGCTGCTTTCCCCCAGGGAAGAAGGTGGGGCTTGTCAGATTTCTGCTGGAACCTGAAGTAAGGTGGGCCTCAACTGAGCAGCTGGATAAGGAACCAATCATTTCAGGGAGCAGAAGAAAAATTCTTGAGGGTTGTTTTTGGTAAAATTATAGCCACACCACTAATAAGGTCTTTGTTTGCTTGCTTGTTTTTTAATGGTACTGGAAATTGAACTGCTTTACCATTGAGTGATATTCCCTAGTTCTTTAAAATTGTTTTTTTTTTAAATTTATTTTGAGACAGAGTCTCACTAAGTTGCTGAGACTGCCATGAACTTGTGATCTTCCTGCCACGGTGCCCAGCTTCTAAGGATTTTTGTTTGTTTGTTTTTTCGGCAAAGCTCTTGCCTCATTTATAATCTGCTCCCTTTTTCTGCAGTGCTCTAGATTAAACCCAGGGCATCACTGGTAAAAGGCAAGTGGTCTACCGCTGAGCTACACCCTTAGCACACCTATCATTTTTAAGGAGGCGAAATTTCATCCAGCTGCTGAGTGAGGTGGTGCACACCTATAATCCCAGCTACTAGAGAGGCTGAGATGAGAGGATTGAGAATTAAAGGCTAGCCTGGCAACACAGCCAGGCATTGTCTCAAGGGGGGAAAATATATATATAAAATCTCCATTTATATGCTACAACATGGCTGGAACTTGAGGACATTATCCTGAGTGAAATTATGCTGGGCCAGTCACAAAAGGACGAGTACTGTAGGATTCTACTTATATGAGGTCCCTAGAATAGTAAAATTCACAGAGACAGAAAGTGGGGCACTGGATGCCGGGGGCTGGGGAGGCAGAGCAGGATGGTGGTGTTTAGTGGTGCAGCTTGCCTGGAATAAAAAAGCTCTGGCCATGGATAGTGGGAACAGTGGCACAAGTTTGTGAAAGCATCTAATGATACTGAACTATATACTTAAAAATGATAATAATGATACATTCTGTTATGTGTATTAAAAAAGTCCTTCCAAAATTGTACCTAGCCTCTCCACTGACAACGTTTGACTCCCTAATCATGACCATCCATCCTTACCTGATCACTCCTGTCCTTCCTGTCTCTGACCCCACCGGGCTTCTGGACAGCCCTTTCTGTTCTCCTTTGAGCCTGGGCCCGTCTCAGCCCAGTGTGATCTCCTGAGGAGGTCTTTCAGAACTTCCTCCCTGTTGGTTTCATTACAGGCACACACAGCCTGCCCACAGTGGAAGAGAGGCTGCTGGCTCCCTCATCTTGTTCCAGTTTTGTTGAAAAGTTTAAATAAATGTGCACATATAATCAGTCATGTGATATCACGAGCAGGGAGGGCAGAGGGAGCCATGGTCTTGCTGTTGTAAGAATGTGTGGCTTTAACAGGTCACAACCTGTTGGTAAAGTAATTAATATAATGGAGGACTCTGAGAAAAGGGAGTAAGGAAAACAGACCCCTCTCTTCCTGGACATGCAAAATCTTTCGAAAGAGGAATCCTTATTGAATTTGTCTCTCCTTAAGTGAATTTTGCTCTGGGGCCTAGTTCCTTTTATTCTTTAAACTATTATGAACCACATCTGTGGAATTCTGTACCAGCTATTCTGAAGTCAGCTGTTGCTGAGTCTTTTACTTAAGTTGAAATTAAGAACAGATTTGAGGGTTGTCTACCTGCTGTGAAGTCCTGATGGAGTTACCAAAAACTGCAAATTGTGAGAAAATGTGACGTCGTCGTCGTTGCTTGAATCAGGAAAAGAAAACCTGTGCTGCAGTAAGAATGGTGTGTGGGGTTGTCATGCAAGGTTTTTTCTCCCCCTGTGTAGAAAACAAGGACAGATTGTTAAAAATGCTGATTGTGTGGGAAAATTCTTAAAGAGTTTCGCCATGGGAAAAAGGAGTAAGACATTCTTTATCCAGCAAATGGATACATTTTGCACAGAATCTTCAGGTGGCTACCTCTGAAGGTAGCTTCAGACTCCCATGTGCAGAGAGATGAAACATTTTTCACAAGTGCTCCAAAAAACATGAAAGTTCCAACCCTAAGTCAAACCACAGCAGTTGGACCCTAATTTATCCTGTATGTAAATGACTGCCCAAGAGAAGGCTTCTTGGCAGGCTTCTTGGTGCCAACATGGAGAATCTGGCACAGTTCCACAAGAGGTGGCATGTGTGGGAAATGCCTGTTACTGATTTCGTTACTACAACAGGCCATCACCTGCGGGATGAAATTTAAGAAACAGAACTGAGATAGTTTCTAAACCAAGACTCAAAATATTCCGTGAGTTAACTCTGGATTCCAGGAGGCTGAAATCACTTCACGGAGGACGCTCACAGTGTAATCACAACATTGTGGCCAGCCTTGGAGGGACTGCCATGTGTTCAGCTCCCTATGAGGGCACCCAAGCTCTGTGCTATTCTTGCTACATCCCCAGCCCTTTTTATTTTTTATTTTTAGTCAGGGTCTCACTGAATTGCTTGAGACCTCACTGAATTGCCAGGCTGATCTCTAGCTTGGGATCCTTTTGCCTTAGCCTTTTGAGTTGCTGGGATTCCAGGTGTGCCCCACTGCTCCTGGCTCTGAGGTATTTTTTTTTTTTTTAATATGTTTTGGTTGTGGATGGACACAAAACCTTTACTTTATTTATTTATTTTTATGTGGTGCTGAGGATGGAACCCAGTGCCTCACACATGCTAGGCAAGTGCTCTACCACTGAGCCCCAGCCCCAGCTCCGGCTCGGAATTTTGAAGCTGCATGAAAAGCAAAGATTTTAGGAAAGAAGAATCTGATTTTTGAAATATCAGCAATTAAATGGCCAGTTTCATTTCTATTTGAAATGTTTCTCACTCCAAACAATGTACTCCTGTTCCTCACTCTCCTTCCCCAGGAATACTTGTTGACAACTTAAATCAAATTTATCCCTAATCCTCTCAGAAATGTGTAAATTTACATTAGTTCAGAGAGTGAAAGACTGTCCCTTTACTTAGGGATAGGCCATTCTCCTTTCTTGGGTGTAATTTAGAAGACCCTAATAAATTCACAGAGAACTGTCGCAGAGGGTCACTGCTGAGGAGTGCACTGACCTGCGTGGGCAGCAGGCACACACACACTTGCAGCCTGCCTTGGACTTCCTGCCCCACTGAGGCGAGTTTCCATTCAGGCTTTGACACAGGCAGGGCCTTTTTGGGGGAGGTTTCTTTTTGTCTTTTGTTTGTTTTTTACTCTTAGCTATTCTTTACTGGAATCCCTCGAGAGCCCTTCTTATCGAAATGTCTCCAATCACTGAAGGTTACCTCATCAAATTGCTGGAAGGAGCAGAGTCCCAAATGCTGAACAAATAATTCATTAGGCAATGGCAAGGGAAAGTGAGTGTTTTCTTCCCCCATCCATTTCATCATCCAGAATTACTGTCTGTTATTATGCTATAAATATCCCAAAACCAACCATGAATACTGCTGACTTTGCTCTGCCCAAGGACTGTCATTTACCTAAAGATTTCAAAATAGGAGACCCACTCTTAGGGAACCCAGGGCCTTGTATTATGTGTAGAAAGGATCCGGAATCTTTCATGGCTACTGCAGATATTTGAAGCTATTAAATAGCTGAAATTTTGGCAATGCTAAATATGGTCATAGGCATAGCATAGAAACGCATTGGCTATTAAATTTTCATACCTGCTTTTGGTGTCTCAACAAGATGGGAATAGTGTTCCTTCTATCAGTAAACAAAGGCCACAACTTTGCTACAACTGGTGTAAATACACTTCTACTTAGTAACAAAGCGGGCTGGCCTTCCAGCTGCCCTTTCTTTCCTTTGCCTCACTGGCATCCATCATATTACATTCTCAGATTTTGCATGCATTGTAGAGAAATGTGGAAGAAAATAAATCAAATCGTTTAAAAGCACAATATTCTTGTGACAAAGCCCTAAGTGAGATCACGTGTGGGTAGGTTAGGAAGGCCCTACCCAGGCGAGGAGAGGCAAGCTATGGAGGTTTTACATACTATGTGGAGTTTGGAAGTTTTGCTTACCATTTGTTGATCTAATGTGTGGCTTTTCAACACATGGAAATTATTAGTGCAACATTGTAATCTGAAATTTGACCCAAGAATGCAGATGAATGTAGTAGATTTACACTGTCTCATCCATTTCAAAATACTACCCCAAACTGTTAAAATACGTGCATGAGAATTTTAATCTGTTGTAGAGTACATATACACACATGTGATGTCTATACATGCTACTTATTTATATGTTAGTGGTTGAATGGGGCAACACTTTCGTTTGTGAGTTTTCACTGTGCATTGTGATGAATTGTGGGTACTTCAATACTTTTCTCTGAATCAGACTTAAATGTGATTGTTCAAGAATACACCCCACTTAGGCATGCAGGCTGAAACCAGCAACAATTGTCCATGACCTCTAACACGCCTGCTCTCCAAATGAGTGCCGATCGTTAGTCACGCCGCGCTTACAGTTCATGATCGCGCATCCTTCCTGGTCGACTTCCTCGTCCTCTGGTCCCCTCTCCTCCGATGAAACACACAGTCGCACATGGGAACCTCACACAGGCAGAACGGCCCGCGCCGCCTTCCAGCTCCGCCAGGACACAAGCACCGCCCTTCGCAGCTCGTCTATGTTGAAGGAGTTTCTGTTGTAAATGCCACTAGCCGGGGAGGGCTGGACTGCACCGGCAAAGCCGCGAGTGCTGGGCGCTGAGAAATGCCACTGCGAAAGGTAACCGCCCGGATTGCGGCGCCGATTGTTAGGCAGAGCCACGCTGGCGTCTTGGCCAGAATCCACCTCCACTGCGGAGTTATCACGCGGAAAAGCAGAACAATATGGCCAAGAGCCTGGTGGGAGAAGATAGTATTGCCCCTCCGCAGGCCACGGCTCCCCTGGCCTACGTCACCGCGGATCGCGGGGCGCGCTGCCCGGCCCCTCCCCCCTCCTCCTCCAACTCCCCTCCCCCCTCCGGCCCCTCCCTGCCAAGTACCATTAAAGCTCTTTGGAGTTAAATTAGGATTTCTATTCCCAGACTCAATTTATTGTAACTAACTACGGCCCACGTAGAGTAGTTGAGGTGCAGAAATGAAGTTTTAAGAACAAAAGCAAAACGAGATGAACTTTCAAGGATACGAGTCAACAGCAACAGTGACAATCGCGTTCTAGCTCCTCAGCAGAGCAGCTGTTCTTTCCAGCAGCCCCTTTGCTCTCGATTTAGGACTTGGCGTATTGATACTCTGCACCCGAACTCCCAGAAACACTCCCAGGAAGTTCGGGAACGCACACAAATCCGGGGCCACAGGAAGGGTCTCCAGGTTTAGCTCTGGCTTGAGGCTTGGTGCCCAGGTGCGTGAGCCGGCTGGACCTGCATCCCGAGCACGTCTGCACGTATGGATGCGTGCGTGTGTGTGCGCGCGTAAACAGCCTCCAGGAACCCGAGCTGCGGCAGCCTGAGACCTTGAGAAGAGGGGGCGACCACTAGCCGCCGGATCGTGATTCAGTGCGATTAGGGGAAGAATTATCTGGGTCTGAGTCATCGCGAGCCTGCAGACTTTCTCCGCAGTGTGGCAGAACTTTGTGCTCATGAGACAATAGTGGAGCGTGTGCGTTTCCTACAGGGCAGACCATTCCTGGGCTGGGGGAAGCCTGGGGCCTGCGCCGGGCGGGGGGCGTCGGGCCCCCTCCCTGCACCGCGCAGCCCCCGGTGCCGGGCGGGCGCCGGGGCCCCAGCGGGGCGGGCGCGTCCGGGGCGCGCGCGGGCAGCGCGGGGAGGGGGCCAGGAGCGTGGCGGGCCCCGCGCGCCCTCGCGCGTCCCCCGCGCCGGGGCGCAGCTGGCGCGGTCGGTCTAGTGCTGCGCTCGGCTCCGCGCCGCGGGCGCTCAGCTTCACCTTCAGATGCGCGGGGCGTGCGCGTCCTCCTCCCCGGTACCGCCGCCTCCCCGCCAAGGTAGGGGCCGCGGGCGGGGGCGCTGCGGCGCCCGCGCGCGGGCGGGGTCGCGAGGGCCGGGGGCCTGGACGTGCCTGGGACCCTGGTGTGCGTCGTGGGGTGGGGGCACGCCGAGGAGGGGCTCCCCGGCGCGGGGGGGCACTTGGCTTTCCCTGTTGGTAGTTGATCCTCTCCGCAATTCCGGGAGAGGGAAGATGCAACTTCGGGCGGCGGGGCGAGCGCCCGGGAGGTGGTTTTTACCGCAGTGGAGGGGCGGGGTGGGGGCCAGGATGGGAGCGCGGAAGAGGCTCTGGCTTTGTACACTTCGTCAAAGGCGACGCGGGAGGAGGGGAGCTTCGAAGCGCTCTTCATCCATTAGGAGACAAAGAGCAAATTGCCTTACTTTAAAGTAAAACGCTCTGGCTAATGAAGGTGGGTGACGGGCTGTGGGGCCCGAGGAGCCGCTTCAATTATTAAGGGTCTGGCGGATGGGATCGATGCTTGCGGGCACCGAGCGCTGCTGCCTAAGGGACGTGTTGGGGGGGGGGAGTGGTGGTGTGGTGGTGGTGGTGGTGGTGGTGGTTCCCACTGCCCTCTCCCCTGCTGCCTGCCCATCAGCCGGGAGCTTTTGAGTGATCCCAACGTTAAATAAGTGGGAGCTCTGGGAAGGGAAGTTCGGGCAGGGGTGGGGGCGGGGGAGAGCTTCTCTCCGTGACTCCGAGTGGGGTGGGGAAGGGACTTGGGGGGCAGGGACTCCTCCGAGATGCGCCCAGTCTTGCTGGGGTGGGAGAAGGGTGGGGGTAGGGAAGTATCGATGGCGACACACACACACACACACACACACACACACACACGGGTGTATTAGAGAAGGATGCAGTGCGATGTGCGTTGGCAGGGGTGGGGGCGGGGGTTGGAAAGACACCTTCTCTGCCATTTTCAGGGAGAATAGTTACGATTGGTATTTAGATTAAACCACCTCGTCAAGTTTTAAAGAAACTTTGTGTGAATAAGTTTAAAAGCCAGCCGAGTGGGGTATTTAAACCA
Organism: Xerus rutilus; assembly: GCA_028644305.1. Taxonomy (NCBI): domain Eukaryota; kingdom Metazoa; phylum Chordata; class Mammalia; order Rodentia; family Sciuridae; genus Xerus; species Xerus rutilus. The sequence continues at coordinate 2,286,713 of CM053412.1, forward strand.
GCGGTTTATGGAGGAAGGTTGGTGTGTGGTGACAGTCGGGCGTTGTGACCTAGGAAGCCAGTGGATCGCTGCAATTAGAGACCCAAGAGAACAGCCTTTTACACGAAAAATGTGGGTCTGTAAGTCAGCCCCATTTATTACTGGAGTTAACCAGCTTCCCGCAGCAGACCAGGATCAGCCCAGGAGCTCTGTGGCTGTGTTTGTATCTCACCCATTCCTCTGGCTTACTGATAAAGAGTCACTTGGTCTCCGGGTGTGCAAAGATCAACTTGCACAGCCCTCTTTTTAAATATATTCATTCTGTGCCTTATTTAATCCAGATGCACAAAAAGCCATTTGCTGCTTCATTGTTGGTTTACATTTTTTGAAAAGGCGACTGGTGTAACCTGTGGAATTTGAAATGCAAATAAAAGCCTGTGGGAGTTGAGGCAGAACAAATCAGCATTTATAAAGTGAAAAAGATTTAATGTCTTTGAAATCATTGCAGGGGGAAAAAAAACGAAGAGGGAGTGTGATTTTTTTCAGTGAGTGAATTGTGACGTCAGGTCTTTTTGGAAAAGATGTTATTTTTAAGGTCTGAAACCCGGGTATGTAAAGTGCTTACAGGAAAAACAGATTACAAGATTAACATCTGTTAACATGGTCGTTTATCTCCAGCCAAAAATAGGTCAGTTCTTTCTTAAGGAAGCATGATTGTGGCGCATGCTTAAATAATAAAATTAAAATAATGAGTTTAAAAATTAGGGACGAGCGTTTGTTATAATCTGACTAGTGAAAAACATTTTTTAATTTCGAAATCAATGAAAGGTCAAAGCCCTTTCTGGGTGTGAGAACAACTCTTCACCGGCGTCCACCCCTCCCGGATGACCCCCTCCTCCTTACATAGAGCTGCCTCACCCGACTGCTAATTTCCCTTTTCGACCATTGTGAAAGTGTGAGATACATTTAAATGGAGACCGTTTGATGTCCCCCTCGCGTTAAAGGAGGCAAACTCCATGCGTAGATGGCTAACTTTCAGGGTCTGCCTGTTGTTTTAACATTAAATGAAACGGCAGGGAGAAAAGAGAAAAGAAACTGCCTTGCAAAGTCTCCCTGCCCCCTGGGTGTGAGTGACGGCTCGGCCGGCCAATCCGCAGCGGTTTTCTCCATCCCGGAGGTAATTTGGGATATGTGTGTGAGCGCGCGCACGCGCGCGTGTGCATGCGCCCATGTGTCTGCACACTAAGTCCAACCAGACTCGCGCATCCGCAGGCTCCTGCATTTGCACAGATGTGTGATTTAGACGTGGACACGCGTTTATCCAAGTCTGTCCACCTATATGCGCACACAGCAATCCTAAGTGGAGACCCTGCCCACTTCGAATGCCCTCCTGTGAAGAATGGGCATTAGAGGTACTTTCGGATTCAAGTCGAAACCTGCAGAAGGGGAAAAGAGGAAGATGTGATTATGCTTCTTAGCAATTGGGGAATCGAAATGTGCAGCTCCATCCGCCTGGTTCCTACCAGGCAGGCGCGCCCTGGCGAATTCGGGCTCTGCGTGGTGGAGCCCACTCGCCGCGAGTAAAGGGTACAGAGAAGGCGGATTGTTGAAACATGTTAACTCCGTTGAAAAGTGAACGGCAGCATGTATCTTCCAACTTCAAATTTTATTTTTTTCACTGGAAGTTGATACTCGGCCCATGGCAAATTCTAGAATGTGAACTGCTTACGGTCAGTGAAAGTTCTGCTGCCCACCCCACTTACGAGTGTTGCTCCCTGGCCGCATCTGCTCCGCACAATGGGCGTATTCATGGGTGGCGTCACGGGCTACCCCACAGCTTCCTACGGACTTAATCTGCAGCGATTTCCCAGGAATATCGGCAGTGCTGTGGGGTCGGTGTAGCCCGTGCCTCAGGAAGTGCATGGACGGCACCGCTGAGCTTCTGCTTGTTTAAATGTTGGAGACGCTGTGTCTTCGGGGAGCCCCGTGGGGTGCTGTTCTAGTCACTCCGGTTGGTATTGATGCAAGGAGGGGTTAAGGACCCATGTGCCTCCCTCTTCGAAGAGGGGCCTGATCCACACCGGGTGTGTCCGCACCGAGATCACCTTGATGGTCCACCGGTGGCCCCAAGCGCCCTTCGTCGCCCTGGCTTCGGAAACGTCCAACTCCATTAGGAGTTGGTGCCCGGCCCACGCCCCCAACCCGAGTCCTGCGGATTCGGACCCCCTCCCCCATCTTGGCGAGCTCTGCGGCGGGAGGAATGGGCTCCTCGTTGGATTAAATCATTCCTATTTCTGTGTCTCGGAGCCGCCGAGGCGCTGGGCCCCCGGCGCCGCTGGGGGGCGGGGGGCGGAGTGTGCGGCCCAAGGGGGGGGCGAGCGGGGCGGGGCGGGGCGCCTACCTGCCCGCCCCGGGGCGGGGGCGGTGCCGCTTGTTGCTGGGCTTCCAGGGGGCGGGTTGTGGGCGGGGAAGGGGAGGCCCGGCCCGCCGCCCCCGCCCCCGGGCGCCCGCCCCTCGCCCCCGTCATGTGGAGCGGACGTCACACGCTGCACTGTAACCCAAGAAGTGAAAGAGCCGGGGACCCGCAGCCCAACTTCGCACCGTAACAAAGGCGGGGGTCCGTGCGGGCCGGGGGCGCAGCGGGCGGGCGGGGACGCGGCGTCGCGGGCTGCGCGGCCGGCTCCGGGGCAGAGGCGGCGCAGACCAGGTAATTGGTTTCTATTTTAAACTTCACTTTGTTCTGGCGGAGGTGGGGCGGTGGGAAAGGCGTGGCCCCCCGAGGAGGTTACATAAGTCTTTCCACCTGAGTTGGGTCCTGAGCTGAATGGGCGCAGGTTTGGGGCGGGAGTGGTCGGTGGGCACCTGGTCTCGCGCATCTGGACGAGGGCCTGCTGCGTGTTGGTTTGTGTTCTGCGTGTGTGACCTAATCGATGCCTGGCGACGAGGAGGCCAGGATACACTCTGGACTGTTTCTAGAAGCCCAGATGTGCTCCTGGGCTCGGCCGGGCCTTCCGGGGGTGTCCACTCCATAACAAAGAACAGAGAGCGCTTGGACCCCTAGAGCACTCACTTCGCTGACTTAACCAGCGAGTCACAGAGGAACTTTAGATGAGGTCTTAATTAAACATAAAGCATTTCCCACGAACCTGCCATTAAGTCTCTAATCTTGGTTAGAGGTGACTGGAGTAGAAACAAAGTGGAGAGCCCCCCAACAGGATATTTGCTGGATTATGGTTTAAACCACCCTATTATGATCGAAGTATTTTGGTGTAGGAATGTGTTACTTTAAGGCACTAGGCATGCTTGCTATTTGATAGGATACTTGCTACTGCCATGTTAAAAAAAGAGCTCAGATTATCATTTGTTTCTGTTTTCTCTTGCAGTCTTTAATCGTGGCGTCCAAATAGCTGTATTTTTGTTTACACAGACTGGCCACGGTTAAATCTATGACACACCACTATTGTGTATGAATTTGAGGACCTCTTTTCCTCCTTAGTAGAATGGGGAAAGCAGTTGAGGAGCTCAGCCTGGTGTCAGGGGTGTTCGCAGTTGGGTCACAGGAGGAGGATATCTTTAGTTTCACCAGAGTGCCCCTATAGCACTCTAGAATGGGTTCTAGGATAAGCAGCTTGGTGTAACACAAGTGTTTTTGTACTTGAGTTAGAATTTTGATGTGTTAAGCTACAAACGTGTCTAATATTTCTTTAGTTTATTAGTGGGACTTCATTTTCTTACTTAGCTAATTTGAATATACTGAAACATCCAGAGTACATTAACATTCCAAAAAAATAGCAATCCCAATGCTCTGTAATAAAACTAACCAAGAGGAATGGACATTCCTATCTAAAGTGAAACAGAACACCAAAGTAGCCTATTTGGCAGCATCTCATTGTTTGCAACAGTGGATAGAGAGAAGGGAGATTTACCTATTTGTATTTCTTTTCAAATAGGCTAATACACTGGCACATTCAAGGGTCAAGAACTTTAACTCTGGAATGTATACCTGATAGTAATCACTGATGTCCCAAGAATGGTTTATAGCACAGTGTGTTAGCATTGTTATTTGTAGACAACTATTAAAGGTAACTAATTTAGAGATTAATTTTTTTCCTGGGATGCTGAAATCCTACATTTCTGATTTTACAAGGCGTTCCAGAGACTGAAATCAAGTAAGTTGAGTGAGGGAGTTCTTCTAAAATAGGTCATGGTGTTAAATGTCTCTACTTCCATAAGTGAAACTTCTAACTTTGTTTACCTTACTGAATCCTAGGAGGAGATATTTAAGTTTTTTAAGTGAAGCATTTGATAAGCAACATTTATGTGAAAAGAGACAAGACTGTTTAAAGAATACTTTGAAGTGGGGAATACTCTAACAGATGGCTTCCAGTCTTCCCAAATGGGCAAAAAGGAGAGTGTAACTTGGCGGTTTAAGTAGAGTTTAGTTCTAGATCCTTCTTGAAAGCCAGGACTTAGTTTATGGGGTTGTTGTGGGCTTTTATTTATTAATTTTTCCAGGATCTGTATTGGTCTTATTCATGATTTACCACAAAGAATCTTAGAAAAAGAATTTCGTGGGAGCGGCTCTACGTCTGACTGAGTTGTGTTTAGGATTTCAGCGGCATTTTACCCTAATGCCACGGAAATAGGAAGCTGAAATATAAGCTGATTACCCGGGCTGGAGCTGGCCTGGCCGGCCTGTGCTCTCCTCTTACGGGTGCTTGTTTGGGCCCTGGGGACATTGTGTCGTTCGGTGTGTATTCTGCTTTCGATGGAGGAGAAAGGGACATGTGGACATGTGTTCACTATCTGATAGCAAGTGGTGTTTTGCTTATAATATAGCAGGTTGAGTGCAGGACTCACATCAGCTTTCTCTTTGGTTTCTGATAGGCCAAATTTATCTGGAGCCATCCAACTTTGTGACTGATGCGATTTAATCATAATTAATAGAACTAAGGGAAGAAAGCAAGAAGAAACCTAGATGTGTTGGATTAGATATCTGCATTATAAATATTTGAACTTGGGAGTAGCATTCCTTCTCCAAAAGCAGGCGTCTCACCTGCTGTGAGCGTGTGTGTGTGTCAGTGCCTGGAGGAGCTGTGCTGGCACAGGCAGTCCCTTCAGTGGTGCGTGCTTTGCAGCCTAATCCCCCCCTCCCCAAGCGCTGGCCGGCAGCAGGGGGAAGAGCGCAGTTAACTCTCACCTTCCTGCCTACACGAGGAAGTGCCAGGGGTCAGTGCACCGTGCCTGGGGCTGGACGCGTGCTGATTTGTTCCTTGCCTTGCTGCAGCTCACACAAGGCCTGCACTGGGCTGCTTGGGCCTGGGCATCTGGGCCTTCACTTCCAGAACTGCCGGTGCTGGTGCGTGGAGAGCTTTATGCTGCATTTAGCTCACAGGGAGTGGGCAGCAGCCCTTCCACTCTTGTGAGGAGCTGTATCTTCTTTCATCTGCCTTGTCCAGTGAGCTGCAGCCTCAGGATGTGGGTCTCCAGCAGGGAGGAACCTGGAGGGCTTAGGAGGGGAGTGTGGAGACCAGTCAGGGCTGCCAGTGGAGGCTGACTGTTGTATGGGCTCCCTTTGGGCCATCCCCCAGCTCCCATCTCCATGTGGCCCCCACCCCCAACTGTCCCAGCATGCAGGCAGCAGCCTGCGGAGGGCTTCAGTGTACCTGAGGGCAGTGGAGGAGGTGGCCTGTCCACACCTAGCACTGGCCTCTGTTCTTTCTTGTCCTGGGAACAACTGAGTTTGAAGTGGGGGAGGTGGGACATTTCTCTTAGAGAACTGACCTCTGCCTGGAGCGGTCTTGGAGCGGTCAGGTGGGGTTATCTTCGGAGGCCATATTATCTTTGAATTTTTAGGAATTTTGGAAAGTTGCTGTAAGCCCATTTCATGAAAGGAATCACATCTAATGTTTCCTCCCATTTGTGAAGAGTCTCTTGATAAAATTAGCACCAGGGGAAGAAAAATAAATATTTAGTGTGAATTTGAAATGTCTCATCCAGGGCTTTAAAAAGCATCTTTGAGATTGCTTTTCTAGTTTGGGGAGGTGAGATTTGGGCGCATGACCTGGGAAGCCACAGGAAGGGTACCTTCACAGATGAGCTGCCTGTGGAGGTGTGGGGAGTGTATTTCCTATGAATTGGTGGCAGTCGGCAGTTGCAACTGTTCATATTTCATTCTTTATGCCCTGCATCTGGCCGCACGTGCTGTGAGCAGCTGTGGCCTCCCCGGCCAGGGCCAGAGCTGTTGTGTTTGTGTGCAGTGAGAAATGCTTTCCATGCACACAGACTGCAAAGAAGTCTAATTTTGTGGCTCTCAACATGCCTTAAAAGTAGTTTTCTAGAAGAGATCTGGCATTTAATCTTCAGTCCAAATGGTACCAAAGATTATAAAGCACAGCAGTGAGAATTGCGACTATTTTTAAAAAGCAAACATGTAAATATATGTTAAGTAATGAGTAAGGCACAACCCAGGAGAATGAAGACACATCGACTGAAAATGTTCTCTCTCTGGTGAGAGGTTTTTTTTTTTTTTTTTTTTTTGTGATTGTTGTTTGTAGTCAGGAATTGTTTTTTATGAGTCAGAAAACTGACTTGCTGAGATAAACCTTGTACATAATTGTGAAGTCCAGGCAGTTCCTCAGCTGAGGAGGAGGGTGGGACAGGAGGTGGAGCTGTTTCCTTGTTTCTAAGCAGAGTGAAGCAGGTATCTCTCTCTTGAGAGACAGGTAGACTAGGCTCACTGCTTCCCACGCCCTGGGATGTCAGCGCAGCAGCCTTTTACACACAGCTGTCCTTCTGTTTTCTTGCCGAGATGTGTGTAGGTTAACATGGTGTTAGCTTTCAGGACAAAAAGTGAGACTTAAAAATTGAGGTTCTCTCTTAAAACCCTTAATTTTTTGTTCATGGCTGGTAAGTAATTTCTTCAGTGTCACTGACACTGGGACACTCTTCCAGTCTCTTGCCCTTACATGTGTCAGTAAGGGACATTTGTTTAGGAGTCTCTGTCCTTTGTTTCAGCAAAGGGCAGCATGTGTCTGTCTTTGCCATATGGTACCATTTAACCTGTATTGCATGAGCTGGCCAGGCACTGTGCTTAGGCATTGATTTATTTCGGCATTCAAGAACGTTCTTTGAAATTGAGGACAGCCAGTGATGCTTTGGGAGTTGTGCAGAAGGATTGCTGTGGCTTTAGCAGCTTCTCAGTCAGTTGGTGCTTCAGGGGAGCATGCAGGTCTCATGTTCTTCTTTTCCTGAAGTAACTTTTCTGGGCGGTCGTTGGGTAGTAAGTGTTGAGTGACTGTGTTAATTCAGGAAAACAGAGCTAGTAGGAGCAGCTGAGACTTCTGCTGGTTGCAAGTAGAACCCCAAGTTGGGCTGATCCGAGACGACCACTGTTCAGTTCCTGGTTGTCCCAGGGATTTCAATCTGGAGTTAAGAAGTAGAGCCTTTAAGGAGTGACAGACCTGGCTCTTTTCCCCTCGAGGGGGCATCTGCCAGCAGACACACCCGTGTAGTAGCTTCAGGGAGCTTCTGTGCTGCTGGTCTGGAGTTGCACTTGTGGACATGTGTTTACACGTGTTAAGTTCGAAGTGTTTCATTCAGTGCATTTAATTCGCATGGTGGCTGCTTCTGTTATGCTACAGGCATGTATTAATAGGGCACATTGCAGAGGACCCTCAGTCTCTCACATCTCCTTTGGCTGTGGAGTTGCCTCCAATGGGGTCCTGCCTCTAAATGCCTCTCTCCTGTTGACTTGGTTTCATTAGTCTTTTTTTTTTGGTACCAAGGATTGAACCTAGGAGCACTTAACCACTGAGCCACACCCCAGCCTTTTTAAATTTTTATTTTGAGACAAGGTCTCGCTAAGTTGCTTAGGTCCTCACTAAGTCACTAAGGCTGGCTTTGAACTTCCAATCCTCCTGCCTCAGCCTCCTGAGCTGCTGGGATTACCAGGTGTATACCACTGTGCCCTGCTCAATAGTCTTAGTCACACTGTTTTTCCTGTTTGGAGGAAGGAATTAAACATGTTCAGTCATGTATATGGCCCCCCAAAAGGCCTTTGTGGCCTGGGGGTGAGGGGTGGGGTAGGGTGGGTGTTGCTCAGAGACCCTGAGCCATGTGAATGCATGTGAATGCACGCTGCCAGGGTGACCCGTGATTCATGTTGACATTATCAGTGACACAGAGCACATATTAATGCCACTTTGAGAAAATGTCATGATTCATTGATGATCATATTCCCTCCAGATTTAGATGAATCATTTCCACGCTTTCCATGTCTTTAGCATGACCGTTAGCATGATGATGAGAACCTGTCCTTTTGAATAACACCCAGCGTGATTTAAATTAACATGATTGTGAAGAGTATAGGGCAGCCCAGGTGCCAGGTGGCCTTCTTTTTCCAAAAATGGCTTTTTACTTTTTAAAATAAGAGGCAAGGAAGACAATCTTATTCCCAAAACTTAAAAATACAATCACGAGTAAATGAGTGGATCCCAGTGTGAAAGCACTTGCTGTTGCAATGTAAACTTGGGGACAGTTCTGTGGAGTCATGGGATCAGTGGTGTAGTGGCAGGATTAAAATCAGCCTTGGTAATTGCCCTGGTGACAGAAGAGCAGAATCTCTTAATGGTTTTGCAGGAAGATTGGCTAATCAGTTATTTCTAGGTTCATGAAAGTTTACTGGCTGTGTGGAATGCGAACTTTAGAAAGTAAGGTTAATTTCCCTAATGTCTGCACATTTTAAAGCATCTGTCTCTGCAGTTCGAAGCTGCAGTTTTGCCTGGTGGGGGAGATAATCTGTAGCCAGGTTTCTCCTTTAGCTGCAAAGCTTGAGAAGCAGTTGAGTGTGCATTGTATGCTGCTGTGAGATCCTGCTGTCCATGGGAATGGTTGTCCCTTTGGAAAGTTCACCATGTCTTTTGGGCTGCAGTGGCTCTGTTAGGTGCTTACATGGGGTTTCGTGGGGGTTGTTATTGTTATTATTTTGAGGTTCTGGGCATGGAACGCAGCGCCTGGCGCATGCTAGACAAGAACTCTGCCCTGAGCTACCTCCCCAGACCCGGGTCGTGTTGTCACACTGCACCTTCTTGGTCTGAGTGGGTTAGTGGCTCGTGATCCAAGAGTGTGGCTTGTCTTTTGGTGGGGAGTGCTCAGCTGATCCAGGGTAATGACCGTGAGGGTAAACATTTGCTTTCATGATGATTTACACTTTCCTGTACATTGACGTCATTTCTGTTGGGACTTATGTTAGAGGGTAGTACTGTATGGAGCTCATGTATGTGTTATAGCTGAAGGAAACTTGAAGGTGATTTTTGGGTGAATTCTGATGTTCTGCAGGTACTGAGATGCTGATGGATCAGTGACTCAGACCCCCCGAGTCCTTTTCTCAGTACACCATGCTGAATGCACCGTGAGGTGCGGGGAAGCTCTGTGCTAGAACGTTAAGATGCTGAGTTAGCATACAGCGTCTGCGCAGGTGGAGACCAGCTCAGCATGGATGGTGGAGCGCCCAGCTCCCTTTTCCTGTGGTGCTTAGCTCTAGCTCCAGAGAGAGGAAAACTGTTGACTCCACGAGAATGTCTAGTCCGTACTGGCTGGACCAGTCATCGCCTCCTGAGGCGACTGCCGAACTCAGGCCAGGAAGGAGCAGAAAGCCCTCTCTCCCAAACCAGGCTGCTTTTGGCACAGATCCCCAGCCCAGCAGTGGGGACCAGGGAGGGCACAGCTATTCTTGGGAAGCCCAGTGGTAACCCTTAGTACCAACATCACTCTCAGCAAGAGAGCAAATATAGAAAACAAATAACCAGCTTGGGTTGAAGAAAGCCCTCAAAGAGAAAAGCCACCAGAAACTGTAGGAAAAGAGTTAGAGATGACAAGGACTGTCCCCATAGACTGCTAGTTTCTGGACTCCTCTCTTCCAGAGCCATGGAGGGGGCACGTGGGTAGAGAGCTTCTAGCATGGGGGCCTCAGGGTGGTGGAGCAGATGGCCAGATGATGACAGAGAGGACGGGATTGAGAGGGAGCAGGCTGGTGGCAGAGGTGGAGAGCTGGCCAATAGCAGTGGCACCTGTCTCTAAGCAGAGGACATGGCAAGTAGGCGAGGAGGCGTGAACAGGACCAAGCAGCCAGGGAGGCAGGACCTTCTTGTTCTCTGATGGCCATCCAGTCATGTGACCAGCGTCACTGACCTGTCGCACCTGTGCCTGGTGCCTGGATGTGTGGACCCTTGCAGGTGACGGACTACCTGGTTGAGGTGCTTCTCCTTCGCTGTTCCAGTGGAGTTGGGAGCTGAGCCAGGACCAGTTTGTTTTTCTTTGTGTACAGGAGCCAAGAAAACTTGACCTCTTTTGCATTTTCTTTTCTTTCTTTTTTTTGTATCAGGGATTGAAATCAGGGGTGCTTAACCACCGAGCCTCATCCCCAGCTCTTTTTGTATTTTATTTGGAGATAGGGTCCCACTGGGTTGCTTAGGAACTTGCTAAGTTGCTGAGGCTGGCTTTGAACTCATGATCCTCCTGCCTCAGCCTCCAAAGCTGCTGGGATTATGGGCGTGTACCACTGCACTTGGCTCTTTTGCATTTTCTTTTTTTTATTTTTATTTTTTAAGTTTTAAAGTACTTTTATTGAAGTAAAACAGGGAATTCCAAAGAGATTAAATACAGGGAGAGAGAATGGGAAATAACCACTATGTCCTAGATTTAAAGTGAGGTGTTTATGTTTTCTCAATTAAAGAAGTCCAAGGAAGTGATGTAACCATCCCTGATTACAGATCAAGAAACTGAGGCTTAGAAAAGTGAAGTTGCTTGTCTTGAGAGTCACAGTTGACAACTACAAAACTTGTTTGCATTTTCAATGTGAGTAAACACAGCCGGCATTCTAGATTTTCTCTTGGGAACATCACTAAGTTGACCCACATTTAAAATTATTTTCCCTTTTCTGAAGAGGATCATAGTACTTTTCCATTACTTACCAGAGCCTGTATTTGCTACCTCTGTAGAACTTTCTCAAAATCTGTTAAGACCAACGTGACCAAGACTTATTTCCATCATGGTGACAGTGGTGAACTTCATTCTGTTTGTGCGGCTCTGAGAGCAAGCCTGCTTGAGTATCTGTAGTTGAATCTCATTATTTGCACGTTGGTAGCAACAGCCTGCCTGTTTATACCTGTCTCATTCCATTAAAGGTTGAGGTGCCCTTAAGGTCCCTCGCGTAGTATGTGGTAAAATACCAATAGAGCATAGGACGAGCAGGAGTAGGTCATGGCTGGGAAGAGGAAGATCACATGTGCTAGCAGTAGGATTCCCTCCAGTGGCTGCGTGGGGACCAGAGTCTAGAACTTAAGCTTTCTGGCATCTGACACAAAAGCCCAACATGACCATTTATAACGTTGCTTTAACCGTCGGGAAAAAACCACACCAGTTGTTTCAGGAGAGGGAGGTTCTTTTTAGCACGTCGCACTAAGAGAGACTTTTTACATTGACTTTAATACGGACCATTTTTACAGGCCGTACATTTTTATATAGACAGTGCCCCAGTGACGCCCTCACGGCTGGTGCTGTGCCCCATGGCTGTCAGAGGGGTTGTTCCTTTGGTACCGAGTGCTGAGGTCGCAAGAGCAAATGCAGCCCTTCAGAGCTGCTTCCTGTCACCATGACGAAGACAATTTGCCGCAGCGAGACTTACTGTTGCCTTTTATAGTAGAAGTTGAATTTTTATTACTATTTATTATAAATAAATTCAATTGGGTTAATGTTTGAATAGCTGGTCTCCCAAATAAATTGTTCAATGAAGGCCCATTTTCTGTCAACAAACATTCATCAGGTATGTGCTATGGACACAGCATTACTCTAAGTTCTTTACATCTTATTTAATATTCATAACAGTCTGAGTTTTACTTCTTTTTCCATAAGGATGCTGAGCCCTGCATTGAAGCCCCAGAGCTGGGATCTCTGAGTAGTCTCCTTTTGGGGCAGCCACCTTGGGTTTGTGACCACCTTGTGCTTGTTCACATGCATATGGAGTTTGTTTTTTCTTGGTTTGAGCCATTTGACATTGTACAACACTAGAGGTCACCTTATGGGAGACAGTGTTGTGACCGTCTCCCTGTGTCTGTGGAACCTCCCGAGAGAGGCTGGGAGCTGCTATACCGGAGCAGGTGGCTGGTGCCTCTGGGGCCTCCAGTCTGGATATGGCCCTCTGTGCTCTGAAAACAAGCAAGGGCTCTGAGTAGTCCACCAGGAACTGTCTAAGGAGGATTTCATGCAGGAAGCTTCCTGGAGCGGTGTGGGGAGCCGTCCCTGTTCCATGGCCTGCGGCCTTGGTCCCACCTGTCCCTGACCTGATTTCTAGTACTAGTAAAGTCCACGGGGGCAGGGGCAGCCCCTCCTTCCTTACCTGCAAAAACCTGGGTCTGTGTTTGCAAAACTGCGGGGCAGGGTGTGGCTACGCTTTTTTACAAAGGGTCAGACCCTAGGTGTTTCAGGCTTTTGGCCCAGGTGACCTCTTGCAATGGCTCTTCTTGGCCTTCTAGCATGACGCTTCAGCAAGTAGATGACCTTTATGGACACTTAGAATTTGAATTTCATGTAGTTTCATGTGTCATAAAATATTATTATGATTTTTTTCCCCTGAACCACCCAAGGATGTAAAAACCAATCTTAGCTCATAGGCTGTGCAGGAGCAGGTTGCAGGTAGGATGTGGCTGGGTCCACCTGTTGCTGAGCCATTTCTGCCCAGGAGAGAGAATGCAAACTGCATCTGTATCTACGTTTTCTAGTCACCACATTACAGAGGTTAATAGCACAAATTATTAACTTTAAATTTTATTGGATTCTTTTTTTATAGATGAATACATCTTTATTTTATTTCTATGTGGTGCTGAGTGAGAATCGAACCCAGTGCCTCACATGTGTGAGGCGAGTGCTCTGCCCCTGAGCCACACCCCAGCCCCCTTTATTGGATTGTTTTTAACTCAGTATATCTAAAATACTTCTGCAATATGAGCTAAGAATTGTTACTGAGATAGTGTTTATTCTTTCTTTAGCCTGAGTCTTGGAAACTGGTGTGTCTTACATGTGCGGGCCCTGCAGGTGTGGATGAGCTCAGGGCTGCCCCTGGAATGACACTGCCCTGGGTGCCGTGGCTCACCTGGTGCCCCACCGGGGCCCAGGCCAGGCACAGTTGAGTCAAAATCCTCATGCTGCAGGTTTGTTTGTGTCTGTTTCTTGTTTCAATCAAGGGGAAAAATACATTATTTCTAAAATATCTCAGGGTCCTGGGGGACAGCAGGGATGTCTGGAAGCTGGACCTGACCGGGACCTGCCCTCCTGCATGCTCTTGGAACAGAACCTCCTCTGAGGCTTCGTTGTTCTGCGCCCAGGCCCACTTCTGGCGCAGCGTTTGATAACTTAGATTTCTCGATTCTGGTATTGTAGTTGTGCAAAAAAACTCAGCAGGTGAGCGCTGCTTCTGGCTGCAGTTAAGCGTGCCCTCGCCCTGGGGCTCTGACCAGGTGGGCGCTGCCTGCCTTCACTCCCTCCTTCCTAGCACAGGGCAGAAAGCCCTGCCTGCTGCAGGGGCCAGGGTGGAGCCTGGGCAGCCTGGGCAGCTGTGGATGGGCAGTGGGAAGTGACGCAGAGAACTGCAGGAAGCAGAAGGAAGGTGACCGTGCTGCCTTCTTTCTTTTCCTGAATTTTTTTTTTGTGCTGGGGATTGAGCCCGGGGGTGCTTTACCATTGAGCGGCTCTCGGAACAAAGAACCCTCCTTTTAAGGGTTCCCCCTTCTAAGGGAACCCTCTGTGCGTTTCATTTTTTATTTTGAGACAGAGTTTTGCTAAGTCTCTGAGGGTCTCGCTAAGTTGCTGAAGATGGCCTCCTGCCTCAGCCTCCTGAGTGGCTGGGATTACAGGCGGGTGCTACTGTGCCTGGCCCCGAACAGTTTTTGTTGTCCTTTGATGAGAGAGTGTGGTGTGTTCACTGGGACGCCCCTGTTCTGGGTGGAGCACCTGCTCACCGTGCCATCTGCCTGCCAGGCCCTGAGTTTTTTCCTCCTATTCAAACACCCAGAAGTCACATTACTTAAAATTGTCACTAGAGGCTTGGTTGACAGGTGGAGGAGTCCTAATGAGGATTTTGCAATTTGAAATGCATAATTTTTTTTTTGTAATTTGCTGGAAGTAGTCTTGAACCTTGGGTATGGATGTGTGTGTCCTCTGTTTTCATCTGATCACAATTTTAGGTTCAACATATGAACTTTATGGGATTTGGTTATTCCTATTTTTTGTAGATGTAAAAATAATCTGTTGATGTAAGAGTTGAGAATTGTGGGGTCTAATTCATTGAGATGTTATTTATAATATATGTTGTGTCTTAACCTGTTTTTTCATAACTTGCTATACTTTTGTTAGCCTTTCAGTATGAAAAGCAACTTTACAAAATATGGGGGACTGTGAACTTCTCTTGGTCTTGAGGTGCCCGCGGAGCGCAGACCCCCAGCGGAGCTCATTAAGCAGTCGCTGTTGTGGAGCCTCCGGGTGCCATTGCCCTGGAGGCCCCCAGCGGTTCTCTGGTGGTGCAGTCCTCTTCTCCATTTTTCGCTGACGAGTTTCTGCTCTCATTTGTGCTCTGTGGTCTTGGGAATGTGAGGCACAGTTGTTGGGTTAGAAATCAGTGCACTTTCAGTTCTGTGTCGAGTTTGTGACAGTGCTCAGGCGTGGGGATCTTACTCGGCCTCCACTGTGGAAGAGCAAGCCTCCGTCGCTTCTCTTCAGAGGGCTCTGAAGCAGTGTGTTCATCAGTCTTCTAAAAATAGGGCATTAAATAATAAAAAGTGGGTAACAATGCTGGTCCAGAAAGGCGGTCTCAGAGGACGCGGGAAGCAAGTGACTCACAGCACTTGCACTTTTAAGAGGGGCTCTGCCGTGCAGTGAGCCCTTGTTCCTTGTCTCAGGCGTGTTTGAGCATTATTTCATTCCTGTGCCACTGGGAGCCCTGGTGAGATGCAAAGAGGGACATTTCGCTGTGGGCCATGTCCTGAGTGAGCTGGGGCAGTGGTTTGGAAGCCATGTGTGTGTGTGGGGGCCTGGGTGTAAAGGGGAAGGGAACCCCGCAGGGAGAACCCCAAGGTGCACAGCCCTGCGCGAGTTGTGTTGGGATAGAGCTGGTCCAGCCGTATCCCTTTGTCTTAGGACTGGTTAACTGTGACCTTTTCAAGGTGTGACCTCGATCACTTCCTCATCCTAGGGCTGGCCTTGTTCCTGGAAGCAACTTCGGGGTCACCATTCTTCCTGCTTATAGATCCAGATGTTCTCATGGGTGGGTTTGGTCTCAGGTTCCATTTCTTGCTGGATTAATTACGGAAATGCTTCTTTCTAGAGGTGAAGGGCTTTGGGAACGGACTGGGCTGTTATCTTTTGGAACTGCGGTATCAGTGTTCAGAAATCTCATCAGCCTTTTTCACATAAAACTGACTAGCATTCAGGTAGAGCAGCGAAGTCCAAATCTGTGTTGTTCAGCCAGGATGGGAAGTGCTGTTTATCCTCTTCTGTTTCAGTGGCTCAGCAAAACAGTGCTGTGTGCAGATGCACATTTAGGCCAAGGACGTATTTCTGCTTGAAGGAGAGATGTGGACCTTTACTCTGTTGCCATTGGTGAGTGGACGGATTGGCAAGTCCACGAGTTTTAGTGAGCCAGATTTCGTCGGTAGGTCCTTGTCTTGGAGGTAATTTAAGCCTCCAAAGCCAGTCAGCCCTGTGGGCTGTACATCTGGGGGTCCAGAGCCTAGGCTGTTTCAAGCAGTCACGTGAAATTTATGGCTACTCAATTGCCTTAGGATCTGCTGGTCAGATGGGACTTCAGTATCACAATAAATTAAAGTGTTCTGATTAAAACATCCCTTTCTTAGACAAACCACAACTGGTTTTGAAGGTTTAGTGGAAAACAGAACTATAGGCTTACACAGTTAATCACTTGGGGCAGAGTTTCTTTCATATGCATTTGAAAGCCACTTTGTTTAATACACTCTAAGATGTCTGAAGCTGGAGCCTAGAAAATGGGCTGTGTCCTATTTTTAAGTGAGAGGAGTTACTGTGGCTGCAAGCGAGCCTGGTCTGTGTCCCTTCAGGTCTGTAACGTGGACTTTGTTTCTTCTCTAGAATGTCCTTAGCTGGCAGGGGGTTGATCTGAATGCCATTATCCCAGGGAATTAATACGAAGTGACACATTTTAATTGTTGGCAGCCGTATCCAGGGTCTTGCTGTCTGTTTTTCCTGCCCGAGGGGAGAGAGATGGAGGTACTTGTTTTTAAGACACACACAGAAATTTTCGAAGTGTGGTTTAATGTCACAAAATGGCAGGATGATGCACTATTTTTTCTTTCCTATAGTAAAAAGGGGCGGTGGTTGTGGAGGTCGCTGCAGATAACTCATGACTTGGTTTTCCAAAAACAAATTTATTTTGATAAATTAGTTGTAGCCATATAGGGCAGCAGTCTTTCTGCCCAAATTAAACTATTTCTTTTTAGATAATTATACAAAATGTAGAGGTCATAGACTATAATGAGTTCATCATCTTTATCGTCAAGATAGCTACGATTCAAAGGGGAAATTGCATTTTGAGGAAAAACAATGTGTTGGATAGTTTACAACATGGATGTAATTTTATGC
The DNA here is from genome assembly GCA_028644305.1 of Xerus rutilus. Taxonomy (NCBI): domain Eukaryota; kingdom Metazoa; phylum Chordata; class Mammalia; order Rodentia; family Sciuridae; genus Xerus; species Xerus rutilus. The sequence goes on from CM053412.1 coordinate 2,303,357, forward strand.
AAGTTCCTTTTTATTTATCAAGTGACTTTTATGTGCCAGTTACTGTATTAGACATGTGCATACTTTGGCTTAATGAGTGTGTTAAGGTTTTTAATATATGCATTTTTACTGTAAAACTTAAATGGTTCCATGTTATATAGTTTTTCTATAACATTTAAAAAAAATAACAGCACAACATCCTGGGGTTTTTTTTTGTTTTTGTTTTTTGTTTTTAAGTTGTTGATGGACCTTTATTTTATTGGTTTATATGTGGTCCTGAGAATCGAACCCAGTGCCTCCCACATGCTAGCCAAGCGCTCTACCACTGAGCCCCAGTCCTGGCCCACAACCCACTGTTTTTAAGGGCTGGTTTTAAACTTTCTGTTGTAGGACACCTGTAGTGTGCACATGTTCGTCATCTCCGTAGGCCCCTGCCCCATCCTGTGTGGCCAGAGCATCTTCCATCAGATGCTGCATGTTTGGCCTCAGCAGCCAGTTGGAGGTGCCTGTGCCCCTGGCTCCTTGTCCCTGGAAGAACTTCTTGGTCCTGTCTGCTGGTGGTTGCTGCCTGTTTTCCTAGTGTTTGGGGGCTTTTCTGACACACAATTGTGTATGCTTGTGGGGATAGTTCTGTAGAATAAGTTCCGTGAGGTGGAATTAACTCATACTGCCAGATTTCACTACCGAGATGCCCGTATATCAGGTACTCTCCCTGCAGAAGGGGGTATGAGTGATGTGGTCTCTCTTTCAGGCTTGATGTTATCAGTCTTTTAAGTCTGGCCAACTTGATGGGGGAAGTACTATCACATTTAAAAGATGATAAGTGATAAGCGTTTCTTAGAGCTTATTGATCAGTCCCTTCTCCTATGAGTCACCTGTCCATTTCTTTATTCACTTTTCCGCTGAGATAATTGCGATTTGTTGGTTTATAAGAACATCTTTTTGTGGGGGATAATAGCTACTTGCTTCTGTGTTCCAGATATCTGTTTGTGTGGGTCTGTTTTGTACCTTTCTTGATGTATTTTTGCCCCAGAAACATTCTGAGATCCTGTGTATGAGTCGTTTTTTTTTTGAAAGGTGTGAAAGGTTTTGGGTGTGAGCTCCACATTTTTTTTATATGACTTTCCAAATGTTTACTCTTTCTCTCTATTCTTCAATACATTTTGGATATTTATATTTCACTAGAAAAGCTATTTTTTAAAAATCCCCATTAACAAATTCATTGCCGTCCAGTTTGAGGAACAGTCTGTTTGTTCTTATGGCCTCTGTCCTGGTCACTGGGGCAGTTACAGAGCCAGTGATCGGTTTTATGTATCAGTTTTTACTTTTTTCCCCCCCAATTCATTTTACTTTTTAAAACCAAATTTGCCGTTCTTGTTCTTGGTTGTTACTTTGTGGAGGAGGCTGCATCCCGTGGCTGGCTCAGATACTGTAGCCAGCTCTACTGTTGGCTGTCCTCTGACCCCTAGGTTCTGCCGTGGGCTGGCAGTTTCACTTTGATTTCCTGTGTTCCCGGAGTTGCTATGGAGAGTAGGATTTCCCACAGGCTGAGCTGTGGTCGGTTGTCCTGTGCCTGTGGCTGGTGTTGGTGTCCTGCTCTGCCTCCTGGGGTTCTGGGTCTGTGCTGCCTCTGCCGGGCTTTCCGAGCCTCCGTGGGCAGCTTGGAGGCCTTCACTTCTGTGGCCAGTTGAGCAAGTGCAGAGTAGAGTTCGGAGGTGGACACTACAGTGTGAGAACCTCCCTTTATTCTTCAGCTCTTCTATTTCTTCTTATTGTTTGTTTTCTTCAGGCCAGGCTTAAGAGAGGCCTGTCAGTTTTCCCAGCTCCATTTTTCTCTGTTGATCTTTCTGTGCATTCACTGAAGCTTTTGCTTTTTGCAGTTTCTGCATTCTTTGTGTTATTCCTTGCTATTTGACCCAGAAGTTTATGACAAGGATATCTTAGTGATTTCTTTACTCTTTGTAATTGTAAGTAACCTTTGTGTACTTTAGTGCTTTTTCTTTTCTTTTCTTTTTTTAAACCAGGAAATACACTGTTTCAAACATTTCTTTTTTGTGTGGGGTTTGCAAGCCAGGGCCTCCAGTGTGCTGGGCCCGCCTCGGGCCCTGGGTTACATGTCAGTGGAGTTCTCATCTTCAGTCTTGCTCTTGTTTGCATTTTTCTGGTATATTTTTGTCCACTTGCACAGCTTTTCTGAGGTCCTTGGTTTGAGGTTTGTCTTTTATAGGCAGCAAATGGTTGGATTTAGTTTTTAAAACCCTGTCATGGGTCTTTTGAGTTTATTCCATTTACGTTTTAATTTCTGAAGCAGACTTATTTGGATGTCTCTGGTAATTTAAAAAACAGCTTTGGGGGCTGGGGTTGTGCACAGTGGTAACACGCTTACCTAGCATGTGCGAGGCGCTGGGTTTGATCCTCAGCACCACATAAAAACAAAAAATAAAAAATGAAGGTATTGTATCCATCCAATTAAAAGAATAAAAATAAAAACAGCTTTGGTTTTGTTTTATGCTTCTTTGCTTTCCCCTTTATTTTCTGTTTGTTGGTCAGTAACTTTCTTTTAATTCTAGGAGCCCCAAGGTGTATGGAAAGCACCATCTCTTTTGTTCCACCTGTGGTTATTTATTTATTTTTTGGGTACCAGGGATTGACCTCAGGGGCACTCGACCACTGAGCCACGTCCCCAGCCCTATGTTGTGTTTTATGTAGAGACAGGGTCTCACTGAGTTGCTTAGCACCTCGCCTTTGCTGAAGCTGGTTTTGAACTTGCGATCTTTCTGCCTCAGCCTCCCAAGCCACTGGGATGACAGACATGTGGCACCGCACCCGGCTCCACCAGTGGTTATTGTCGTAACTTTGTCTTCAACCTGTGTCTCTTGGACACTTCAGTGGCAGCCTCTCTGATTGCCCATGGGAAGGGAGATGTTGGGACTCTGATGCCTTCCGCTCCTGGGTTAGGCTTGATTCTTTGCTTCCTGGAGTATATTGTATAGTGATCTTTGCTGGATGTATATTTTTTTGTTTTTGTTTTTCTTTAATTGGATTCATTTTTGTTTGAGCAAATTACCTTCCAAGTGCATTTTAAGGGCATGTTGATGAGGACCTCATGCTCATGGAGGAGTAGAGAAGGGAGGTTGGGTAAAAATCCAAGCAACAGAAACAGGTTGGAGCCCAAGAGAGCAAAAGAAATTTAGTGTTGCCAGAGTCTAGAGGTGTGTGTTCACGTCTACAAGCATGCATGTGTGCAAGTGTGCAACCCATGTGTTCAAGTGTGTACAAGTGTGAGTGTACAGTGTGCACAATATGCACGTGTAGGTGTGCAAGAGTGCATGTGTGCAGGCAGCCTGTGCAGACACGTGTGTGCAGGTGCACATAGTTGTGCACACCCGCACATGAGCAGGCACCTAGCCATGTGTTGACGCAGCCATGCGTCGTGCGTGTGCGTGTGTAGGAGCGTGTGAGTGCTGAGTTGCCGGGGCACTGGCACAGTGGCCAGGGCCGATATCTGAGAAGTCACGAGACCAAGCACGCAGGGCGGAGTCCCCCTGAGGACTGCTGAGAGACCGCGGGGAGGGTGCGTTGCGGCATCCCTCAGCCAGCCTGCGCACTGGCTGCAGAGCCGGAGAGCCCAGCCAGGAGCCCGCGAAGGCCAGGCAGTCCTGGGAAGAGGGTGGAGCTTCAGCTAGTGCCCAAGACCCTGGAGAAGAGCAGTGTGATTTGCTCTGGCTTGTGTTGGAAGGAGGGTCCATATGGTGTGGCCATCCATGGGTGCGGTCCGGAGGAGGGCCTGGGAGATGCCAGTCATGTCCCTGGGGAGGGACTGCAAGGGTAGCAGTGTCACAGGACACTTGCTTCTAGAGGAAACAAGGTGTGGGGAGAAGTTCCAGGCTGATATGTTGGTTGGGGGCCAGCAGACTCTGGGTAATGTTCGGGCTGCAGGATACTCCCTGGGTGCTGGACCAGGATCCTAGCAATCTCAGGTACGCTTCCGGCATCCCCCGTTCACCTACCGTGTAGGATCTCATCTCATGAGACCCTCGCAGCCCAGAGAACTGGCCTCTCCTGCCTGGACTGTTTCAGCTTGCTGTGGGCTCACCACAAGAGCTTTGATCTGCAAAATTCTTGTTTTCCTCCATTACAAATCACTTGTCACAAATGGGAGAGGCAGAGTTACTGAGGTTAAAAATGATGAATCCATGGGCACACACCTGGTTAGAGAAGCAGGACAGTCCCGCAAATCACTCCCTCTTGTGCAGAGGAGACTGAGCAGCTGTGGTGGTCGACTGCACCACCATAGCCAGGAGGGTGTGGTGGAGAGCACTCTGAAGTGGCGTGTCCTTTCCTGTGTTTGATGATGTAACAATCATGTGTACAGCTGCTAGCACCTTGCATACTTCTGAAAGGATTCCTTACAGTTCCTCATGTTAATAGTATTTTTATCTGTTTCTTATTTTCTCTGGCCAATAGGTTGTTGAGAAATTATCTCTGATGTGGGTAAAGCATCTGAAAGATGTTTTCTTATTAATCAGCTAACAAAAACACCATCAAAGAACAAAAACTGCTTAAGAAGAAGAAAGGAATATAGAGGAAATTTAAAAATCAGCTTTATTTAACTTGATGGAATGATTTTCAGGGGCAGGCTTTATGGTAAGTCATGGGTAAGAAGTCCTTAATGTGAGCTGAATCAGAACTCCAGTGCTTTTGGCTGAGGGTTGTTATAAATTATTTGTAACAAAAATCAAATGGATTAAAATTCCCAGAATAAACATAAGAGCCCAGAATAGGGTCTATGTGGAATTTCTAGGCGGGAAAGCACAGAACCTTCCCCAGCTGATTTCTGGAAGCCCCCAGCATCCAGACACCTTGTGTCAGTCAAGGCTGCTGTGTCTGGTACAACCTGCCCTGAGGTCTCCCAGGCTGTCAGCGCAACGAGAGGCTCTCAGAGCAGGTTGCAGTGGACAGAATGCATTCGGTAGGGACATCTCCTGGATGTGTGTGCGTCAGAACTGCATCCTCCCCACTCCTGACTTGGTCCAGAGTAAACTTAAAAGTTGGGATAAAAGCAACGCTAAAAACAAGGGGATGCTCCTTCCCCTTTGCCGGCTCCAAGATCTGAGCAGAAGGTGGTGTTCTGCGGGTGGCCCTCAGCGGTGGCTCCAGGTTGGGGAACATGGAAATGGGCTCTCGTCTAGCAGAGTTGTTTCCTTTTGTTTTTTAACACAGTGCATGGTTTCTGTGACGGCCTCTGACGTCTGCAAGTCTGATTATTTGGGATAAAATCAGCGTATTTCAGGCGTAAGACACTTTGTGCGATTTTGATGATGATATTTACTTGGTGTCTTATAGATGCTGTTCCACATATTTTGGGCTGCAGTGTCTTTGGGAGTACAATATTAAAGCATTAAATGATTGGAAGCATTTAAGTTATCTGTTTTTACTTTGAACTTTTTACTGTGATAAAATGTAAAATTTTGTCATTTTAGCTACTGTTGAGTATACAATTTCATGCCGGTGTTACTGTAATTAGTGACGATTAGTTAAAGGAAACCTGAGGCAGCTAGGCCTGGTGTTCTTGGTACAGTGGGTTAGCCTTTCAGGTTCCAGGGATTTCTACCAGAGGATGAAAATAGAAAATGAAGTCTGTTCAATCCCAACATTAAATTATGTTTTCAAAAATTTTTCAGTTTTTGGTTAGAAGACTGAAGTTTCCAGCACTCTCCTCCTGTCCCCTACCCAGTGACTTTGACTTGTTCTTGTGTTGAAGAAGGCGCTCTTGTCCCTGTGCAGTTGTGGAAACTGGCCGACCTGGCTATTTAGCGTCGAGGAAAGCCCATAACTGAAGTCCTGGGCGTGTGCTCCAGCTGTCCCTGTGCACAGTGCATACATTCAGAGACCATCACTCAAACTTATTTTTAAAAAGCCTCTAAATATAAAGATATGAGTGTGGCTTTTTTAGTCATATAAAAAAATAGGACAGCAAGTTCTTAATAATAAAGTTCGGGTGTAATTTGGGGCTGGTGACTTCACCAAGGGCCCAGTTTACTAATTTTACATTTTGCTGGGGGAAGGCAGTCTTTTTTTTGGGAAAGGCCGGTGAGCAGGCCCGACTCGACTGCATAGGGATTGACTCTGGGGCATACAGAGCTGAGCCTGTGGGGACGTTGTGACTTCATTAAAAGAAACAAAACCACTGAGGATGGACTTTGAAGCCGGGGAGGTGGATGGACTTGCAGCACCCGGAGCCTGCAGGTGCTTTGGCCCCGTCTGTGAGCGCAGTGGTAGTTCAGGTCTTTTCCTCGTCAGGGGGACACATAAGTGTGTGTGGGGCCTGGTGAAGTCCTCACAACAGGCTCTTCCGGTGGAGGATTGAGCCGTGCGTGGAATGAGCAGGGGCTGCGGGATCTCCCGGGAAGGAGTGGGATCTCCTCCCTGCGGCCTCAGGTGGCGAATGCTGGAGGACACAGCCAGTCTCAGTTTTGCTGTCTTTGATTCCAAGTGAATGAAACCCATGCGTTTTTGTGCACTTGGGGAGCAGAAGTTCTCAGTCTCTCCACCTTTCTGATCTGTCAGAGGTGGATGGTCTTCAAAGATCCTTGAACTCACGGGGAGTGGTATGCGGGCTTGGACCAGGCAGGGTGTGCTTGCCTCTGCAGAATCTGCATGGTGTTCCCTGTTCTCCTAGCAGAAGTTTTCTCTACGGTTATTCAAGAGGTTGTCTGGCACAACAGAGGGCTTGGAAATCAGTAGACAGGGACTGGAGGCACTGGTATCTGTCTCCATGTGCTCCTTCATACTTAGTTGTAGCTGCCTCTAGAGGATTAATATGTGTGCCATTATTTTATACCAGAAAACAAATTTATCTGGTAAAGAAAATCAGGAATTGACTGCACTTACAGTTTGAATGTGTTTGCAGAAGCAGGAAATTGCTAAACTTCTGCTTAGAAAATGAGGTTGCCCATGTAGATTACAACACTTTTGAGGCTGGGGCTTTTGAGGAGGTGGGCCTATCTTGTCCTGTCCTGGCCTGGCCTGTCCTTCTCAAGGTCACACTGGGAAGGAGCAGAGCGTGTGTACATGGGGTCCTGGCCGGTGCCACCTCTTGGCTTGCTGTTCCGTCTGGCACCAAGCAGCTACCTGTAGCTTTTGGTAGACTGAGTAGGAACTGGTGATCCTATTTCTGCCCCCAAGGAGCCTGAACTTGAGGTAGAACTCTAGTTAGGACCAGTATGCTTGCTTTTGTCCAAGTCTTGGAACCCTTGGGGCAGGAGAGGCAGGCCTAGAGTCCTGTAAGTCCCTCCTGCTCAGAGATTCTGAGGTGTCCACTGTGTGACCTATTTTCTGCTTCCGGAGGCCCAAACTGGGGTCCCCTTCCCTAGCTTCCTCCTGCCCTCCTGGCCGGCCTCAGCACGTACTGCTCTGGGTGCTTGCTCCTTGGGAAGGCCTGAGGGTCTGGGTCTCCCACACCTCCTTCATGGTTGCTACTCACAGCTCAGGGGGCCACACTACACTCCTGTTGTCAGCCTCTCCTGGCCAGGGACTTTGGTGACTTCCTTTTTCCTTTCCAGTGAAACGTGCAGTCATCTGGTGGGATGGCCCTCGACCCGTGTGTCCCTTAGTCCCTCTCCTCCGCCTGCCTCCTTGCCCTGGTGCCTGTGCTTAGCCATGCCCTGCTTTTGGACAGCACTGAGACCCCAGATGTGGAATTCCTGCTGCGCACGGCTCCCTGCCCTCCAGCCCCTCTGGGAGCTGCCCGAGAGCCTCAGCAAAGGGCTGGCTTTGGGCCCCTCAAGATGGCCACTCCAGCATGGGCTCTCCATCGTGTGGGCCTGTGGGTCCAGTGCTGCCCGGGAAGCTGTTTTCTTCTTTTGTGTCCCCCACATCCCCTTCTGGCTTGATCCTCGTGGACACTCACAGATGCTTGCTGACCAAACGTGCAGAACTGGGTCCCTTGCTGCAGACCATATCACCTTGCGGGCTCAGTAGCAGGTGGCTGGCTGGGCATGTAGCCATTCCTCGGCTGGAGGAACACAAGGGTACCAACAGAGGATTGACGATGGCTGTGATGGGGGGAGGTCACAGGACTCCTAGGGAGCGAGGTCCCTGGTCAGTGTGTCCTTGCAGTTTCTCTGTCCCTGAACTGGTTGATTCGTCAGGGAGTGGGGGGACACCCAGTGCGTGTGGATGCCAGTGTGGGGGGCTCTTTGAGTGGCACCTCACTGGCATAAAGTTAACATTAGAAACAAAATGCCTTGCAGGGCTGGCTCACCGCCTGCTCCCAGCTTAGCCGCGTCCCAGGAGGGTGGTGGAAATGGAGGGGAAGTAGTCATTCCTCAGAAAACCCTGACGTGGTCATTTTATAGTTTAAACTGTGTGCTTTGCTTCCATGGTGTACGTGGGGAGTGTGGTGAGCGCAGAGGGACTGGGCCGACCTGAGCTTCGACCAGCGACGCCTTGGCGGCCCTGCCCTGTGAGGTCCCTGCACACCGAGTCGTCCCTTGCTGGTGTCCCCTCTCTCCCTTTCTCTCCGTCACCTTGCAGCCTCTTTCCAAGTGCATCTTAAACACCCAAGTGTGGACCATCCTCTAAGCACCCCCAACCTGAGCGAAGTGTGACCAAACTCCTCCTCATCTCCAGCTCGGGTCAGAGGCCCTTGCTTGGCCACTTCTGAACTGTGTGATGTTCATCAGTGCGCCTACAGTCTCTGTGCCCATGTTCCTTATTTATGAGTGGGGAGGATAATTGTAATTACTTCATAGGGAGTTGTGTGGATCAAGTGGATTTTATGTGCACAGTGTGTTTACCTTATGTAGTTTATTTTTGTGGTGCTGGATGGAGTGCAGGTATGCTAGGTACGTGCTCCACCACTGAACTGCAACCCTGTGTCCAGACAGCGCGTGGCAGTGGTGAGCTCTTGAGGAACACCAGCTCTGGGTACCTAAGCACTTTGGAGGTGACTTCCTCTCCGGGGTTTTGGGTGGCTATGAGGAGGGCCCTGAGGGGAGACAGTGTCCTCGTGTCCTTCAGCTGGAGGCAGGTGCACAGCCCAGGCCAGCACCGTGTCTTGCTGCTGAAGCCCTCCTGTGTTAGCCTATTTCTTTATTCTTTTTTTCTGAATTTTCATTTTATTCATTTTTTGTTTTTTTGCACATAGGGAGATAGCTTTGTATTCTGTAATAAAACGTTTTGTTGCGACTGGTTTCATGGTTTACCATATGCAGTGCAGTGTGATTTTAGAGTTTTGGAATGATTCCAGATGTGCAGAGTGTGCAGAGTTCCCGTTTACGGCTCCCCTAGCCTCCCCTCAGGCTGACCTCTGACATTCTGAACAGCACCTGCCGTGCTTGGCTGTCACCCTGAGCTGCATCCTCAGGAGTCACTTGGAGTTCATCTCTTCCATCCCAGGTACTGCTCTGAGCCTGTCCTGTGTCCTTTCTGGCCTGTGGCTGATCCTCAGTCTGTCCTTGCTTTCTGTGAGCTCGGCCCTCCTAGGGAGGAGCTGCAAGTTGGTTTGCGGAGAGTCTTGGTTTGATGTCTCGCCATTAGTGGGAAGACCCCGGGGGTGGGCCGCACTCCTCACAGCATCAGGGTTGGTCTGTGAGATCTGCTCCTGGGTGTGGGCATTCCCAGCCCTCCTGCCTTTGTCTTTTATTGCCTGAAGGTTTAGAAGTGAAGGTCTGAAGCTTGTCCCCACTTCTCTGTCTCAGTGGGATCTGGAGCTCTTTTCCCGTGTGCCTCTCAAAGCGTTGCTCTGATGTAGGTCGGTTCCCTTGGCCCGAGGGAATGGTGCAGAGTTTTTAAAAAGGTTCTTTCTCCTTCGAGTTTCCTTGACTGAAGCATGCTCCTCCTCGCTGCCGAGGAATAAAACCTCCTGTGTTTCATCTTCCCTGTTTAGCCTGTGTCTGCCACTCTGGAGCTGGGTGTCCCGGGGCAGGAAGTTGGCTCTGGACACATGACTCTGCAATGCTGGCTTCCGTCTCTGGGCCTGTGAATGAGGGGGAAACGTGGCCAGACGAGTTGAGTTGGTGCTTAGAGACGCCGAGCGGCCCCTGACATGGTGTCTGGAAGGCCCTGGACAGCATCGCCCTTTCTGTGGGTGGAGCAGGTCAGCTTTGTGTGGCACAGGGAGTGGCCCTGGCCGCGTACTTCAGGTCTCTGCTGGCGCCGTGGCTCCCTCGGGGGCCTAGGTGAGGAGGGGTGTGTCCTCGCGTGGCGTGAGTGAGGTCATTGCAGTTCTCTGCCTCTCCAGGGATCCTTGGCCGAGCCACCCTTCTCACCTGGCCCTGCCCCAACCTCCCGAGGGTCTGATGACACATCCTCAGGTCTTACGAGACGTGTCGACTACGAGATTAGAAGAATTAGAAGAAAAGGAAACGTCTTAACCTCACGTGAAGCGACCAAGCGTGGGTCCTGGAAGAGGCCTTGCAGGTCCAGCAGGCCATGTCCCGGCCCCGCAGGTCACCCTTGCCCTCCGCACGGCTCGTGGGGCTCTGCAGCCCAGCCTTTCGCAGCATGCGGTCCCCAGAGACTGCAGGTGACAAAGCATCAAGTGACCATGGAAAGGAAGGGACTCTGGTGGATCCCTGCCTCTTTCCTTTTAAAAGAAGTCTGTTTTATTTAAAAAATGAGTTTGAATGTCTCGTTTGGCAGTGAGAAGACACCTTCGTGCACTGCCTACTGCTCGTGCAGTGGAAGTGCCGTCCACGTTACCGGGTGCTGTGCGGGTGTCAGTTCTGAAACTCACTGTCAGAGCCATTGGGAGTGACTCTCAGGTCTGGGGGAATAGCTGCCCACCTGTAACAGCTGAAGATGGAGGAGCCCAGATTTCAGTGAAATGCAGATTTTGATGAGCAGGTGAGCTCTCGGCCACAAGCTGCCCCTTGGCCATCATTCTGCATTGTGAACTTGGATGCTGTAGGTGGAGGTCAGTGGTGGTGCCCTGAGATTCAGGGTCAGGAAGATGGTTGCTGGCGGGAGGTGTGCAGCCGCATGGGCTGTGGTAGGTGTCCTTGGTGATGTTTCGGTAGCCTGGATTGGCATCAGTCTGGCTGATCAGAGCTGTCACACCAGTTGTCTCCCGGGTGCTCCTACTGAGCTGCTGGGCTGTGGGCTGTGTCTCCGGCTTGGCGGCTCATGCAGATGTGGAACAGTCTGGCTGTTGTGATCTGGCAGCCGCTGCCTGTGGGGCCTTCAGTTCGTCCTCAGGATGTCTGCTGTGGATCAGGAAGGCCTTGGGCACGTGCATCATTATGCTTTTCTTAAAGAAAAGCACCAGCAAGCTTTTCTTAAAATGCAGTTGCTTTCAACCCAACTTCTGATCATTGCAGCATCTCAGTGAGGACCAGTGGATTTCAGTCCTCCTCTGAGCAGTGACCTCCTCTTAAGAGCAGAGCACATTCCTGGGTCTTGCGCTCTGCTGGCGTGTTTGCTGGGAGGCATGTCTGGATCAGTGAGAGTACCTCTGTGTTCAGTCCATGGCGCTCAGGGTCTCAGACCTGGAGTGGCAGTCAAGCCAAAAAAAAAAAAAAAAAAACGGAAACAGTTTTTACTTTGACCTTGGTGTAGGCTCACTCTTCTTAGCATAGCTGGAAAAATGTCAAAAAGAGTTTGATGATAATTAGAAAAGTTATTAAATAAGAACAGGTCACCATGCAGCTTCTGCTGCTGGGTTTTCAGGAGGGCATGGCCACAGCCCCTGGAGTGCATGGGCCCCTGGAGCGTGACGGATGGACTTCCTCGGGAGCAGCAGTAG
>CM053412.1:2315584-2333254 GCA_028644305.1 Xerus rutilus
CCCCTGCTGCAGGGTGAGCTGGCACGTGCTGGGCAGTGGTGCCTGTGGCTCCATTTCAGCAGAAGGAGCTTTCTTGCTGGACGTGTCCTGGGTGAGGGTGGGAGGGCTGTTTGCTCATAGTCCCCGGCGTGTGCATATAGGCTGCACTGGCCAGGGGACCTTCCCCTCTTTGGCGGCCCTCCCCTGGTTCTCCTGAGGTTTTTCCAGTCAAGGCCAATGTTCTCTAAGGTGTGGATGCATCAGGAATCAGGGCTATAAGTAGCACTCGGCTAAATAAGAGAAGCAGCCCTACAGGCTTCACCCAGGCCTGACACACAGATGGCAGTGAGGTGCCTCTGGCTGCAGGAGTGGACAGGATGGCCCAGGAGGAAGCAGATTTCTGTTATGTCCAGGAAGTGGCCACCTTGGTGTGTCTTGGCCAGGTCTGAGGCTGGGTCAGCACATGCCTGTGGAGTGTTCTGGCACCATTCTCTGCAGAGACGCCGGTCAGGGGTGCTACAGTGGCGTGCTCTTCTGGGTTGGGAGGGTTCCCCTTGCAAGACCTGAGACCTGCTTTGGGACTTTACTTGCCAAGAGGGCACACGGGTGTGCATGTCTGAAATGGAGGCTTCGGTTTAAGAGGAGAAAAAGCTCACGTGGGTGCAAATTCCAGCTCCTTGCCACGAACTTTCCAGGAAGGATGTTCTTGGGTGCACGCAGCCAGCCAGGTCGGTTTTCTTTGTGACGTGCATGGTGGTATAGGTACACGCATGTGCCGTGGATCCCCATGAGGCTCAGCCATCAGCACCTGCTGTCTCTGTGCCCCTGTGCCCTAGGCTGCCTGCCCCTTCCTTGCACCCTGTCCGCTTAGCTTAGCCAGGGGACAGCCTGAACCACCATGGCTGCCCATCCTGCCTATGGCTGCCTTGGTCCCAGACCAAGGGTGCGGCACCTGATGAGGATGGATTTGCACCTCAAAGTGATTTTGAAAGTGAGACAAGCTCAGTGAATGGAACACAGGGGGTGATAGCTTTGGGAGACATATTTGCCTGGATAACTAGAAATAGGAGTTTTCCGTGCAGAGCTGAGAAGCCAGTGGTGTTTGCATTTAGGCTTGGAGTCCTAACCCTGTACTGACTCTGAGTGCTCTTTTTTGGTACTGGAGATTTGACTCAGTGGTGCTCTATACTGAGCTACATCCCCAGCCCTTTTGATTTTATGTCAACTCAGGGTCTCACTAAGGTGGCCAGGCTGGTCTGGAACTTGCGATCCTCCTGCCTCAGCCTCCCCAGTAACTGGAGTATAGGTGTGTGCTCTCATGCCCAGAGCGGTAAGACACAACAGCACAGGCTCAGCAGAGGCCCCACCCTTGGTTCTCTGGGTTCCCAGGGAGGATGTGTCACTCTCGTGCTCTCAGCAAGCCTGGCTGGCGAGAGCCACCTGAGTCTTGGCAGCCTTGAGAATGTCCTACTGGTTCAGATGCCTGGTGGGTCCTGGTGAGGTGGCAGCTGTGGGCCGGGAGGGCCAGGTGCCCCAGCCGTACCATGCCGCTTGGAAGAGGCTACTCGCGCTTCGGCTTGAGTTTGTGGATGGTCAGCTTGCTGTCTGTGACCCATGGGTAAATAGTTCTGGGCCTTTGGTTGAGTCAGGTTCCCTGCATGCTCATCGCCCGTGATTCCTAGTCAGGGGTCCAGGTTTGCTTTATAGCGAGGTCCCTGAATGGGTCCCAGGGATAGGCCGGCAGGACAGAGCTCTGCTTGAGCAGTTTAAGCCAAGAAGGGGGTGGTCAGGAGTGGGAGGGAAAGTGAGGGTCTGTTTTCTCCCCTTAGCTGGGCTTCTGCGAAGAGGGACGAGGGCAAGCTTGTTTTCATCTGAGAAAGGGTGGGTTTGGTGGCCGCCTGGCCCCGACTGCCATCAGACAGGAGCCCATTCTCTGGTGGCCTGGGTGGGTGACAGTGGCCTCTACCTTGGTCCCAGTCGTGTTTATTAAAGAGCAGTGCGTGGAGCCGCCTCGGGTGCCGCGTTGAGAGCTGTTCTGTGAGTTTTCAGTTCCCCGCGGGGTGGGAGGGCGAGCGCAGGCTGTGTGGCCGCCCTTTCCCATGGGTCTGGCCTCCCACAGGTAGCTGTGTGTGGTCTCTGGGCCTCCGGCCTTGTGAGTGTGCATCTGCAGGTGTAGTGAGTGGTGAGCGTGTGAGGGACCTCCATTCACAGCCAGGCGTGTGCATGGTTTGTTTTCACAAAGGCTCACATGTAAGTAATTTTCTGGAGCACATAGAATACAATTTGGGAATGAGTGCAAGTGTCCCAGGCCCCTTGTGCCCGCTTTGAGCTGTGCTGTGGAGCTGAGCCGAGCCGAGGCCCTGCCCGCAGCCCTGCCTTGCTGGACATGCTCTTTCTGGGCCCCTGCTGTCTCCTGGCAGCACCTTGCACATCTGTTCACGACATTGGACCAGAAGAGGAATGTGGAGTTGTGTGTGCTTGGGGACTGGAGTCAGAGGAGGGAGAGGGACATGGGGTGTCGGTCAGGCACAGATGTTATCAGATTGCAGATGCTCTGGACACTTTGGGCCTTAATTTAAAACATGGACTTTGCTGTGACAAAGGGACTATCCGAATGTAGTCACTCCACTGGTGACGTGGTCCGTGGGCCTTGGAGAATGTTTTAAGCGTGGTGTGACTGTGGTTCCCGGATGGCATCGTGCACATGCAGATGTAGCACTCTGCGCCTCGGTCCAGGCTGGGCACTTGGGAATCCAGCAGCATGCCTGGCTGTGTTTCCTGTGGGCTTCCACCCTACCGAAGCTACCGAAGTTGCTCTGCTGTGTGATGCTCCCTGCCTTATTCCAGGAGGTCATTACTATCACCTCACGCAGCAGTGTTACCAGGGGGAGTTAAAGTGCCAGTTCACCTGCTTATCCTTTCTTGCTCCACGTGAGGAAAGCGTCAGTGGTCTTTTGTGGGCAGCGAGTCCTTCTGTGTTTTGCACGTTTAGACAGGCCATGTGGGGCCATCCTGCGGCCCTGCGACACCATGTTCTTTTCAGGAGTGGCTCTTGGTAAACGTGCTCTGATGGATGGCTCTCCTTCAGCAGCTGAGATGTCAACTGCTTCTGAAGGTGCTGAGTGTTAGTGATAAACTAGGTCACGTCACAGTCGTCGTTGGCAGAAAGGATTTGGGAAACCCGAGCCGGGTGTAGGTACGTACTGTACGCACGCGGCATCTGGCACAGTCGTCCTTCGCAGTTTTGATCTTCTCAGAGGAGCAACTGGTGTTCGTAGACTGGCAGACGCGGTCTCGGGGCTGTGCATGTGCCTTCCCGCTCCCTGCCCAGACATGACATTCAGGTGTGCTTGCAGCAGACATACGAGTGCTCACTTAGATCCCAGGAAGATCGATGATTGGAGTGTTGATTTTTCCCCTGTGTGCCCTTAGTGAAGGGATGTAGGGGCTGCTGTGTGCTACCCAGGACGGCGTCTGCAGGTAATGTTTAACAGACTGTTTTATGGCTTACTGCACATAATTATCTCTCTTTGTATTCCTGGGCACAGTTCTTTCTTTCATTACCTAGTGAGGATTTCTAGGCTCTTTCACAAACAGCAGAGGAAATGGATAATACTGGGGAGGTGTTGGTGGGATCTCTGACGCTCACACTCATGGTAGGTAGATGTTTGTTGGGGTCTGCGGAGTTGGTGGGATCTCTTTCTCAGGCTCATGGTGGGTAGGTATTGGTTGGGGTCCGCTCTCACGGGCATGTTGGGTAGGTGTTGGTCACATCTGTTGTACTGAGGACATAAGCTGTTTTTTGGTATGAGTTTGGTGGTAGGACAGTGTTTGTATTGGGGGGACAGATACTGTTTTCTACTGTGGTTTATGTGGCATAAAACATACAACTTGTTTGTATAAGCAAATTTGGGGAAAATAAATTTTGCATTTAGCTAATAGAATTTTCAAAAATGTCTGGTAATAACTCGGAAGGGTTCCTTAGGAAGGACATGTGAGTTTTGCATGGTTTTGTTTTCTCTGTTGCTAATATATAAAACAATTATAAAAAACAATGTGTTAGGAACTGTATTGGTATTAGTTTCTGCACGTTCAGACTCAGTGACAGTATCTCGCCACTTTTTATTTTGGATCTCTCTGCAGCTTATGGAAGGCCTTCTGGTTTTCCATGTTTTAAAAATAGATATTTATGAGTCTTCATCTTCCTCTGGTGTTACCCCCAAGCTTTCAGTGTTTCAGAATCATTTGCAACACTGACGTTCATGTTGGTGGTGCGGGATGTGAATGGACCAGCAGACACTAGTGCTTTTGCAGCTTTTTCATGGTAGTGTGGGGTCTGCAGTGCAGAGGGGCCCTCAGTGGCCACAGGGCCTAGTTTGGGGTGAAGTAGGACTGCCATTCTGGAAATGGGGCTCTTAATGGACATGTCGATAAGATTGGGAAGGGTCCTGCCAGGCTGCCCCAGGAAGCCTGGATTTACCTCCACACCCTCACGCCAGCTCTCTGTGTGGATGAGGGGCGAAAACAGCACGCTTATTTATCTGCAGGAAATTACGAAGTTGGTTTTCTAGTGACAAGTGGTTGAACTCGCCACTCCTCTGAGGTATGGGACCTGCAGGACTCACTGGCTTTGGGGAGCAGAAGGGAGGTCTGGGGGTTCTGGGCCCTCCAGCGCTGCCCCTGGTGGACCTGCCACCCCTGCTGCTGCTCCGGGAGAGTCACCGGAAGCTTTTCAGTTTTCCAGGGTGTTACTAATAGCCAGGGAAGGAAAATCCCCACGTCTTCCCTTACTCATTCTTGGGCCTTTCTGAAAGTTTTCAATAATTATACTGCATACTTTCAGCTGCCCTCCCCCCAGAAGGTCAAGTTTGAGTACCAACTTTTATATTTTAGTAAAAGAACATTCGGGCAGCTTGCATGTGAATGCCGCTTCATGTTTTCTTGGGAAATATCTCGCTGTGTGACCTTTCTTGTTAGCAAATGTTTTTTTTCCCTTTCCATCTGGAAAATGGACTCTTTTTCCTTCTGAACCCCAGGAGTTTATTTATTTATGACAGTTTGTGGTAAACAGCTTCTTAAAAGTAACCTACTTGGAAGAATGACATTTAGGTCATGTGTGCACTTTTGCTATAAATAGTGGCTTTGAAACCATGGTCTGAGGTACAGATTTGAATTAGGTCTCAGGGATCAGAGTCTGTGTGATAAAGCCGAAATATGGGCACTTCTCTGCATCTGGGGACAAACCTGTTGGTCCTGGCTTGGATTTGTTTGAGGGGGGCTGAATCTTTCAAAGGAGATCTTTGTTGAAGGCGGTGGGTTTTGTCTTCCTTTCTTCCACCACCGCCTTTCTGAAGGAAGCCTAGAGGAGGTTGCCCTCGACCTGAGGATTGGTGGAAGCCCTGAGCACGCCTCTTGGGTGCTCCTGGGCAGGCTGGTGGTGGCAGCTTGCTGCCTCTGGGCCTCAGGCTGCACCCTGTGCTCCTGCTCTGTGTCTTTCCCCGGTGGGGAGGCGGGTGGGGCTTTTGTGAATGCAGCTGATTCTGGTGGCCGTTTATTCACTCCCTCTCGTTGGCGTGGAAGTGTGGCTGGTTCATAATGGGTTATTGATTGGTCTGAGGACAGCAGCAGCCGCGGGCCTTGTTGCCAGCCCTGCTTGTTCTCCCAGCACTGAATGCACACTGGCGGAGCCCGGGACCCGGTCTGGGGACTGTGAGCCTGGATTGTTAATCTCATGTGGAATGGTTTGTAGGGTGAGGAACTCTTCATTGTTGTTCGGGAACTTCCCCCATTTGTGCAGATAATAGGCTTTTTGTCTCAGTGGTAAGATAAGCTTGTCCAGGATGTTAATGATGTATTTTAATTCATGGCTCATAATGCTACAGTGTAGCTCGTGAGGCTGTTTCATTGTCTGCAGGAGACAAACGGGCACACAGCCGGCTGCACCCACTGGGCCCACGCCCACTGCAGGGCAGATCCCAGGCCTGGCAGGAGTGGCTTTCCTCAGAGTTGTCCCTGTGACGTGCTTGAGAGCAGTTGCTCTTTTCCTTTCGTGATGTGCCTTTTGGAGCAGTGATACTCCTTGGTAGTTGACCCTGTAAATATCTTAGGCATTCAATCTGTGTTGAGCTTTTCTTTTTTTAAATGAATTTTTGGTGGGGCTTTTCCCTGCCCACATGGAGCTGTCAGATCCCCCAGCAACCCACTCGCACAGTCCCCGTTCCCAGAGACGTGTGCACATGGCCACGGCCCCTGGACACACTGACCCGGAACCCCAGCTTCTCTGCAAGGGGACTGCAGGGGAGACAGCCAGGGGCCAGGAGAGCCAGGCAGCTACAGGAAGCCAGAGCAGTGTAGTATCATGGCAGGGTGGTGAGTGCAGGAAGTACCCGCCTGGAGAGGACTGGAGGGCTACAGTGCTCCCTCAGCTGGAGCAGGACGGTCAGCCCTTTGCTGCTGCTGCCTGCAGGAGTCTGACTTGGTGCTTCAGCAGTTAAGACTTGGGCTGTTTTGGAAATGACTCTGCATATTAGAGCGTGTTTGAATATTAGCCTGCGGGTTCTTTTTTCAGACTAAGATTCTGGTGGTGGCGTTCACTACACTATGTTCAGAGAGGGCAGTACAAGACCATTAAGCTTTTGTTCTGGGCTGGTTTAATTCACAGAGCAGCAAATGGTAAGATTTCCTATCCATTCACAGGCATGCTTGTTATGGAAAAATATATTTATGTTTTCCCCTGACAATGGCATGTCAGAAAATTATTGTTTAAAATATGGAAGGAAGCAGCTGGGCGCGGTGGCTCAAGCCTGTAATCCCAGGACTTAGGGAGGCTGAGACAGAAAAATCACAAGTTCAAAGCCAGCCTCAGCAATGGTGGGGCACTAAGCAACTCAGTGAGACCCTGTCTCTACATAAAACACAAAATAGGGCTGAGGGTGTGGCTCAGTGGTCGAGTGCCCCTGAGTTCAATCCTCAGTACCAAAAAAAAAAACCAAAAAAACAAACGGAAGGAGCCCTTCACATCACTACTTGTTTTTTACATTGGGAAGAGGGAAAGGGTGGCTGTGGAGACCACAAGGAATCAGGCTTGATCCTGGGCTGGTGCTTACTGGCTTTCCAAGGCGGCTCGCAGCTGGGCTCATGGGTGGATCTCTCCACCGTCCCTGGGCCAGTGTTTTAGACATCAGAATGCTGTCTTTAAAGAAGAATCCGTTTGAACAAGTTTATGTTGGTTGGATGATTTTTCTTTGACTTTTGAAAACTAGAATGAATGAAAGGTAGTTTCCCAGCTGCACTCCTTAGGACCCTGGAGCGTCCGTGGGCCTGGATGGGGCAGGTGCGGGAGGCCGAGCTACTCCGCTTCCACTTGTTTCTTATTAGAGGAGCAAGTGGGGTCATCTGACTTCTGTGTAGAACTTCCAGATCCTTAAAAGTGCAGAGTAACCAGTGAACACAGGTGCACCCATGCACACCCACCCCGAGGGCCAGCCGTGCTCAGTGTTTTGGTGGACTTGCTTCCAATCTCTATTTGCAAACCACCTCTGAATATTTTGTGATACATCTCCAAAACCCAGGAGCTTTTGACGGTATCACCAGGTTAACAGAGTAGCAGTGACTCCAGATGCTGCCGGGCACCAAGGCTGTATGAAAGCTTAGCTTCCATCAAGAGGCCTAGAGGTCAGACGGTGTTTGAACGTGTCTGTTGTAGATGGCTACAGTTGCATCAGGTCACCTGGTCCAGTGAAGGCCTGTGCAGTGCTATTTAGATGTTTCTAATTGGCTTCCCAAGCTGCTACTCTTGTCCTTTTAAATGTATTCAGGCAGCTCTTGTCGATGCTGGTCTTTGAACACTACACGGACGCTTCCTCATTCTTCAGCGATCGCTGGTAGTGTCTCGGGCACTGGCGTTACTGAGGGCTCCCGCTGCACTTCACGCGCACTAATCTAAACCTCACAGGAGGATTACAATATAGGTAGCATTCTGTCATTACATTTTGGGATGAGGAAATACCATGAGGAGCAGAGAGGCCTCTCGCTCAGGGTCACACAGCTGAACTGAGTTGATGGCAGACCAGGATATTGATCCAGGTGATCTGACTGCCCCTGACGAGCTGCTTTTGGGTACCAGCTGTCTATTCGTCTGTCCATCAGATGGCTAAAGTGGATGGCAAGGCCATATCTGTGATGGTGGGCAGGATGGCCCTAGGAGGGTCAGGGCACTGGGATATAGACTGGGCGTACATACCACAGTGAGGATTCAGGTTCGTTCTAGGCTGAAGTGTGGTGACTGGGCTCATGTTAAGGGTAGGAAGGGCCCGTTGGGAGTCTCCAGGAGGTTGCCAGGGGTCTGGCCTGGGCTAGGAGGGAGGCCATGGGGCACGGAAGACCTGGGGGTGCGCAGCCTTCTGGTCTGGTGTCCAGCCCACACTGGTCTGATTCTCAGACACATGCTCTGGGAGGACCTGCCACTCCTTACAAACATGGGGTCCCTCCCTTCCTGGCCTTCCAGGAGCTTCTCCAGGTCCCAGGGCGCATTCATAGTGGCATGTTCACAGGTGCAGCTCCTGCCTGGCCTGGCAGCGACCCTGGCGGCCTCGAGGCTGAGCCTCTTCCTCAGTTTCTTCCACCCTCAGCTCCTGACCTGTCGAGGGAAAGTGGAGTGGGAGCCTGGGGGACGCTGGGGACGCTCACCTGTCGTAGTGCTGTAAATGCCCGTGGCTGGTCACTGTGCTTTCCCTTCCAGTCTCTGCATCTGGGGTGTTGGCGTGGGGTGTGTGTGGGGCTCCCCGAGCCTGCCACCACGATTGCGCTGGGGTGACAGGTCTGTGCTCTACTGGTGCCCAGGCTGCACACCTGGAGGGACCTGTTAGTTGGAGCACTGGCCCACAAGTGAAGTTCATCCTGAGCCGCCGGATGTCGGGAGTTGGGGGTCCCTTCATCGGATCGTGTGGTCTGGGTGGTGAGAGGGGAGAGCAGGCCCGGCTGCAGTGTGTGCCTGGCCGGAGACGCAGGCCGTGTTTCCCTCCCGCCTTTCCTGTTTTGCCGTCCGTCTCCCTCTCCTCTTCTCCATTATCGTGCATTTTTTATGTAAGAAAGATACATTTTCCTTAATGAACATTTTACTTTTTCCCATATTGTTATAAGTGTGATTGAATTACTCAACTTCTTCAAAATGAAATATATTCAGTTGAAAATCACATAGGCATTTTTAGAAAGCAGCTTCACACCGTGCATCCCATCGCCAGAGAAACTCATGCCCACACAGCAAGAAGTCCACTGGAGTTCTGTTTTAACACTAATCAGCAAGTCCTTCTTATGCTGAAACAATTAAATTACCGCCTCTTCGGCAAGTTCTCAGTTTCAGCCTTAGGAAGTTTGTAATGCATCTTACAATGGAACCCAAAACAGTGCTTTCCCTGAGCCCCGTGCTGGTGTGGCCCCGCGCTGGTGTGGCCTCGTGCTTGATGGGCCCTGTGCTTGGTGGTGTGGCCTCATGCTGGTGTGGCCCTGTGCTCGACGGCCCCATGCTGGTGTGGCCCCGTGCTTGGTGGTGCGGCCCTGTGCTCAACGGCCCCATGCTGGTGCGGCCCCGGCCCCGTGCTGGTGTGGCCCCGTGCTGGTGTGGCCCCGTGCTGGTGCGGCCCCATGCTCAATGGCCCCATGCTCGATGGCCCCGGCCCCGTGCTGGTGTGGCCCCGTGCTGGTGCGGCCCCGTGCTTGACGGCCCCGTGCTCGATGGCCCCGTGCTGGTGTGGTTCTGGGCTCATGCACATGTGGGCAGCGGCCTGTATGGATGCATGTGTCCTGCCATCCTGCTTACACTTGCGTGGCTGTGGGCTTTTGCTCCAGTTACTCTGGTTTGGGTGACCAATGGCATGGACTAGTTGTCTAGGGATTTTCATCTACGGGCCAATGTATTTTAGGAGACATTGGTGAGCCAGCTCACGTTGGGCTCGATGGTTTGAGAGGAGAATGGGGCACAGGTGGTGGGGGAGACCTGAGCTATGCACACTTGCCACAGGGGCCTGTTGTGTGTGAGCCACTGGCCCCCAGGGAATGGGCAGAGCTGCTGGAGACCCTCTTGGCCAACCCAGGCCTCTTTATGGCCAGCTGACGGAGCAGGGCAGGTATGTCCTTGCAGCAGGTGGCCACCTGTGTCATGTCCTTAAGGTGGAAGTTCTGAGGACTGCATTCCTGCTTTTTATTTGGAAGCAATGGGCTGGTCTAGGTAGCAATTTTTTTTGCCTAAAGCCAAAAACATAAAAAAGAAAAAAGAATTTGGAGATCTTGATCTGGCCCTGAGTTGCTCGAGGAGGGGTGTCTGCAGGATTGGTTTCTGGCTGCTTCTTCGGCACGGGTACTGGCCTCTGAGTGGACGCAGCCTGGTTTGCAGCCGATTTCCGTAGCATGAGGGTGTTTTGGGCTTGAGCTGTTGTTACGCTGTAGTGCTTTTCCATTAATGCATTTGTGTTTCCCTGTAGATGATTTTAAGTGCTTTGCAAACTCCTCTGCTGTGATCTCGGAGGGGTTTACAGCAGGGCTTATTCTTGAAAGATGGGGATGGGCAGAGAAAAACTAGAAAACAGAAAAAGAGGGCCGTGTGTGCACTGGGGCGGCACCGAGGCCTCTGGTGGGCATTTCCTGGTGAGTTGCAGGATCCTGCTGGAGTTTGGGCAGAGCTTTAGGCTAGTTTTGGGGAGGTGTGATGGATACGGAAACCCCTCCAGGCTCTGGGCAGAGAATGTAGGTGTCCAGCTCTGGTTGGGTCCATCTGACCGTCCTGAGGAAAGGGACAGGGTACAAGGGAACGAAGACAGCAGCGCCGGGGAAGGACGCAGCCGTGTGCGCATCCTGTGGCCCAGCCACGGGCCTGGCCTAGGCAGCTGACTGAACCTGTGTGGGACAGGCCTGTGGCCCGCTTACCGAACAGTCCTGTGGGCCAGTAGGGGCCTGTGAAGTCTGTGTCCTCCCCTGGATCTGTGCACTGCCAGCAGGCGCAGTGGGCTTTGCAAGAGAGGGCACACGCGGGGCTGTTGGTGCATGCGATGTCCTCGGGTGGCTTCCTGGCTCAGCTCCCAACAGGTGGAATGGGCTGAGTGCACGCAGGACCCCCACCCCACGAACTGTGGCAGTTAGTGGGGGACCACAGGGTGGCACATGGCCAAGTACACTGTGACATGGAGCTGGGTCACCAAGGCCACCCCAGTAGCTGCCACTCTGCTCCCTGGGGAAGCAGAGCAAAGAGCAGAGAGCACTCCTGGGCGATGATTCCTGCAAGTCTGCACCTGAAAAAGTCACTTTGATTTCCACACACACTTGTGGCTGCTGCTCAGGACCCCTGCCTTGTCCAGGCCTTGTACTCTGCATCTGGACTTGGTGCTGGCTTGCTGCCTGCTGTTCAAGAGAATGAGAGAACGCACTAAGGTCCTTTGTGCACAGATGTTTGTGGTGTAGCACAGTCTGCAAAATTACTTCAGAGTCACCCCCGGGTTCAGTTACTTTTTTCTCTCCATAAATTTATTTCTAGGTAGCCCTTTAAACGTGTAAGATTTTTAATACTAAATTTGGTCAATAAGTTATATACAAATAATATGTTCAGTTCATAATTGTATGTGTATGTCTCATTCAGCATTTGGGAGGGTAGTCAGATGAGGTGAGTCTTCATGAAAATCATTTGCCTTAGTAAATCATCATGAAAAATTGTAAAGCATGCAGAACTTACGTTAAGATCATGAAAGTTTGACCAAGTACTTTAACTTAGTGTCGAGACGGGGTCTTGGGTACCTGTGTGTTTTTCTGGTGTTGGGATTTTTTTCTTTTGCTCTGCTATTAGGATTAGTGACTCCTTGGCTTTGTGCCTGTTGGCTGGGGGCTGCTGGTTGGTCCCTGGTGTAGTGAGTCTGGTGCCACCTCCTCGGATCTGCTACTCACACTTTGTGTTTTTCTTTGGGTACCTTGGTGCCTGGTTGGAGGGCTTTCCTGAGACACTGAGGTCTGGGATTCTCAGTAAGATTTCCGCCTGTGCCTGTCTGGGCAGAGGCTGGCGTGTGGCATCTGGCCCTCTGGAGTGGACAGATGTGCTTTCAGAATCCCTGCTCCCTGGAGAACGTTGGGGACGCTCCCATCACAGCCACCGATGCTTAGCACATGCTTTCCCAGGCTGCTCATCAGTATTCTTTTCTGCCTGTTTCAGTGAAAATGTCGGGGTTGGAATGACCAAGGTGGATGGATGGGCTGCATACTACCCGAGGTTCTGCAGAATGGGAGCTCCATCCTTGATGGAGTATAAGTGTGGATACACTGACTGATGGGTCCAGTCCTGCATCTTCTGTGGAATTGTAGATGGGAGTTCTTAGTGCACACAAGGCCACACCCTGTGGGCCACCAGGATTGGATGGCCTTGCCTGCACACCGAGAGCTGGGTGCTTAGGACAGAGTCTGCCCGTCTTGCTCTGCAGGCACATGGGCATGGCAGTGAGTGACCACCAGGTGGGATGGTGTATACAGTCATTAGGGTTCTGGTTCCACCCCTGGGGTGGGCACTTGGGGAATCTTCTGGCCGCTGGGGAGACGGGGAGGCGGAGATGAGGCTGCATGACCTCACGGATCCAGAGAGGCTGTGCACTGGGATTGTGACGCAGCCCTGTGGCCAGAGCCTGAGGCTCCCTTTGTGGGTGCATGAGCAGGGGTCCAGGAGGGAAGGTGTGGAAGGCCAGGCCAGAGAGGACTGGTACCCTGGGGTGCAGGCGAGCTCTGGCCAACACCCGTGTGCGTGGTGCAACCCGTGTGACCAGGCAGGGGGCCTCTGCTGTGGTCCTGGGCAGTGGCTGCACCGTGGGAGCTGAGGGGCTGTCCCTGCGTCAGGCAGCCGTCCTCGTTCCCAGCAGAGGGCTGTTGCTTGACATCTTGCGTTGCGTGTGGGTGAGTGCTGTCTGTCGGCAGCCTCTGCAGCTCCTGGTCCTCAGCTCCCGCCTGGGCCCAGCTTTCCTTCCTGCCCTCTCCCTGCCTTGGTCTCTCTGCCTTCCCTGTGGAGTAGCCTGTGTTTCCTGTGGTCTGCAAACTCTTTCCACAGGCTTTCCTTAGAGACCTGGAATCTTTTTGGGGAAAAAAATTACTTACTTGAATTGTGTAGTATAATTAATTACCAATAGTTGTTTAATTACTGATTTTTTTTTTTTCACGGTGGTGGGGCTGGAACCCAGGGCCTCCCGTGTGCAGGGAAGTGCTCTACTGCTGAGCTGCACCGCACCCTTCTTTTTTCATTTTGAGACAGGGTCTCACCAAGTTGCTCAGACTGTACTGATTTCTAAGGAGGCAGAGGGCACCGGGTTCAGGTGATCTGAATTCTTGTTGCTGTCCATCTCCCTGAGTTCAGATAGGACCGGTGGTTCCAAGGCAAGCCTGCCGGGCCTGGGACATTGCTGCTCGCTTGCTGACGCAGGAGCTTTGCTCATGCGGTTTGTCTCTTCCAGGTGCCTGCTGCATCGGCCTCGCTCTCCACCCGGGTCGCGTGCTGTGTCCTCGCGGGCCCCTCCCTCGTTGCCGAGCAGCAGCAGCCCCTCTGAGGATGGAGAGGTAAGACGTCTCTTCAGGCCTGCGCCAGCAACAGCCGCTCCGCCGCCTCGCCCCCATCCTCCCCATGGATCGCAGCAGAGAGGCTGAGATGGAGCTGAGGAGAGGGCCCAGCCCGCCCAGGGCCAGCAGGAGCCAGGAGGTGGACGGGGACAGGGCCGCCTGCCACAGCTGCTGCATCTGCGGCAAGAGCTTCCCCTTCCAGAGCTCGCTGTCACAGCACATGCGCAAGCACACGGGGGAGAAGCCCTACAAGTGCCCCTACTGTGACCACAGGGCCTCCCAGAAGGGCAACCTCAAGATCCACATCCGCAGCCACCGCACGGGGACTCTGATTCAGGGACACGAGCCAGAGGCGGGCGAGACACAGCTGGGTGAGATGCGTGTGTCCGAGGGTCTGGACGGGTGCGCCAGCCCCACGAGGAGCACGTCGGCCTGCAACCGGATGCTGAACGGGGCCGCGCAGGTGGACAGCAGCAAGATCCTGCTGCGGAGCAGCCGGAAGGAGGTGGAGGGGGCAGCTGGCGCCCCAGAGGAGGCGGAGGCCGTGGTCCAGTGCTCCTTCTGCAGGAGCCAGTTTGAGCGTAAGAAGGACCTGGAGCTGCATGTGCACCAGGCCCACAAGCCCTTCAAGTGCCGGCTGTGCAGCTACGTGACCTTGCGGGAGGAGTCGCTGCTGAGCCACATCGAGAGGGACCACATCACCGCGCAGGGGCCCAGCGGCAGCGAGGCCTGTGTGGAGAACGGCAAGCCCGAGCTGAGCCCCGGGGAGTTCGCCTGCGAGGTGTGCGGCCAGGCCTTCAGCCAGACCTGGTTCCTGAAGGCGCACATGAAGAAGCACCGGGGTTCCTTTGACCACGGCTGCCACATCTGCGGGCGGAGGTTCAAAGAGCCGTGGTTCCTTAAGAACCACATGAAGGCTCATGGCCCCAAGACGGGGAGCAAGAACAGGCCCAAGAGCGAGCTGGACCCCATCGCCACCATCAACAACGTGGTGCAGGAGGAGGTCATTGTCGCCGGCCTGTCCCTCTATGAAGTCTGCACCAAGTGTGGAAACCTGTTTACAAACCTGGACAGCTTGAACGCCCATAACGCCATACACCGCCAGGTTGAAGCCAGCCGGACACGAGCCCTGGCCGAGGAGGGGGCTGCGGAAGGCCCCCTGGACACCAAGCAGTTCTTCCTACAGTGCCTGAATCTGAGACCAGCCGTGGCTGGTGACGTGTCCACCAGCGGGCAGGCTGGAAGGCGGGTGGCTGAGCTAGACCCCGTCAACAGCTACCAGGCATGGCAGCTGGCCACCAGGGGCAAGGTGGCTGAGCCAGCCGAGTACCTCAAGTATGGCGCCTGGGATGAGGCACCCGCAGGGGACGTGGCCTTCGACAAGGACAGGCGTGAGTATATCCTGGTGAGCCAGGAGAAGCGCAAGCGTGAGCAGGATGCTGCGGCCACACAGGGCCCCCCAAGGAAGAGGGCTAGCATGCCCGGGGACCCCATGCTCTCCAGCCACCTTGATCCCCGGCCAGCTGCACGCCCCAGCCGCCGGGCCACGGCCACTGCTGGCCAAGGCAAGTCCTCGGAGTGCTTCGAGTGTGGCAAGGTCTTCCGAACATACCACCAGATGGTACTGCACTCACGGGTGCACCGCCGTGCTCGCCGCGACAGGGGGCCCGACGGGGACAGGGCCGCGCGTGCCCGCTGTGGCTCCCTCAGCGAGGGGGACTCGGCCTCTCAGCCCAGCAGCCCCGGCTCAGCCTGCGCCGCTGCCGACTCCCCAGGCTCCGGCCTGGCCGACGAGGCCGCTGAGGATAGTGGGGAAGACGCTGCGTCTGAATCTGCAGCAGGTGAGTGCACCCAGGGACCAGGCTCAGGCGGCCCTGCCCCAGGTGACCCCGAGCCCAGAATGCCCCATGCTCAGGGGCCCCTGTGCTGGGAACCTCAGCACAGGGATCCCTGCCCAGGTAGTCTCTGTGTTGGGGTGGCCACATGCCCAGCTGTCCTGCCCCCAGTGTGTACCTGCAGCTTGAACCGGCAGGTCAGACACAGGCCCGTCAGTGCCACTGCCCCTCCTCTCACTGCTTGCCCGTATGTGCTTTCCCAGAGTGACACTGGCTTCGTGAGTGGACAGTCGTCCTGGCCATGAGTAGTTTCTAAGCAAGGAACGCATTCCTGGTGCTCCCGAGACATATTTCTCTTTTCCTTTTCTGCCTCAGGCCCATTCAGCACATGCACAAGCAGACACAGCACACGTGCGTACACACCAGGGCATGCACCCGCAGGCATACGCGTGTGCACTAAGTCCGTGTACCCCCGCACGTGAACACACACCGTGACCCTGCACGCATGCGTGCGCACACACGCATTCCTCCACTCTTCTCTCAACCTCAGACAGCTGGGTCAAAGTTAACGTGGAATCCGGTGCAGATGTAATCAGTCTCCTGAGATTCAGGTAAACCTGTGGGTTTACTAATTGGAACAGGTTACTTTCCAAATAGTATTCACGTAGAGATTTAAAGTTCATTAGTCAACTTTGTTTTCATAATTTTCTACTTTTTATGAATTTTGCACATTCTGATAGCCCCTTTGCTATTTTCTGCCTGGGGAATTGCGAACAGAAGGTGACGTTGCGGTTACGGAACGGAGAACTCTTTCCATGAAGCCAGGGTGGTTTTTCTCTTGTCCCTGCAAGCCTGCTTGTTGGTGCTGCTTTCACCTGAAAGTTCAGGGGTGATAGAGCCCGCAGCCCATGGGCAGAACAGTCTGAACTCTGCAGTGAGGACGTGATGTTGTTTCTTTGAGATGAAGCAGGAGGCCGAGCCAGCTTTCCTCTTAGGGATCGGGCAGGTTAGTCCTTGAGGGTGTGTGTGTGCTATGTGTGGTCTGCTGCACCCACAGGCACAGAGACAGCCACAACGTGGGCACAGGGCTTTCCCCAGCCCTGTGAGCCTGGGTCCACGCAGTGCACGCACAGGTAGCCATCACGCACCTCCACGTGTCCTGCCATAGCTCAGTGCCCACTGGGCAGAGTGAAGTACATGTGCCCGCTGAGGGGCAGGGAGGTGCTGGGGCCTCGCTCCTCGTGCCCTGGACCTGGCTGCCCAGGTGCGCCCTGGTTGGCTGTTCTGAAGTTTAATTCTCGGTTTTCTTCTCTCATTTTCATGGCTCTGGATTTTACTGGCTATGTTCTAATAACTGACTGCTCTGGAGTGCTCACTGGTAAAATACTAGGTGAGCCCTGTATCTTTTTATTTACACTTTGAAGAGAACATTTTACTATTTGGTGACAGCAGGCAGGTGATGTGAGTGGGTCACTGAGCCTTGGCAGTGGAGAATCTGGGAGCGTCAAGTTATTTTCACCACCAAGTGGAGCTTTCTCTGCTTTTTCTTCTTGGGCTCATTAAATTTCGGAAACTTGTTACTTCTTATAGGCACTGTATATATTTTTTCTAGAGAATTTCACATATACCTCATATGATTCTGTGACAAGATAAACATTAATATCTATTTGAATTTAATGCAAAGTCAACCATAAAAGAAATAGGATGTTGTACAGTAGCCTGAAGCAGTGCAGAGCCAGGCCTCCTAGGTCCCCCTGTGATCCCAGAGGCCAGCTGCTGCTTGTTGGTGCAGACTCTTCCCTCTCGGCTGGCAGGGTGGGGTCTGCTGTATCACTGGGTGAGGGGGTGAGGGGTGCTCTTAAGGAGAGAGACCACGGCACATCCACTCAGCTGTGCTCAGCCCAGGCCTGTGGGGTCTGGGCCAGGCCCTCGGAGCAGCTGATTTTGAACAGAGACCAGGTCTCTTGAATACTGTGTCCTGATCTGCAGCATGTCTCAAAATTTGCACGTAGCTTTGGAGATTGCTCGCCTTTCTATTACTGAAGACATTCCCTGATCTTGAACATTCAGGCCATTTCAGATTCTCAGAGTGCTGATGGAGGGCCTTGGTGCGGTTCTTAGGGCCGGTTTGTAGGAATTGTCGGGCAGCAGGTGGCCGCAGTTCTCATGAGAGTCAGCTGGCCCCTGTGCAGCAGAGTTGAAGTTCAGAGCTCAGACCTGTGTGCCTGTTCCCATCAATTCCATATGTTGTAATTTTATCTGAAAAAGAAAAAAAATAAAGAGC